>VZTX01035432.1:0-24308 GCA_013400915.1 Pardalotus punctatus | reverse complement strand
GAAGCGAGGCAATTGAGCAGACACGTCAGAAGGCCTTCCTCAGCAGAGATGACTTGGTAGGTAGCGTGCTGTTGGGCAGATGGGGTTAATTCTTACACCCAAATCAAAAGGCAACCGAGGGGGGAATGTTTTATTAATGAAAGCAGCCCTTTGTGAGTATTCCTCCTGAGGCACGTTCCCTCCGCCCGCTGCCTTCCCCCCTGGCTGCTGTCTGGCCCCACATCTTGCTCAGTACCTGCTCAGCTGCCACTCACCCACTGATAGGTTTCATCAAGAAATGTCTCCATATGTGTCTGAGTCCTGAACCTGGGTATGCGGGACGGGAGGAGGAGGAGGAGGAGGGATGAGTCCTTGGCCATGCTGGAGACAGGGGTGTGCCACAGGCAGGCAGAGCTTGGGCTGTCACAGGTTGTATGTCAGCCCACTGATTGCTGCAATGGTGCTGCAGGAGTCACCTCTTGCTGGTATCGAAGAGCAAGAGAAACAGAGTGCAAGGTAAACTGCAGGTTGAAAGTGGGTACTTCAGCAGGCAGGGGATGAAGGGAGCAGCTGGAAATTGTGTTGGGGAGGTTGGAAGTGCCTGGCCCACCATCCAGTCCCCTTCCCATCCCGCTGCCTCACTGCCTGCCAAGCAATGGGCTCAAGAGAGGAGCAGTGGATTTCTGTGCACCAGAAAGCAGCCTCTCCTGGTCTTTCTTACCCTGCCACTGTGCCCATGTCCTCAGGGGCCCTGGACAGCTTGTTCTGTTAAAGGACAGGGCCGTGGGAGTGGCAAGGGGTGCGTGTGGAGATTATTTCTGTTGCTTTGTTAAAAATAAAACAAAAGCTGGTTTATGACAATTGATTCAGGAGAAAGAGGAAGTGGAGCTCAATTCCCAGAGCACCTTTTAGCAAGGCTCTGCATGCACGCGCGTATGTCGTACGCGTGTCAGAACTGAGCACCCACGGAAGGCCGGGTCGGGAAACCTCACATGGAAGCGGGGAAGAGACCCCAGTGCATGGCTGCTTCCCTGAGGGAACCCCCGCAGGGCTAATGTTTGATCTGAGACTCGGTTGTACTCCTCTGAAACCTTGGGATGTCAGGAGCTCGAAGGGAGCCTGGGATGGAAGAGGTTGCTATTTGCATTTTCCTATGAATGCATCTATTTGTATAAATCTGGTGTCTCTGTGCATACACACACTCCCCTACACATGCATTTGTTTGAAGAGCAACACGCTGTCCCCATAGTGTTCTCCGCTCAGGGCCAGAACTGGTTAGTCTGAAATTCAGACTCTTCCTGGAGGAGCTACAACTCCCCTCCCCACTTCAAATCTAGCAATGGCTATGGACATAGGAGTCCCGAGATGGTTCACCATGCGATAGCAGAGTTTCATTGTGGGGGATGAAGGCTCCCCCTTTCAAATTTGCACAGACATCAAAAGAGTCTGGAAGGTTCAAACAGATCACAACGTAATCAAAATGCCAAGCCACCGTCTGCTTCTGCCTTTGGGTTGACAAGCAGGATTAGCACCCAAGGGAAGCAGGGTGTAATAGTGTTTCACGGGCACTGTGAACAGCCCAGGAGTGTGTGGAGTACAGAAAGGTTAGCCGAAGGGCAGGTCTAGCTACAGACGTGCGGTTGGGGGGCGGATTTTTAAAGCGTACAACCTCCGTGGATATTTACTTTAGCAGAAGGCAGGACTCTCCTGTATACCAGTGATGTCACGCTGGAAGCAGTTTAAGCTAAACTGGAGAAAGCCAGTTTAAGAGTGGAGATGTGCACCAGTGTGGCAAGGAGCAGCAGCAGTTGACCTATAGTGCTGTCATTATAATGGTGTGGTTTTCCGTGTAGACAACCCTGGAGCGGAGCAGCTAGCCTGCCATCCCTTATGTTTCACTGTCTAGCTGAGATGTATAACATGGCCCTGCCTGCGTGTGGTTGCAATCACCCTCTGGTTCTCCACAGAGTACTGGAGCAGATGCCGAATTTTCAATGTGCGTTGTGTGCCTATCGCACCGTGTGAAATAGTCCCATCATGGCTAAAGACACAGGAAATGCTTCCCAAATACTGCTTTAGTGTTAGTAATTGCTGGTCTTGTCCTGAGGGCAGCCTGAGACCAGAGATGAGGGTTCCTTGGTTGGTATTTAGTATTGCTCATTTGGAGAACTGAGCAACACTGATGTGTCCATGGTAAAGCTCCCGTGGAGTCAGAAATGTATCCGTAGCTTTGTCTGTGTTGTCTGTGTAACAGTGCATTTTATAACTGACCTTGTTTTAACTTGGTGTTAAATTAAGGTTTAGGAAGCTCACTTCTTCTTTATTGGTATTCTGCAGCTTTGGTTTGGGATTTGTATTGTTTTGGCCAGGAGAAAGGCATAATTTGCCCAAAACATGCTCTATGATGGCTGGACAGGTGACATCTTGCCTTGTAGCTCTTTGAATTCTCTGTCTGTGCAGGCCACGTCTTCCAGGGCCAGTCCAGTGCCCGGCAGCCTTCAGAATTCTCTGGGACACACTGAGGCAGAGGGTTGCCCATGTGGGGATAAGCCCACTCGTGTCCAAGGGGAAAGCCATGGCATGGGCACAGCCGCCTCCCTGGCCACGAGCCAGGCCCAGGCAACATGTGCTGCCTGGTGAAGGACAAGTGTACCAAGATTGTTCCAGCCAGGAGGGTTGGGGAAAGAGCTGTGGGAGTGCCGCGCACCCAGCGCCTTGGCACCGTGAGCCGGGCCTGGGTTAAGATGGCCGCTCGCCAGTCCACTCTGGCCCACCATGGCAACTCCTTTTCTCCTAGGGCCCCCCTTTCCCAGCTGCCACTGCTCCCGGGTGCCCACTGCCTCGGGGCTGGCTGAGGGGAGCCCGCTGGGATGGGCCAGCTGCGGGCCTGAGGCAGCGTGGGCCCCGGCGGCCATTTTGCAGGAGGCGAGCGCCGCCTGTAAGATGGCCGCATGGGCACGAGGTGGGGTGCAGCGCTGCCTTGTCCTCGCCACGCTGCCTCCCTCACGCCGTCCCCTCCTTATCTTGCTAATTACCGATGAAGGCAGAACAATAACGGGAGCTGGCATGCCCCAGTTCTTTCTCTGCCACCTCCTTCCTCGGGCGGAAAATCTGCGCGCACACCTCCCCCCCACCGCTCGCCAGCCCCTCTGTGATATTAACTGAATTAACATACTTCCTAATTTGCCCTGTGTTTTCCCTGCGCCGGCTCCCAGCCGCCTCGTCATGGCTTCTCCAACTGGTGGGGAAGAAGCAAGCGCGTTCATCCCCTGTGCTCGTTTGGTTGTATGCGAAAAATCCTTAATGACATCTAAAAGGGGTGGTGGGACAATAGCCCACGCGGGGTTTGGCAGGAGACGTGCGATATTTACCCCGCTAGACCATCCTCGCTGCCTCTTTGCCGAGGGATTACGACGGCCGCCGTCCCCGCGTTCCTCCATTTATTTATTTTGCCGGTGGCGGGGGGGACGCGTTGGCACGCGGCTGCTTTGTGCGCCTTACTTCACCTATGAAAAGGACATATTAAGGTGTTGCCATAAACCCCCGGATGACAAAGAAAGCGCCTTTCTCTTCTGCTTGTAGGCAACAATGACAGAAGCCTTTAAAACCATGAATATTTTTTTCTCCCCCGTTTGCAGAAGGCTTCCCCTAAAAAGAACTTAAATACCATTAATTCTAAAGCGCTGAGCTCCTGCTAACTATGCCATGCTTTTTGTTTTTGATAGTATTTGTCCATTGCAGAGAGCAAGCCAAGGATGCGGAGCCTCCCCCGCCCTCCTCCCTTTGTTTAAGTGACAAAATATTTCTATGTTCTTGTTTAGAAAATAAACCTTTGTGGGTTTTTCAGCTTTTAGTTTTATTTTTTTCCCATTTATCATGATGTGAAATCCAAACTCCCCTTCTTCCCAGATCTTGGGAATCCATGTTCCTCATGATCAATTTTCCCTCCTTTATCTAAAAATACAACATTATTTTATAGCATTACTCTGAAAATGCAGCAGTTATATTTTGAATTTGAGTATTCAGAGCTTCAGGATATTGCAATATTTTTTTTTATAAGCGATGAATGAAATGCAATGATTTAAGTGTGTAATGCACAATACAGATGCCATGCATTGTAAATACATTTCAGGGGCATAAAATCCAACACAGAGAGCCGGTGTTCCACGAAAGCCGGGAGTCCAAAAATAACTGTAAAAATGAATTGTCTGTCGGGACGAATCTCTCAGATCCAAGCCAATATTTGCAGGGTTACAATATACAACTGGCTTACTTATTGGCATAAATATCTCATTTTAAAATGCCGATGATAAACTGAAAAAGAGGTGAAGGAGATATTTGACTGATTACTGGATGCCATGGATTCCCTGCATTTAATTTCATACTTACATGCTATTTACTTATCCCATGTTTATGGGTATGCGCTTTAGCTTCATATAAATCTCTCCTGTCTGTCTGTCTCGCTGCGTTCTTTTCTCTTCTGCCATCCCATCTGCTTCTCATGGTCCTTCTCCTGAAACCACATCACAGGATCTGATGGGGATAATGGGAATCCGCCTCTGGTCTGTATCATAAACATGCCAACGTGGGCTATTGTGTCGGGAGCCGGCGGTCACCAGATGGTGCTTGGTTGCCCAGGGTCTGTGTCACTGGGTTTGGTCTCTTGATAAACCAACAGCTCCTTTAGCATTGTGTTTTCCCCCAAGATCTACCTACCCTGGCTGAGGAAGGTATAAAGACCTTGGGTAATGAATCCCAAGGGATGAAATCCTTCTGAGTGCATTGGGCGCTTTGCAGCCTCAGCCATGCAGCTATGAGCTACCCTTGCAGAGCTGAAGTTTGTTAATCCCTGTGCTCAGCCGCGTTCGCCCTGTCTGCATTCCTGGGAAGGAAAATGAGCGTGGTAGTTTAGGACTGAAGGCTGTCTCCATGTGAAAAATGGTCCATGTCAACTTAAGCAGGCATCTTGCTACCTTTATGCACCGGGCTTGGGAAGACAGGGCAGAGACATGTCTGTGATGCAGACAAAATCAAGCCACCTCCTCTTGCCTGGGCTTCCAGACAACTCTTGACTGTCTGCAAAAGGACCAGCTTGTGCAGGTGTCATTGAGAGATGTAGATGTTACGGACAGTGACTGAAGTATGGGACTTTCCCTGTGAAAAAATGTCCTCCAGCCAGGAGAGACCCAGGGACAAATCCTGCTCTTCATTCTGTGCCTGTATGTCCTCAGGAGGTCCTGGACATTGTTGTACATGTGAGCTGCAGAGTGGGGATTAATGCAGAAATAAAGATTGAAGATAAAAACAGTGAGAGCGATGGCTCTTCCTGAACGCAGACAGATGGAGAGAGCCTGGCATAATTACATTTAGCAAAGGGCTGCCATGAATGAAACCAATTAAAGGAGAAGCAATGCTCATACAAGAGAGAGAGAGGGAGAGAGGAAGGCAACCACCTCTTTGGGTCTTCTTGGGCATCCACCTTCCACAGGGGATGAGTCAAGCACAGTCCCCATGTCAGGGGTGAGCTTATGCATGCACCTGCCTCCTGGCTTAGGGGGACTTCGCTGATCTGCCATGGCAAAAAAAGAAGGAAATGGGAAACATCGGGCGCTGGCGGGGCCGGCACGGAGCTGGCTTGCAGCCAACCCCAGCCTCGCCGTCTCCATTGTCTCATGGCTTTAATGCATGCCTAGAAATCCAGTATTTAGGATTCAGGTTACCATTGTAAAGCAGAAAGGTCGTGCTCAGCGCCGCTTGGCGTGGATTCCTCCGGCAGCTCTTTTGCCTGCATGCCCCATGTTGGGACGATGTTGGCAGAAGGCCTGGGGCCAGGAGGCTGCTAGGAGCACGTCTTTGCTGCCTCTTGCATGGTATGCACCTTGCAAGGGATGCTGCTGGCTTTGGGATTTAGGGAGGGTGGCGGGAGGTGTCCAGAAAGCCACACAAAGGAGAGGTTTGCATTTCCTGGGCAGCCAAATCTGTGCATGCCTTGCTGACAAGCTTGGCATAAAATCTAGCAAGGCAGCATCAATGTGTCTCTTCCTTTGGCTCTCATTTGGTGGGAGCTTCATGAGTAGCTTCTGCTGGTGGCCAAGGCTAAGAGAGGCTTTTGGGACTGTTCCTCCTGATTTCATTTGTAGTCCCAGAAATGGCTGTTTTCCAGCTTTCTTCCCTTCTTCTACTATCCTGCTCTCAAGGGAAGGTGCCTTTTGGGTAGAAGAGCAGCTGGCAAGGCTGGACTAGAATAATTCACAAGGGTTTTAGAGCAAAGCTTGGGATTTGGGGTGTCTGTAGCAAACCCCCAGCAACTGTAATCAAGGACTGTTTAAAAGTCTCAGTTCTCACTTAAAATTAACAGAATTATGCTAACAAGAAATGTATTTAGGGACATCTTAATTGCAGGGAAAACCCTGGAAACAAGTCAAAGACCTTGTAGTGCTTAGGCATTATTGGTCTGAAAAACTCCTCCAAATACTTGGTTTTTGAAATGAGTCTTAGCAGTTTTGGGGATCAAGATGCAAAACTCAAAGCTGTCAGTGCAGGATGCTGTGTAACACTGAACAGGGAGTAAAAGAGAGCCTATAAACTCAAAGTGTCATGGATCACACCAGGATGGATAGTGGCTGGCTTGGGTCTCATTTATGTTCCTAGAAATCCTGAGGAGTCTCAGGAGTGGTCGCAGCCACTGTTGTATGGCCCTGGGCACAGAGCAACTTGGACACAGAGGTATGGAAGGTAATAATTTGTGATGTTGGTCCCTGGCACCCTATTCTGTAAGAGATCAAGTGAGGGATGCGCATCTCTATGTGCTAATGAAAGTGGTGGGAACAAGACTGTACAGACTCAGACTGGCTGTGCCTGTGGACATGTTTGGCTCTGTCTCATTCCGGGAACAGCTTGAAAAACAGTATCTGACTTCCACACTGCCAGGACTCAGAAAAAAAATGCTTTTTAAAATTTATTTGGTCCTTGCTTTAACTGAGAGGTTATGTACTGTGTGCAGCACTGTGGAAGACTCTGCTTAAGAGCAAGAGCAGGAGATGTTGTCTCAGTGGTGTCCTCATGGGACTGTGCAAGATCTCCCCAGGCTGCCACAGACATGTCCCAAGTTGCCACTTGGACCAGTGACTCAAGGGAATGTGCTCCTTTGGTCCATTTGTGATACATTTCATAGGTATTGCCTTGGTCCCAGTGGCCGCTTGTCTGAATGTGCTGTTGCCAGTGTGAGTTTTAATATATCTTATGCAGAAGTGTACTGGAGCTCTCCAGAATGAAGGGCAAACTGCATGTGTGAGTCTGAACTTATACAAGCTTTTAAGGCTGTTGCAGTCCTGCATGGTCCCCAGGCTGGGCTTTCTGATGGCGTGGCACTGAGGAGCAGAGTAGAAATAGAGGGCTCATGAGTGGATGCAAGGCTGGGACCCATCTGACTAATTTTGCTTCCAATCAGGTGAATGGGTGATGTGTCAGAGCAAGCTGAGAGCTTGGGGAGGAAACAAATGGTTCTCATAGATAAGTGCTGGCTGGGGAGCCCATCAGGCGCCTGTTCCCTTGCAAAGGAAAGATCCTTCCTGCAGCTTGTTGCATTTCTGTGGGCTCTGACTGACTTCTGCTTCCTTGCCTCCTTCTCATCCCCAAAGGACAGAGTCTAAAGGAGTGCCTGCTATTGCTGCCAGAGCTTGAGGATGTGTTAGGAAGTGGCTGGTCTCTGCTACCTAATTAACAGCATGGCTGAGTGCTGGGAAACAAAGGCTCCGGTTTCTACACTCGCTTCATCCTTCTTCCCTTCCTAGCCCCTAAAAGAAACTGTCCTACTGATACCATGGGATGTTTCCATAGATACCTCTGTGGGTGCATGGATGTGGAGGGGACTGTCTTGCTGTGTGCAGTGGGATGAGGATGGTGATGGTGTGCATTATTCCAGACTTGGATCAAGCACTCTAGGGAAGGCGTGGCTGGAGGAACAGGGATACGTCTCTTCTGCTTGGGCTATTCCCAGCTGCAGCTGTCTCGAATCCCTGCAGAGTGCCCTTGTGCCTCCTTTGGGGAAGACCTGCCTATGTTGACCCACTTGGGCATGGAGCAAGCAGAACTGGCCACAGATGCCTGCTGCAAGCAAGGCTTTGCCTGCTCCACGCTCCAAAGGCAGTACCAAACTACTGGGATTGTGGCACCAGTGATCAACAGGGCCAGTGCACTTGGCTGAGGGGCTGAGAGCTGCAAAGGCTCTGCCGACGAGGGATTCTCTGCATCCTGGGGTGTTTTCACACCTGCATCTTCTGATCAGATCCACTCAGCGAGAGTCATGGTGGCAGGCAGAGGGACATGGGGGTGTTTGAACTGCATGCTGTACTCCTGAGGCTCTCACTTTATGACTGTGCAGAATTAGTCTGTGTTTTCTAGGCCACCTTTGAAAATGGCTGAAAATTTGATTTCCATAGCCTAAAAACCGAGCTCTGTGTTTGGCTCCTTAAAATACAGGCAAGGACTAGAAATCTCCTGTGACCTGAGAGCCCAGCCAAACTATGAGTGGCTCAGTGAGGGTGGAAATGGGCTTTGCAGTTTGCTTTGACCACAGTCAAGTTTATTGCTGTTGTTCCCCCAGTTTGTGCACAAGTGCCACATGGAGGAGCATCCCAGCTCCTCTCTGCTGCCTGAAGTTGCTAGGGCAGAAATGTACCCTTTCCCAGGGCTGGTTTGGGAAGGACTGGAGTGGTGGCTGTCAGGACTGGCACTTCTTTAGTGCTGTGTTTTCATGGCTGTGCTTGGAAAGGGCGGGTGGGCATGAGGCCACCAAGCCCTGAGAGGAGGGATGTCTCTGGTGACGACCACTCATTTTGCCATGGAGCCCTGAGGAGTGGGAGGCTGTGTGTCAGCCCGATGGAAGCTCTCTGCAGGTCCTCCTGCCTGAGGAGCTGGCAATGACACATTTCTGACACAAACTGAGAGGAGATGCCAGCGTGAGATCCCGGTCATGTCATCTGGGATCAGGTACCAAACCCAGCTGTGGCTGCAAGCAGTGAAGGAAGCAGCTGCCCCAAGCGATGGTGAACATGATCCAGAGCTAATCCCGAGGCATCTGCTCCCTCTATGTGCCTGTGGCGAGGTGCTATCCTCTAGGTCTCCCAGCCCCACACCGTAGCTGCTTCCAGGGTTCTGTGGCTCTCTGCAGAGTGGAGCTGTGGATGCCGGAGGGAAGCCGGCTGAGGATGTGACGGGTTTGCACTGGGCTTGCGTTAGATGACGGGTGCCGGCTCCACAGGGTGCAGGCACAAATATCTCAGGGGGATTTGCTTTCCTGCAGAGCCTATTGCTCTCACAGGAAGATGGAAAAATTCGGGTCCTAAAGGGATGAGCACTGCCTGCACTTTGAAGGCAGACAGCCCAGGAACCATAAGGAAAAAAAAAGACACCCACAGATTTTTTTTTTTTTTAAATTTTGATTTTTTTTTTTTTATTTCTCCCTGTTTCTGTCTGCCTATCAGCCTGTCAGCCAGCTAGATGCTAATCCACAGCAGCAGCAGCACAAATAAAGCTAGACTAGAGGGATGCTAATTTATGCCTGGATTTCATGCTTTGTTTTACTTCCCCACTTTATTGGACAGAGTAGGCTTTGTGAGTGACGTAAAATGTTGCGTGTGCTCTCCCCATGGCAGGTTCCTGCACATGCAGCAGGAGAAGTTCATTTCTCTGTAGCCCCTGCAGCCTTGCACATGCCTTTCTCTGCCTCCTCCGGATCTTTTTTTTGGGGGGGAGGGTCATTCCTGGTAAACCCCCGTCTGATGAGGACTCCCTCTAAGTTTCGTTGCACTCTGTGTGAAACCCAGGCATGTGTTTCCAGTCTCATCGTGTCTTCTCTCATGGTGCCAGCATTTATGCATCTAAACTGTAATTTTTTATGCTCTTGCTGGGTAACCAGACTACAGCCTTGGCAATTTGCATGAATAAATGTCATGTAAAATCATCCGCTCGTAGGTAGTGGCCAGCTGAAAAGTTACGTTGTGAGGCAATCTGTTCTGAGTGATCTGTTTAATGAGATATTGAGATTTACACCTCTCAACATCCATGGGTAAAAGCATGTATGGATTTAAGGTCACAGCCCTGAGGTGACTTTACCTGTGTGGTACAAGTAGGTGGGGAGTTTTATTACTTGTTGCCTGTGAAACAGAGTGTGTTAAACTGTGCTGATGGGAAAAAGCCTTTGAAATGCCCTGTCTTAGAATAAAGGAAAATTTAAAGAATAGTCAGAGGTGTTAATAAAAGAGGGTCTTGCAGGGTTTCTTGCAAGAGTCTTGCATGGCTTCCACACTGGGACCTTAAGGTTATTGGAAAGGAAGGATCAGCCACCAGAGGCAGGGAATGGATGTGCTGGAGGTTTGCTGAGGTCTTCAGTTCCCATTAGAGGCAAAGGGAAGGAGATGCCCAAATACTACTCTCTGTGCTTGCCAGGCTGGTACTGACTGTTCCCTGCAGCCAAAGGTCCGTAAGCAAAGCAGCAAATCACTGGGGAAGGAGAGAACAGGCAAGACAGAGCTGAAGGGGGCTTTGAAATGGCCACATTGGCAGGGATCTGTGAATTCCCTTGCTTTTTCACTCAGTTTTCTCACAACTTCTGCTGGCCTCTGCAGACCAAACCAGGGGGAAGAGCCCAGAGGTGGGTCTTGTAGCAAGATCTGCCCTGAGCTTCACCAGGTTAAATTGTAAGTGAGGATTTAATTACATTCAGTAAAAGCTGTCCAAATTTACAGCATGGAAATGAGAGCAGAATCACGAGTGTCCTTGTTTCCTTTTACCATCAAATAGATTTTCTCAGCCTTGAGTTCTGCAAGCTGATCTCTGTAGGGTTTTATTTCATTCGCTGTCTTCATTGCCCTATTAAAACAACAGCTCTGTCCCCTAGTCCCTGCATGTCACTGTGTGTCGAGTGCTTATCCCTGTGTATTGAGGCACAGGAATGTGGCAATAAAACTGCTCACAACCACTTGTTTGGATAAAAAAACACAGATTTGCTTACTTGGCAGTAGTTTCCCTTTTTTAAGCAGAAATGTTTGCATAGGTGAGTTTTGTTTTTTTGCAATGGTTGTGGGAAAGAAATTCTTCACCTCATGCATGTTCTTGGGTTTCTGTATGATGTTTTGCCCAGCCTTGTTTATAGTAATGTCCAGGAATCTCCTAGCTTTCCTCTTACAGAAAGCACACAAAGGTCTAGGGGGTGGATCTGACTGCAGGAACAATGTCGGAGGAGCGGAGCTACCTCTGCCCACCAAGGCAGGGCTCATGTGGGTTTGCATCACAGCTTTTCTTTTCTCTGACTAAGCTGATGGACAGGAATAGTTTTGTACTCCTAAGGTGCATCTGTTTGTGTAGGAGGATGTGGGATTGTGGCATTTGTCTTTGCAGCTTGCACTGGGCTCCTCCACCAGGCTTTCTTTGGACTGATATCTGCTCAGACTGGGGGGAACTTCAGGGCAACATCGCATCTTGCGTTGCACAGGTCCTCACGTGCAAACACCGTAGGTGTGCGGAGGTATCTGGCTTTGTGCGGGTCTCAGAGCCAGCCTCTTTGAGGTCTCTTTGTTTTGTCTCCCTCTGGGTATCTTGTGTGGATGCATTTGCATATATGGAAAACGTTGTCATCATCTTCTCCCCCTCCCCAGCTCCTGTTCCCTTTGCTCTGCTGGCTCTTGGGCATTTCCAGCTGAACGGAGCCTGCCAAGGCCAGCCAAGCGCAGTGGGGCTGGGGGTGAACACCCCCATCTGCACCTTCGCTATTTCCTTCCCCAGGCGTGCCTGGGGGTGGTCAGGGCATTAGGGCATTTTTTCCGATTTTTTTTTTTTCCCTCCTGGTATTTAATAACTAGCAATAGGCAGACAGTGGCATACTGAAGGGAGTCTGGTCCATCCTTTGAGCCCCCAGCTCCAACACCCTGCTGCTCCCCCCCTTTCTTCTCATGCTGTAGCGTGTCTGGCAGCAGCACCAAAGAGAGCAGTCCAAACCGTGCTGCGAGGCTGCTCGCTTGCTCTAAATCCACGAGGCCAGGTTTAAACACTTTTTGTTCCTGCCTAGAAAGCCTTGGAGTGGTTATACCAATAAATCTCCTGCTCCTCCATGAAGATGTCCTTCCCAGGACATTTTAAGTCCCTAATCCTCTCCAAGGCATCTCAGGCTCTATCTTGTGTTCTCTAACCTGTACCTGCCCCCCTGCTGCCAAAGACCTGAATGCCCTGAAGCTTCATCCCTCCAGTCTGCCTCCTCTGTGTGCACCTCTGTGCAGCCCTGCTCCCACTCTACTGTCCCGACATCCTCCTGCCCGCTTCAAACTGGGAACAAGCTGGGCCATTGGAGCGGCTGGGGGCGGAAGAAGGGGGTGGAGGAGAGACGGGGCAGCTGCGAGGCTTGTGTTAGTAAACACTTCCTTGGGTTCACATTTTAATTCCTTACCCCCCTTCCACATCTTCTCCCCCATCCTTTCCCTTTTCTATATGCTCACACAATGAGACCATTGTCAAGGGGTGATTTGAATGAGGGGTCTCCGGGCATGTTCCCAGCATTGTCAAACAGAGTGGGAAAAAAACCACAACTCCAGCCTAGCCAGGAGGACCAGACCAGACTGAGACAGATGCCTAAATTAGTGACAAAGCCTTTTGAATGTCCCCCCTAGACAAGGGTTGCCTTGTGCATGCGTGCGTGTGTGTGTGCATGCTTGTGGGTGTGTATTTGTGGCTGGGTGGCAGCTTGCATGTCTCCCCATGTTAATTAGTTTTGCATGCATGTCTGATAAGGTGCCAATGAATATATTTGTACTCCTTCCATTGGCGAAAGCTGTCTCGGTGGCGGGGGAGATGCGGGGTGGTGGGGGTGTGCTCGATACAGCCTGGCAGCCTGGGGTAATTGAGCTGTGCGGGGCTGGGAGAAGGGGTGAGGGTTGCATCAGCGGAGCTCGGCTTCCCAGTGATGGGATCTGCTGCTTTCGTTGCAAATCATGGAGAGTTTAAAAGAGAACTGAGGCTTTTTTTGGTTCACTGGGTCCTTCTCTTCGTCTTGGCTGATTGTCTGGCTGAGGGTCTGTAGGCTCTTTCTTCTCCTCTGCCCTGTGTGTCTTTCTCTCAAGTCCCTTAAAAGGTGTTTATTTCCAATGGATTTGTATCCATCTTTGTATACACACATACACATGCAATCACTCACACAAAGCCCCAGTAACAAAACCTCTGCCTCCTTCTCCAGAAAGGGAGTCAAATCTGCTACCAGTTACAAAATATGGGAGGGAAGTGAAGCGTGTGGGTGCCAGGGGTGGAGCAGTGGAAACAGGCAAATGGAAATGCAGAACAGGAGTTGGAGAGACAGAGATAACGTGCTCTATAAAGGATTTATCAACATTTGCTCAGGATAGAGTTATTAATTACCAATGCAGAGAAAAGTCTTTCTACATCCCCAGTGTATGGACCAGCACATAATGTCATTCCTAGACTGCTGTTATCATTCATCCATCCATCCATCTGCATTCTGTAGGTTCACACAAGAATTCATTGTATGTGTAGGGATGTAAACATCAGTTCACATCTAATTAATTTCCTGTCTAAATTAATTTTGCATCCTTTCCCTTAAATCAACAAGACTTAAGAGCCCACATACATTTCTTGAGCAGAATGGGAAGAAACTCTTGAATGGGCCAAGGTGTCTTTTCTCCCTGTGGTCCTGTCTGAGCAACTGCCGGATGCTGAAAGAGCAGGAATTTACATGGCACAAGGCTGCTCTGAAGGAGAGGTCATTTTGGGAAGTTTTTTCTGGAGCACAGCTTAACCTCCTGTGGAGTTTGGTGGCACCCAGCTTTGTATTGGCTCCAATTTGCTTTGCCTTCTCTTCCATACTTGGGTCCTGGTACAGTGAAGGAATGAAGAACAGGAGCTGATACACCATGGAGCAGGGCTGGCCCTGCAGGGAGCTTGGGTGGGAGATGCCTGGTCCAAGCAGCAGTGCATGGGGTTGACTCCCAATGGACTGGCTGGGGAGGAGGGGGAAGGTCCTGATGAACAAGGTAAGGTGGCATCAGCAGGGTTTGGGTTGGGAAGGGCTGATGCCTCTTCCCCCACTGACTTTGCAGCTGCACTGGGCATTCCTCTGCTACTGGGAGGGAAGCTGGGAGGTGATGTGGAGAGATGGTAGAGCAGCCAGGAAGCAACAAAGCCGCCTGCCCAGAGGAGAGCTGAGAAGTCCCTGGCGGGGCAGAGTGGGCTGCAGGAGGAGCAGCTCTCCTTTGTGCTCAGAGAAGTCCAGGAACACGGGCAGGGCCAGGCTACACCTCCCCATTGACCTGCACAGGACATCTATGAGGGCCAGCCCAAAAAGTGCCCCAAAATCCTTGCTGCGATTCCAGCAGTAGGTACAGTGGGCAGCTCATCAGTAATGTGCAGGGAAAAGGGACTCCCATGAAACGCAGGTCTTCAGTTGGAGAACAAAGGCAATTTCGCATGAGTTATCAGCAGTGCCTAATTGCGCAGGGTGAATAATGAGCAGCCAGGGAGGCAGCACTGCGGTCCCTCTGGCAGGCTGCAGCCGGTGGCCGCGGCTGGAAACCCCAAGTCAGTGCCAGCAGGGAGTGGGCATCCTCAGGGAGGTGCAGCCCCAGCACTCTGCCTCTGTGCCCATTTCGAGCTGTTTGGGCTCCTCCATTGCAAAGTAATTGTGTTAGTCCCACATGGATGTAAGAGGGGAACCTCCTGTTGGAAAAATCTCTGCGGTTGCTCAGACCTTTCATTTACACATAGGGTGAATGTGTCATCCGTGCCTGACCCAGAGGCAAGGTGGCCTTTAATCACGAAGAAGAACCAGGCACCAGCATCCTGCAAAGGGCTTGCAGTTCTCTCCCTGTCTGGTGCCTCATCCCCAAGCAGTGGCCATGTTAGGGACCCCTTCTAGCTGATCTCCCACACCTCTGCCTTCCTCTCCTGTTTGCGCATCCCTACCTCTCCTTAATTCTGCTCCCAAACCCTGGGCAGGACTGTGGAAACCGCTTTGTCAGAGCTCCTCACCAGGTTGATCTGCAGAAGGGTTTCTTTCCCTTTCCCCATTGGGATGACTATTCCCACACAAGCAAAGCCTCTTAATGAATCCGTGGCAGCAAAGTAGGTAACGTGTTCGCCCTGCCAAGGCTGCTTGGCACAGCTGGAGTCACGTAATCAGGCTAGGCTGCCAGCCGTGGACAGAGTGGGAAGAGTTAAACTAAGGACAGTGCAGGGACAACTAATCCCCAACAGGAAGAGTAGCAGAGACCTCCCTGTCCTTCATCATCCTCCCCCTCCATTCATGCACTTTTCCTCCCTCTCCACCACATCCTATTCCTCTCCCACATCCTCCCTTTACTTATTTCTTCTTCCGTCTTTCTCACCCTCCTCTTCTCCATTGCTTTCTCACTCCTCCCCCCTGGTTTCCCTCCTGCTTCCCCCATCACCAGCCCAGTCTCCTCTCACATGCTCTGTCATGTCTCCAGAGCTGGTTTTTGAGTGGGACCGAGGGACGGTGTATTTGGGCTGCGGTGGAGGTCACAGCTATATGGGGATTGTTTAAAAGAGATTTGCCCACATCCCAGCCCATGTGACCAGCCTCAGCTGCAGGTCTCTCTTTCTTAATCTGGAGATAAGCGTGATTATCCGAGGAAGGGCTGTTCGGAGCTTTGTAACTGTGACAGGGGAGCTTTCAAGTCGCACTTTGCTGGCAGAGCAGCGTTTAAAGCCGGGGAATCAGATTCCAAGCGTGGCTTTGCATCTCTTTTCTGCTGGGAGCATGGTGCAGGGCTGGCAGTGGGGATGGGAGCTTTATTAGGACTTTGCTTATGATGCGGAAAAGGAGTTAGGGGAGGGAAAAGGGGGGAAGAAGGAGGTGAAAAAAAAATCCCAATTCTCTGTTTCCCCATCAGTGGTGGCATAGGAAAGATTGGCACTGATTCAAGGGAACAAGCCAGCCTGAACCCTGGTGCAGAGCAATAAGGTCCATCAAACCTAGGGTCTGGCTTATTTTTAGCCTGGGGTTGTGTCTCCTTGTTCTGCACTACCCCGCTTCGCTCTGTTGAATCCTTCACACAAGAGGTCTCTGGGGCCCTGTTTGGAAATGAAATGCTGTTTTAGCAGCTCCCGTGGCACAGCTTCCCTGGGAGAGATGGCAGGGCCAGCTTTGCTGCCCAATAAACACATCGGCCCCAGTGCTCCAGGCAGCCAACTCCTGTCCCTGTCCGGAGAAATATTTGCTGGAGATGAGCCCTTGTGGGGCATCTGTGCAGCCAGGGTGGAAGTGCAGGGACATACAGCAATTGTGTAGTTCAGTATCGTATCAGTGTCTACTATTGCAGGAGGTTGAAATATTTAACATCTCATATGAGTGACACAGTCCCAAAAGATTTCTTTGGCTGGGACAGGCATCAAAATAGGGTTTAGTGGAAATGTTCTGCTCTGGAGCAGGCCCTGCTTTGCTTCTATTTGTAGACTAGAAGCTCAGAGCAGAGACTCGTAACAGCGCTTCTTTTGATGGAGATGGGTCAAGGAGAAAGAAACCTGGATGCACGCCAAGGGCAGGAATCTGGGGCGAGGTTGAATCAGGACGAAGTGCCAGTGCTTTGGACCGTCACTTGGGCAGGACTCAGTGTTCTTGCAGTATCCTCCTTGGAAACAGTTCAGCTTCCAGCACAGCAGCTGAGGCCAGCCTGATCCAAAGGACACCCTGAATCCCATCTGCTTCCCCCACACCACCCATTCTCAGTGGGTGGGAATTTGCAGTGAGAACACCCAACAGCCCCTTTGGCTGGGTTTGTTCATGGAGGGGCAATTTCTTGCCCATGTCAGGATACCCAGGGATAGAGTACATCCCTCTTCTTCCTCTTCCATGAAGGCACATCTCATTTTTGCATCATGCTGCCAGAGGGGCCAGCCAGCCTTAAAGCAGCCCAGGACAAATTCCTGTGCCTGAAGATTGAAATGTGTCTTTGCAGGGCAGGTAGCTCAGTGTACCTCCAGTGGTTGCAGAAGGGAAGTGGTTGCAAATGCATCATTTTGAGAACAAGCTCTGAAACATCTCCCACGTTGCCTGCCTGTCTCCGGAGCCCCACACAGCTGCTCTGTGGGTGGAAGCTCTGTTTTCCTTGTGCCCCCGTGAACTTTATTTTTTGCTGTTTTTCTTTGTATGCTGCTTAGATGAATCCTCTTCAGTGCCTACAGCTTATTCCAGGGCTTTACTGAGGATCTGGCCAACACATGTAGCCTTACTCCAGGGCATGGCTCTTGAAGAAACTAAATGGATACAGCATCTTTTTAGTCTAGTGACTGTAAGACCAAACAGCCCAAATCCCAACCTGCAGCCGTGCTGCACAGATAATGCCCATGCCCCATTGGAGAACAAGAGCTCCCCTTGAAATCCCACAGCCTTGGATCTGGCAGCGGGAACGTGGGCAGGAACATGTAGGTGTTGGCATGTGCAGGCGGGAACACGTGTATGCCAGGGCAAGTGTGCCCATCTCTGCAGGCACAGTCCCACGCCTGCCTCTGTACCAGCCCCTCTCATGCACTGGCCTCACGTGAATCTGCCCCACACCTGCCTGAAATGAGGGTTTGGGGACATAGAACTGATGGTAAATTTACCAGTGGTAAATGGAGGGAAGCACAGTAGATGAGATTAATGGAGAGATCCATTTGGGATGCAGCAAGAGAAGGTTTCCTGATGGAACAAACAGGAGAAGGAGCTAGAAGAGGGAGCAGCATGGTAGATAAGGGTGTGAGATCAAAGGCTGTGACAGGGCCAAGAAGGATGAGAGGTGCAAGCCAGGAGCAGTTTTTGTTCCTGGGTGTTTAGCAATGCTGAGGAGAGTGAAGAAAAAACATTGGCTGCTCTGAACGAAAGCCATTGAAAAGGGAGATGGGAATGGCGTGGAGGGGACAAAGCAGGAGTCACAGAGCAACAAGGAGCAAGTATGGGGGGTGGGTGACTTTCCATGCTGAGTGAAAGATGGGCTGGGGAAGGGGACTTGGACCCAGTGAGGATGTGCAAGGTGGTTGTGACCCATGACAGGGAGTCAATTTTTTCCGACAAGTTTGAGGTACAGAGTGGCTTTGGGACAAAGAAGCTGTCCCAGTGACAGGGTGGTTTCCCCAAAGGTGGCCAGTGTTTCCACGACAGAGAAAAAGAGCTCTACACCGGGGTTGGGAAGAGCCGAGTCATTTCTGCAAACACCATGTTAGGCCAGATGCTGGAGTTTGAGCACAAGCTGGGCAGTAACACAAGGACTGGAATGCCTGTACAGCATCCTTGAGCCACGTTAGGCCTACAGCTCACCCTGCAGCGCCAGGACTCTGCAAGGAGAAGGGAAGATCTCTGGCAGTTGCATTCATATTCTCTTTACACTCACCCAAGCATCCACCATCACTGCACGGGCAGCTGAGACCCAAGGGCAATTTGGGGCCTTGCTGTCATTGCTGTTGATCAGAGCCTTTTATTACAATGCCCTGCCACCTCAGTACATGAGTCTGTTTTTTATGATTGATGAAAAGCAAAACTCTTGACCAAAAGACCGTAATGTTTGCTTGCAACCTCATTGCTATAGTAACAGAGGTCCTGAGGACACCTCTGAAGCAGGTCACCACAGACCCCATTTTGCTGCATCTCCCAGTGCAGCACAGCTCCACAAACAGGGTGCACCCACCAGTCACACTGGGCATCACCCTGGCACAGCCCAGGCCCTCTCAGGGAAGGCCAGGCTGGAGAACTGCCCTCCACTGACAGCACCCAAGGGTACAAAGGGCTGTTCTGCACATGGTCACAGGAAACTTCTGTGCCTCATGCAGCCCCAGTGCCAGCTCATGGTGTTCCCCAAGTCAGGGCTCCCTTCCAACCTCCCGTCTCCCCATCCCCCACCTCCTTGCTGCCTCCCTCCCCCCTTTCCCCCAGCGCCTCTCCTCCTGCTTTGCATAATTTTCCATTTTCAGTGTCCCCTTTTCTTTTTCTCCTCTCCATATGGTGCGTCCCCCTCTCTGCCTGGCGCAGGAGCCATCCTTAACAAGCTCAGCAAAGCCCTCTCTCAGGGGCTGCACATGAAAGATTCTCTGTAAAAACAGAGGCTGGGATGGAGCTCCCCCTTTTTTCCCCCTTGATTTATATGGGGCTGGGATGTGGGAACGTTTCTGGGTCGCATTTTAGAGTCGCCGGGTGCTCATGCCTGTTCTCTCTGGCCATTCAGTGCAGACCCCTAAGGCCAGCTCGTCCCCAGCCTTTGATCTGCAATGCAGAAAGAGCGTCCAGGGCAAGTTTGTGCCTCTCATCCAGCCCTTGCCCTCATTTTGGCTGGCAGGGAGGGATGCCCTGTCCTACCACACTGGGGAGGGGCCATGCCCTTTCCTCTCAGTGTCCGGTGGCCTTTTCCAGCTGGCTACTTTGTCTCCCTCCTACATCCCTGGCACCATGAGGACCTTCAGTCTCACGAGGTCCAAGGCGCTGGGTCATGGCGAAGCAGCAGGTCGTGGGATTTGTGATACACAGCAACTCTGCACGTCTAACCCACCCCTGCCCCTCTCCAGCTCTACTGCAGATATTGGCCAGGGAGCACCCAGGGATGCCAGGAGGGTGCTGGGGCTGAGCAAAGGGTGCTGGGGCTGGCAACGCCTGCCCAGCATTTGATGGGTTAAGCCAGTCTCTAGCTAATTTCTCCCAGCAGCTCCCCTCCTCCTCCTCGTACTTCTGTATGCAGCAGGCAGGGCCTCAGCGCAGGTTCCTGCACTGAGCTGTTGCCAGGGGAGTAGTTAGGCGAGTCTGAGCTATGTGGGGAAAAGGCCCGGGCTGTCAAAGTGTCTGAGATGAACCATAGCCCGGTCCCCCTGCAGCTGGGCCCAAGCATGCATCAGCCCTTGTTTGGAGCCTGGGAATGGCAAAGCCCAGGGAGGTTCAAGGGCAAACTTGCTATTCATTAGTCAGGGGTCCTTGACGTTCCCACTCTCTGTCTCCCTTCTTCTTCTTCTTCTTCTCTTTTCTGTCCCTCTTTTGACAGATTCCTGGGTGCTTTTGGGGAAAACTCCCCTCCTCCTCCTCGCCCCAGCAAAAGCCCTCCACATAAACTTCCCCAGCAGACAAGGCAGGAGGACAATAACGTCAGGGCCACGATGCAAACAAGAGCCAGCGGAGCAGCCGCATCCCCCGGGTGTCCTTTCTCCCCGGCCCTTCCCGCGCTGCTGCGGGAGACTCAGGCGACGCATTCATTTTGCTCATCTTGCCCATCGCCGATGTTTTATTATCTTGATGCTTGCAGGAAATTGTAACTTGAGATAAGGAAAATGTCAGGCGCCTTCTCCTCTCTCCTGTAGCCCAAAGCGCTGAGAAGTTGCTCCGTAGGAAATGTAAATGCTTGCCCAGGTGCAGAGGATGAGCACGAGATGGAGGGAGCCTCGAGAGGCCGCGCGAGCATCTCCGTCAGGAGATAAAACTCGTGGCGTAGGCGTAACACGGAGCCTCCCTCCCGCCCTGCTGAACAGAATATTTCATAGCTCTTAGAAGCCGAAGCTCCCTTGTAATTATCCAAAGCAAACAGCACGTGTTATTAGTTTAAAATGATTTTTTTTTCCCCCTCCCCGGGCCCCTGGGGCAGAATGGAGGTGTAATTGTGCTAAGGAGTTAGCAGGGGAGAGCACAGCTTTTGGTCACATTCAAGTTGGAGGGCTTGAGCCAGGGAGGCTGGTATGAAAGGCTGATATTTGCATAAGCAGCGTGCATCCCTACAAAAAAGAAAGATATCAGGGGCTTGCAAAATTCAATCAAGGCTGGGAGGGAAGAAAAAAAAAGGAGGGGGGGTGGAAGGGATGGGGGGGGGAAAAATTGACAGTGAAAAAGGTTTTTCTAAGTAACACCCTGTCGAGATTAAATTGTCCAGAAAGTTTCTCCGTGTGAGCCGGTGAAGCGGAGGCTGGGCTGAGGGCAGGGGAGGAGCGGGGTCCCTCCTTCCTGGCCTCAATAGGGGACAGGAATCTGATTAGGCAGAGCGTTCTGCATCCATTTACCATTATTTGAGGGTTTTTTTTTTCTCTTCCCACTGCCCAGAATTGCTGTAGCAGGGCAGTTTATCAGCATATAAACCTCAGTGCTGGCTTTGTAAGGGCACAAGGAGGCACAGGAGCAAGTGTTGGGGCAGAGGCTGAGCTATAATTTCAATTATTTATGCAGTTTAAAAAAAAAAAAAAAGATGGATAATAAATCTACACACAGAGGGATGTTTTCCCTGTGCAGAGCATTGAGGAGGGAAGGCAGTGTTGGGCTGGGATTGTGTCCTGGTGGAGCCCTATTTTTGCAGGCACCCTCAGTGCAAGGCTGAACTCTGCCTGTGGAGAAAGTGCATGCAGGAGATTTGGGCTTTCCTGAAGCTTATGTTGAATCAGTGGGGTTGGCCCAGCCCCTTGTGCCCTCAGTTGTGGCAGAGGATGTGAGCCCACCAGGCAGGCAGTGGGTGATTTCCAGGCTGGGTTGATGTCTGGTACCATCCTCCCTATCTGCACTACAGAGGAGTTTCTCTGTAGGCCACAGCAAGCTCAGCCTGTCCCTGCAGAGGAGAGGGGCCGGGCCTGCCCAGAACAGGGGGCTTCACCTGCCAGGTAAAGGCTTTTCCCCAGTGACCACAACACTTTTCCCTGGAGCCTCCTCCTCCTCTTCTGGGCTTGTGAAAGCACCCATCACCATTCAGATCCCATCTGCCCTGACCTCAACACCCTTACCAGCCTTGGGGGAACATTCAGGATGACTTCTAATCTCACACAGGATAAAGAAGTGCTGAGCCTTGGCTTTTTGCAGCCTGGATCTCCCTATACACATGCCAGGATGGGGTCTGTCCTCTCGGCACCCAGAGACAGACACAGGCCATGGTCCTTCCCCAAACCCGTGCACCTGGGGTGGGTTTGGCCTCTGCCTCTCTTCAGTTTTAGGCTTGCTTCAAAGTTGCAGAAGGGAAGGGATTTTCCTTGGATTTCCATCAAGTGCTTTATGAATATTGCAATAAAGGGGTTACAGAAGATCTATTTTTAAGAGAGAGAAAAAATACCCATGAAAATTGCAGCCTGGACCCCAGAGTGTAGAGTATTTGCACAGTTCAAAGAGTTACGGTGGTTCATCCAGTCACAGCCTGGGAACATCGCGGTGCGACCTACAGCAGATCACATGCCGGCTACTCCCAGGGCGGCTCATTAGAGAGCCACACAGAAGATTTATCTCTTAAAATGGGCTTGCAAATATTTTATAAAATTTGCAATATTTTATAAAATTACAATTTGGTGCAATAAAAAGAATAAATTAGTCAGCTGATGGTTCCTTTTGCAAGTGTACTCAAGGATTTGTTATATTAGTCTTTACTCCTTCCAATGTAACAGTTTATGGGCAAAGCAAAGGGAGGATAGGAAAAGGATGGGACTGGTTTGGGGGCTAGGGAATACACTCAACATGGATAAAGTGTAAAGGAAATAGATGAAAAAAATCAGGAAAAAGGGAGGAGAATGTGCTGCAAGGTTCAAGATGTGTGGGGCAAAGCACGGGAGGCATGGGGAAAGCTGAGAAGGGGACTTTTGCTGAGCGTCACAGCTTTGGCTCCAGCTCGGTGGCTTGGTATCACTTTCTCCAGCCAGGCAAGGGCGCTGAGGGCAGGGAAAGTTAACATGAAGATTAAAACATCAGAAGGCTGTGCCTTTAGTGGCTCTGACATGCAGAGTAATCCCATGCCCCAAAGCCTAGGGAAGGAAGGACAAGCGGTGAGCCCTCCCCCGGCTGGCAGTGTGCGGGGCAGGCAGAGGTAGGGATTGAGGAGGGCACAGGGGAAGCTTGGCATCTTGGGGACCACAGTTCTCCCGGTAAGGAAGAGGGTAAGGTGGTCCAGAGCTGGGAGAAACATGTGGTGAGGAGGGAAAGAGGACTGGAGTTCTGCTCCATCAGTGAGATAAGTTGGTCTGTTCTCAGCCAAGCACTACTGGACCATTTCTCTGATAGAGATCATAACCACTCCATTTTTTCCTTTCCTTCCTAGATATCAGTGAGTGGACAAGGGACTTTTGAAGCCTGTGAGTTCCTTCTTACAGTTGTCTACCACCTGCCCGGATTTGACATCTGACTTCTACGAGTTTCTCCAGGAGGCTTCCAGCGTGCTTCTCCATGGGCCCAGAGAGGAGGCAGCTTTGATTCATGAACACATCAGCTTTCTGCATCACTTCGAAACACAACAGTGCAGCCATGGGGAGGGAGCCAGGGCAACACAGGGAGCCAAGGGATCATCCCACATCACTCCTGTATGTTGTCTTCAGGGCTCTCAATACCCCAGAGCAGGACCAAAGTGCTTAGGCAGAAAGACCTGAGCCAGTTGGTGTCTCACCTGGTGAAATACTGGGTGTGTGAAGTTTGGAGGGAGCTTTTAGCCCCTGGCTTTGCTCATGGAGCAGAGCTCAGCCCTCGCTGCTCTTGGTCCCTGGGTGTGTGGAACCATGGGGTGCAGCCTTCCCGAAAGTGCTGATCTTGGGGCCCAGAGAACCATAAGTCTGTCCAGGCCAGGCAGCCCTGCTGCTGTTTTACTGCATCCTCTCTGTTCCTGTAAGAGAAATGTACTGCCTGTAATTGTCTCCCATTCAAATCCCCCCCGACCCCATTCACTGCTGAAAATAAACTCTCCCTTTTGCAAAAGTGAGCGTGTGATTTGGTGCAATCTCGAGATGGAGGAGGCAATGGGCACAAAATAAACCCAGGCAAATCAACAGGGAAACGGGAGCAGCCAAGAGCCAAGCAGCCGGGCTGCGCCATGCCCCGCATCAGGCATATTTCCCTGAAAGCCCGAGCGAATCCCTCGCCACTCAATGATCTTTATTTGGTCTGAACCCCGTCTGGGAAGTAACCGCTAAACCCAATGCAAACAGACCCCCATGAAAGAATATAATGAATATGTCTCTCAAATGATTTGGAGCCCTTCTGCCTGCAGAGCAGGGTTCCCCATTGTGCCCTCCTCCCGGCGAGCTCGGGGCAGGCTGCGCGAGGTGGCCGCTTTCCCAGCTGAAATCCGAAAAAAGCAAACAATGGGTCAAGGCCGGCATTGTGCGAGCCCAGGCAGGCAGAAGGAGCGCAGCCCGGCATGGCCAAGTTCAAGGCTGGGCAGGGGGCCGGGCGCGCGGGGATGCTAATGGGGGCTGCGCGGGGGCTGCAGAGCAGGGGGGCCGGGGGCTCTGTGTGCTCTGTGCAGCCGTGCACCCAAAAACCACCTTACAGAGAGGCAATGATTCCCAAGTGCAGCAAGGGGGGCACTGGTGGTACCGGGATGAATTTGGGTTTCTGGGGGCCTGATAGT
>VZTX01035385.1:0-11194 GCA_013400915.1 Pardalotus punctatus | reverse complement strand
GGGTTCTGCCCGTCCAGCCCGGCTCGGCGGCTCCGGGGACCTGCGGGGGACTCGGCCCGCCTGGCTCGGGGCGGCGATGGCCCCGTTCCCCGGGGTCCCGGAGGCGCCAGTGCGGGGGCAGCCTGATCCGCCGTGACCGGGAGCTGGTGGGAGGGCCCCGGGGGGACCTTTGCGGCCGCAGCCCCCGTGGGTTCCGGCCGAGTCGGGAAGGGCACCCGCAGCCCATCGTGTCCCCCATGCCACGGGTTTCCCTTCTCAGGGTGCACCTGAACAGGGGCTGGACCCTGCCGCGGAGCAGAGGGAACGTCCCAAGGGCCGAGGAGCCGGAGAACGGTCGGGGGAAAAGCCCCTCTGCACGGGGTACCCCAGTGCGAGCTGCCCAGGGGCTGTGGGGAGGGAGCAGCCGGGGGTCCCTGGGAGAGCCCTGGTGCTGGGGAGCTCTGGGGGCACGCTGGGAGAGTGCTGGTGCCGGTCATGGCTAAGGGCTGGTGGCTGTGCTGGCTGGGTGGGCAGACCAGGGGACAGCAAGGCAGCGGGGGTCTGTGCCGAGAGCTGTGCTGGGCCATCCCCGCTGTGCCCTGCCTGCCGCCAGCTGCTACACTGGCCAAGCCAGGGCTGAGGTAAGTGCTCTAATTGTTTTCTCTGTGGCCCGAGATGAATAATTGAGAGGTCTTTGAGGAGAATTAATTAGCCCATTTATTGGCAGTAAATGCTTTTCTCCAGATGATGAAATAGATCCTGAGCCACACGTGGGGCAGGCAGATGCAGGTCACTGATGCTGCTCTGGAGCTCCAGGTCCACAGGCCAGCCGTGCTGATGTGCCGTGCTCACAAGCACACTGGTTCTGGCTCCCATCGCCTCCCACCCTTCCTGGCGTGCCCAGAGCTCACTGTGCCCACAGCCAGAATTTTGTGCAGGGAGCCTTGTGTTGGTGGGAGCAGGGGGCACTGAGGGGCAGGCAGGGTCCTGCAGCAGTGTGGGAGTCCTCGGCCCCCCGTCATGCCCATGTGGCTTCCTGCTTCCCTCCAGCTCACATCCTGTCCTAGGGGCTCCCTCCCTGTGCAGACCCTGCTGTGTCCTCTTGTGTCTCCTTCCTGGCTCTCCTGACTGCCACGGTAGTGCCAATTTGGGGCTTATAGCCTGCACCTCCTCCTCACCTCCTCCTTCTCCCCTGGACATGAGGTGAAGGGCCTTGCATGGCCAGAAATGCTTAAACAAGGATTTCCTTGTTGCTGCATGAGCTGTTTGCCTTCTCCCAGGCCAGTCGTTAATGAGGTTTGGCAGGAGACACTGTCAGCCCCAGCCATTGGATTTCTATAAATCATCCTGGAGCTGATGTGTGGGGCTGTGATGGAGCTGCTTGACCTTGGTGCATGGGACTTCAGCTTGTGGGTCCTGGGAGTCCCTCTGGGAGTGGAACATCCTGGCATAGTGGAGAGGGGCAGGAGCTGAGTGGGACAAGGGGGCTGTGGCTGCTTCCCAGCAGGCAGGTCAGAGTGGCCACTTCAACTGTTTCCAGGAATGGCAGAAAGTGCAAAGCAAAAAATAAATCAGCTTCCTACAGCTGAAGTGCTGCTTTGTCCTGATCTTTCCCACATGCCCACCTTTCTTTCCCAGACCCAGAGAGGCTGTTGGGTGCTCAGAACTGGGATAATGATGCCTGCCCTGCTTTGGGGTGGGGGGCTGTGACTGTGTGTCCCCTGTGTGTCAGGCTTGCAAAGCAGAGCAGGCAAATCATGCAGGTCCCCGGGAAGCATTTGCTGCTTCCTCCTGCCAGGAAGCAATGCTATGGTGGCAGGGCTGGCATGTGGGCGTTTTGCACTGAAGCCATTGTGGCAGATGTGCTGGCACAGGTACTCTGTCAGGGCTGCAGGTCCTGTGGCCTGGGGACTGCCAGGCTGCCCCATCCCACAGGGCACATGGGCTATGCCCAGCCAGGGATGCCTGGAGTGTAGCAGGGAGCAGGTTCCCATCAAGAAGGGTCTCCTGGATATGGCTGCTCCTGGCAGCCCTGTGTCCAGGAAAGGAGGTGCTGGGAAGTGGGACCCTTATCTCTGGTTTCCCACAGCCATTCGCTCTGCTCTCCTCACCTGTGGGATGGTTTGTTTGGGAGCAGGCACAGCCCATCAGTGCTGTGCCAGACTGAGAGGAGCCACAAGTCTCAAAGGTGATGTTTCAGTTCCTGCTCTGAGAGTGCTTCCCCCTCATCCAGAAACACCTCTGCTCAGAGTTTCTGCTGTGTGTGGAAACAGAGAATCCCCAGTCCCATCATGGCTGCAGGGCTCCTTGGGGTCACTGCAGTCTGCTGGGAAAGCTCTGGCCCCCTTCTTGCCTCCTCTCCAGTAGCCTGGCCCACAGTGGAGCAGCCCCTGGGCCAGTGGTGTCCCTCTAGGTCAGCAGTTTCCCCACACAGTGACCCCGCAGAAGGACAGCACCAAGATGGTGGCAGTGGCAGCGGCAGTGGGCAGGGGTCTACCAGGAGCTGTCCCTCCATCTGCAGCCTCATGCCTCCACCCCGGCAGCATTTCCCACACTCATCAGCCTGGGAAACCGTCAGCCGTAATGGGGGTGGGATGTGCCCAGCTGGAGCAGAGGGAAGAGGCACCATCGGAGCCCCCACTGCAGCTAGCACCCTCCGCTTCCTGGCTCTGTCTGCACCCGCTCATGGGTGTGAGTGCAGCTGGAGGCTCCAAACTGCCGCCAATCGCCTGGCCACAGTGCAGTGCTGAGCATGGGCGGCGCTGGGGAGCCCTTGGCCCCATGGGGACACACTCGCCACTGTGTGGGGCACCAGGGTGTGTGGCTCTGCGAGTGGGCAGCCGTGCCACGCTGCGAACCAGGCCTGGTCCCTGCCCTGTGGCCGCTCTGTCAGCTGCAGGGCTGTGCTCCGAGCCCTGGGTAGGGACCCTCTACACTGGGGCGCCTGTGCCCGTGCCCCTCAGCAGCCGCTGAGGCTGCGAAGCTGGGGCTGGGGACGGCAACCCCGGCAAGAGGTTGTGCAAGAAGGGGGGACCCCGGAGGGCACGGGCGGCCAGTGTTGAAATTCCTTGCTCTTACAGAAAAGCCCCCGGGCAGAATTCCTGACGGGGGTGATTCATCCCCCACTGGAAGGGATGACTTTGCCTCTCCAGGAAAGACGCCTCAGCTTAGTGGGGTGTCTCTGCTCGCTCCTGCCACTCGCCGTGGGGAGGGCTGCCCTGAGCACCTCAGGCATTGCCGGGGGTGCCGAGGAGGGCCGGGGGGGGCAGTGGGCGAGTAGGAGCCCACTGCTGGGCAGCAGAGCGGTGGGCACCAAGGGCAGAAGGGAATCTTTGGCTCCCTGCCCCAGCTGCCACCCAAACCTGGCTCGGGCCATTGCTGCTGCCAGGTGCTTTGGGGGCCCCATCTCCCACTGGTGAGGGCACATGGGACAAGCCCTTTCCAGGAAGCACACAAAGGCAGCCAGGCTGTGGAGTTCCCAACAGCAGCTCTGGTTTTAATAACAGCGAATCAATGGATGCCCAGTTCTGGCCAGAACAAACTCCGGTGCTTCCTCCCTGGCCTCCCCCGCCAGTAGCTTCCCCACAGGGCAGAACAACCTGTGTGAGAGCCCCAACTGTGGCCACGGCACATGAGGTTCTGAGTGCTGATGGCCCATGCCTGCCTGCCCTGCCTGCTGCAGCCTGTCCCAGCACAGTGCCTGCATCCCAGCCCCGCTTTAGGGCAGGAAAGCTGCAGGTCCTTGGTGCCCCTGCCCACCTCTGCTGTGCCCACCCTCCCCACTCAAGTGGGTGCTGCCTGCAGAGCTGAACTGTGGCTGGGCATTCCCAGCTGCTCCAGCATCTTGCCTCCCCAGTCCAGCCCCGTGCTGTGATTCCGCCTCCTCCCCCTGGGTTTGCACAAACCTCCCTCTTGCTTTGTGCTTGTTTTGAGAACAGATTAGTCATGGCTCTGAGCTGGCTTCCAGCAAATGCACAACAGCACCATGGAAAAACGAGAACAGTGAAGTGATGACTCAGCAGGGCTCCCACTCTGTCCCTGGGGTGCCAACTGTCCCTGCTCCTGAGTGGCTGGGAGCACCAGCAAGGACCACCTGGGGATGCCAGGGTGGGTGGGCGATGGCAGGAAAGAGCCAGGGGCAGCGCCTGCCTGGAAGCTGCAATGGTGCTGGCAGGATGGGACACCAGGTCCCTGGGGATGACAGGCAGCCTCCTCCCCTTCCCCTGCCCCCCTCCTGCACCCTGCGGGTGGGAACTCCCCTCCCTGCTGCCCCGAACTCCCACTGCGCAGGTGGCTGGAACATCTTGCTGCTGGCAGCTCCAGCTCAGCGCCCAGCAGGCCTGGTGGGTTCTGGGGATGTCGCAATGGCGAGCGGCTTCTAGGATCCTGCCAGGACCTCAACAGGCTGGGAAACCCCAGCTGTGTGGGCTCAGCAGTCAACCCTGGACACCAGGGCCCTCCTGGCTGGCACCTGCGTCCCAGTGACGGGAACCCCTGGGATGGGCCCTTACTGTACCTCACACCTTGCTCTGCAGCCCTTCCCTGCCCTGTATTGGCTGGCTGCCTGGTGGCACAGTGTGTTGCCAAGCCTCATTGCTAGGTGGCTTATCGTGATCCCATGGCGCTGGACACCAAGTGGTGTCAGCTGCCAAGGATGAACAATGTAATTACTGGAATTACAGTAAAGTGATTCCATTTCCACTCTTTAAATGCCAAGACAGGGCTCCTGGGCCCTTCTGGGGAGCATCTGCTCCAGCTGTGCCCTCTGCCAGCCGCACACCCCATCCTCACCCAAGTGGTGCCACTGGCACCCATTGCCCCTCACCCAACTGGCATGGCTGGAGTTGCTCTCTGCTGATGGCTGCCAGAGCTGTGGGATGGGCAGAGCCCACCAGGCAGGCCCCCTGGCATTGTGCACTGGTGAAGAGGGGGCAGGTGAGGAGGGGGCAGGCAAGGAGGGCAGGGCTGGATGGCACACACAAGGTCCCATCCCCAGCCACATGCGTGGTGCTGCCACTGCTGGCTCCTGTACCGCAGCCGAGGCCAGGACTGATGCGAGGCCAAGGGATGCTCCAGGGCTGGGGTTTGGCACCTGCCCATGGCTGCTCTGCCAGGGTCATCTGAGGACTCTGTGCTGTGCTGGGCAAGCGCACCCCAGGCAGCTGGCAGCCTGCTGCTGGAGCACCCACATGGACCTCCCATGATGTGCCACGTACCCAGCAGTGACCAAAGCCAGTGGTTAGCACATCATTGCTCCCTGCGAGTACAGGTGCAAGAGCAGTGCAGCCCTGGGCCCAGGTCTCTGCCAGGGAGCGGAGAGCTGGGGCCGGGGGGCCAGGGCAGTGCAGCTCGCATAGCTGCTGATGGAAGGAGTGAAGAATCCACAGCTGCTGGCTCCCTGGAGCTGGCCGCCGGTCTGGCTGGGGAAGGAGCAACAGAGTGGGGTTTCCATGGGGATGTACACAGCCTGCTGGGCTCAGCTGCATCCCGAAATACTTCCTGGCCTGGAAGTATTCCTGGCATGGGTTCCTGCTGCCACCCTGTGCTCCCTGCCTTCTAGTAGCCCTGCCTGGCCCAGGCAGAGCCAGGGCCAAGCCAGCGCCCATGGCTCCCCAGGCCACCAAGGTTCTGGGGAGGTCACCACCAGCTGAGCTGCTGCCAGGATAGGGACCTTGAGCAGTACCCCGAGTTCAGAGGCCCAAGATGAGAGGCGGTTGTGGAACTGAGTGGCTCTGGGAACATAAAGCTGCAGCCCTGCTCCTCCTCCAGCCCAGGCAGCTGCCTCTAGTCCTGGGTCTGCAGCTGGAGCCACCAGTGCCAGCCCTGGGCTCTGCCTCAGAGCTCATGCTTGTGCTTCCTGGCAGCGCACTGGGAGCAGATGTCCCAGTCCCTCTTCCCAACAGTCCCTGTGGCACTGGCCTGCAGAGGAATTGCCACGTAAGGAACAGGTGGTGCCATTTACAGTAAGTCCCCAGATGCTCCACAGCCCTTTCCTGCATTCTACTGGGAAACGTGGTGGTAGATGTGGGAATGTCCTGGTGCTGCAGAGCCAAGCAGGAAGAAGTGCGTGAGGGAGTGCCGCAAGGTCAGGGTGTTCATGGCAAGCTCCCTGCCTGGCTCTGTTGCCCCAGTGACTTCTGGTGCTGTGTCCACTGCCACCTTCCTTGGGGTCCTGGTGTGAGGCTGGGGAGCCTTCATGGGTCTGTCCTGCTTCCCTGTGACCAGCTGGGTTTTGTGCATGGCTGGTGTAGCCACAACAGAGCTGTGGTGCCGGCTGAGCCCTCCACTGCTGTGCCGGGGCTTGCTGCCCGCAGCAATCACCGGCTGCTGTGGTTTCCTGTTTTGGCTCTGCAGAGGCTGGTACACACCAGAGTAGGTTTCCTGCACCCCTGACCCCACAAGGTTCGGGTTCACCATCCCGGCGGACACTTCCTTCTTGTGCCAGTAATGAGCCAGCAGTGTGATGGGAAGCATTGGCGGTTACCCTGCACCCCATGGGGAGGCCAGGCTGAGGCAGGACGGGGGGTTGGTGGGGCTGTGAGGCAGCAGCCTGTCCCTGCCTGACCACCTGCCTATGCCCCAGCACCTTGTCGGGCCCTCATTGGGCCTGGTGCTCTCACCTTGCTCTGCACGGCCACCATCACACCATGGAGGAGCTGATGGTACTGGGGACAAGTGATCCTTACAGCTGCACTGAGTTCTGCTGGTGCTGCTTGGTGCCGAGCCCCAGGAGATCCAGGGTGTGGAGAGCTGCAGGACTTCAATGTCCCAGCCCTGTGTCTGGAACCCTGTGTAAATTCCTGTGTGGTTCCTGGCACCATCGTACGGTGACAGGGGCTGATCACTGTGGTAACACCTTCCCCACCCAGGAACCCTCCCAGGGGGAGCTCAGCTGCCCTGGCCCTGGTGAGGGGCAGAGGGGAACTGGCTGTGGGACGTGCTTGATCGGCTGCTTACGAAATGCAGGACCAAGTCCACTCAGCTGCTCTGGAGCAGGCGAGAGGTTTGTGAAACCTTCAGCAGGGATTTGCCTGCCTGCTGCTGCGTCACCGCTGCCGCGAGCTTGACTTTATTCCAAGAAACCCGTGGGGCTGGCGGAGCTTCCCGGACTCTCGACTCAGCCGCGGGTTGCAGCACCGCGAGGGAAGAGGCCCTTGGTCGGCCGTGCCAGGGCCCTTCTGGGAAGCGAAGAAGTTGGGGCTGTTCCCACAGAGATGGGAAGGCTGGGGTCTGGTTGGGGGACTTGTGTGGGGTCACTGTGGGCAGCCTGGCTGCCTTCCCTGGGGGCAGCTTCCCACTCTGCCCCACCATGGGGTGCTGTGAACCTCTTGCTCTGCCAGGAGGGCTGGGTGTGCTCATAAACCCCCAGGGCCCTGGTTTCCCATTCTCTGATGCGCCTCATGCTGCCTGGGAGCGATGTTCTGCACAGTGCTGCTCCTGCCAGCTGGGGGCTGCTGTGCCCGCAGCACTGCTCCCACCCCATGCCTGGCATGGGGCCGGAGCCAAGGGTGCTGCCAGGAGCCCTGATGTCAGGGATGTGCCTCGGCAGGGCCTGGCAGGCGGCCACCCGTGCGCATGGACATTCCTCACATAGCTGTAGCGAGTGCCTGGGCAGGCCACGGCACTTCCTGGCAACCCACGTGCCACGGCCCCACATAGCGGCCCCAAAATAATCATTGGGACTGTGCCGTGCCCACAGCCTCGACCAGCACACTCACCATCTCTCTAGTCTGGGCTGATTCCTAAGGAAATCCTTTCCCCAGCAGCTGGGGCTCCCCGGGGTGGGGGGGCAGGCATGAGCACAGCGCACGATGCCAGCTGTAATGCCCACGACGTGGAGCTGCAGGCTGGGGCCTGGGCACAAGACACCTGGGCACAGCCTGCTCCTCACAGCTGGGGGCTCTGGGGGAGTTTCTGGGGGCTGACCGACTCCCAGGGGATTGCCCGCACCCCTGGATGCAGCTCTCCAGCCGGGCACTGCACTGCACACCAGCCAGATGGAGCTGCAGGTTTATTCCCATGCCTATTTCATGCCCTCAGGAGCAGGAGCCAGGCATTTCTGGGGGCCAGGAGATTCCCAAAATAATTGAATCCTCTCCCTCGGGCATCTGTGTCTGTCTGGGGTTCTGCACAGGACAGAGCTTTTCTCTCTGTGCTGTGGGGTGAGCAGGATCTCAGCATAGTCTACCCTGAGCCCACCACACTCCCAGAGGATGCACCTGCAGACCCTTTCCTACCCGTACCCCTTTGTGCCCAGTTCCTACAGCTCCTCACCCTGGCATACGCCAAAACAGGGCAGGGGGAAGGCAGGACTTGCTCGGCCCTTCACAAGTGCTGCACTAGGGCTGTGCCTCGGGCCAGCCTTGGCCACCAGCTTGGCTCCTCCTGTGCCCAGGGCCGTGGGCTGTGTCTGCTGTCCCGGGACAGTTTGTGGCTGCAGCATCTGAGTGAGCCAGGAGTGGATCCCATCCCCGTGGCTTGGCCAGAGCAACGTCGCAGGGCTCAGACATACCTGAGTGCTCGGGCAGAGCTTACGCATGCCGGGCTGAGTCACCGCGGCGGGATCACCCGGTACGGACAGCAGCTCCAGGAAACGGTGCTTACATGATGTAAACACATCCCAGCATTGTGCCGGGGCAAGCGGCCTCAGGGGTGCAAGAGAGAAATCAAACCAGATATGATGTTTTTCATTAAAAAATAGTGCTCTTTATTATAAATTATGGAAACGTTTTCTTTCTGAATATAAATATAAATATGTGCAAAGTTTCATCTGAGTTTGGTTTTGGTTGAATTTTCAAGCATTGTTTTTGCTCAGCCCTCAAGGCTGGAGGTGAAGATGGAATCTTTATAAAAGACAGTGATTCACGTTGGCCTGTAAACATCCCTTCGGTTAAAAAAATAAGAATAAAAATTAAAAAAAGTCAGAAAACCCAACAACTTCTCTGGGCAGATGCAGAAAAGCACTCACGAGATGACACGCTACAGGGGATCCTCCTGCTGCGTTCCTGTGGGAATTGGTGCCCTTCGGAGCAGCACAGCCGGGGTCTGTGGGAGTGGCTGGGTAGAGGTGGGATGTGACTCTCGGGAGTAAGGGCCCGGGGTCCCTGGGGTGATCCTTGCAGGTTGTGTGGGACTCAGCAGCATCGGGATGTGACACTTCCCCTCCAGCTTCACAGCACATCAGCAGGACCGTCAATGCACACTGTCACCAGCTGATGTGCACTAACCCAGACCATGGGGCAGGGAGGATATTAAGGCTTAGTCCCCTGGAAAATGGCAATGAAGGGACAAAGGCATCAACCTCTTAGTCTGGGGCTTGGTGTGAAAGGAGCTTCCACCCACAAGGAGGCAGCAAGAGGTAAAGTACGGTATGGGCAAAAAACACCTTCCCCTTAAAACTGAGGAAAAGCGATCAGGCACTCCTGGGCTCCAGTGCTTTCCATTTCTGGGGGTGGAAGGGGCTCTCGCTAGGACACCCCCAGGACGGGGCTGCCGGGGCGCACATTCCCCCACGCTGTGGGACCTGTCCTGGCTGCACAAGCCCACACGGGCTTTGCCAATGGGCTCACTGTAACATCCACAGTCCGGTCGGAGTCATCTCCTTCCCCCACAGAGAAGAGGTGTCGTGCTTGCTCAGGGAGTCCCCCCAGCACCAAGACTGCCCATCTGTGCTGGCCACGGCCCGGAGCCCACAGCAGCTTGCCCCAGTTCCCCCCTTCTTCCTGGATGGAGAGGCTCAGTGTGCCCTGCCAGCTGCTGTGCTGGTGGGGCATTGTGCCTGTCCCCTGTTCTTGTGCTTGTAGCATGTGACCTTGCTCCGCTGGCCCCTTAAAGGGGGGCATCGTACTGGTCCAGGAACTCCTTGATGGGGGCTGGCAGCTGAGTCATCTTCTCATAGGAGTCCAGGTGCCCGTTGACAGTCTTGCGGCAGAGGTGCTGCAGGGTGGAGACGCTAGAGGAGAGCGGGCGGCTCAGCACCAGGGGGATCTTCTCGCCACCTGAGTAGATATAGTAGGTGCGCTTGGGGTGCAGGGCCCCCCCTGGCTGCTCGGGGACGGCACAGGGTGTGGGTGGCATGTAGTGATGAACCAGCTTGAGCACGCAGTCAAAGCGGGGCACAGGCTGGCTGCTGTGGGGGTCACTCTGTAGGGAGAAGCTGCCACCCTCACACTGGATGCGCAGGTTCTTGGTGCCCGACTCCGTCTTGACACTGAGGGTGAAGAAGTGCCGCTGATCTGAGCTGTCCCTGATGAGGAACGTGCCAGCCGGCTCGGTGCTCAGCAGCAGGTTGGCCTCGCCACCTGTCACCGTACTCCAGTAGAAGCCGCTCTCCTGCAGCTTGCGCACGGTGTTCACCACCAGTTGGTACTCGCTCTTGGAGCTGAACGTCTTGAGGCGCAGGCTGGAGTCGAGGGGGTGGCTCATCCCGGCGGCGGGGAACTTGCTGTGGGTGACCATGGCGCAGGGAGCCAGCTTTGTGTGCTCGGGATGCTGCTACCAGCAGCAGCCGCTGCTACACCATCACCTGTGGCAGAGAGAGTGGTGAGCCCCGGCATCCCGGTCCCCGACTCTCCCTTCCCCAGAACACCTGCACCCCTGGTCCCTGGCTGTTATCCCCCCGCAGCAACAGCGCTTCCGATCACCGCCAATCGCCTTCCCCAGTTCTCATCTCCCAGAAAAACCGGCACCCCCTCCCCAGCTCTCTTTTTCCGGGAACACCGGCAGAACACCACACTCTCATCCCTGGCTCTCCATTCCCGGGAGAGCTGGCAGCGCCCGTTCCCGGCTACTGTCCTCCCGCGGCACCGGCACCTCTCGTCCCCAGCTCTTCCTTCCCGGGAGCACTGGCACACCTGCGGTCTCTCGTTCTCCCCTCGCTAGGAGCACCGCTTCTGCCGGTCTCCTGCTCTCTCACTCCCGGGGGAGCATCGTTACCCCAGGCCAACGGTTATCGCCCCGCTGAGGCACCAACACCCCCGACAATCCCCTTCCTTGGGCAGCACCGGCATCCCCGGTCCTCAGCGATCGCCCCCCCCGGAGGTCCCGGCATCCCCGGTGCCCGGCCATCCTCCCCTTCCCCTCCGGGACTCCCTCCCGCGGCCGTACCTGGGACGCGGGAGCCGATCTTGGCGGCAGTGCGGAGCCGGTGCGAGGCGGCGAAGCTGCCGAGGCGGCTCAGGGCGGTCTCTTATAGCGGGCGCAACGCCCGCCCTCG
>VZTX01035331.1:0-18554 GCA_013400915.1 Pardalotus punctatus | reverse complement strand
CCCCGGCCACCACCGGCTCCACACACCGGCCCCGGCCCCCACTGGCTCCACACCGGCCCCGGCCCCGGCCCCGCCGCCATGGGCAGTCGAGGCACAAGGCGCAAATCCCAACACGGCCGGGCCGGCGGGCCGAGCAGAAGCCGGAGCCAGGAGGACCGGTGAGCGGTTCCTGCCCTGCGGAGACCGCGGTGGGGCCGGGAGTGGGGCTGGAGATGGGGCCGTGCAGGCTCCCCACATCCCCCAGGCTGTGGCAGGGGAGTGCCATCAGCTTCTGGCCTCTTGCAGCTGGTGGGCATCTTCTGCTTCCGCCTCCAGTGAGCCTGAGCTCGGCCCTATGACCGTGATGGGGAAGAGCTGCCTCCTCCACGACCACAGAGGCAGTGTGAAGATAGTGCCCAGGGACGACAGTATGGACCCCTCATGGAGCACGGAAGTAGATGCCAGGTGGGAGGCAGAGCAGGGTACAAGACCTCCAGTCCCACTGTGAGCCTGGGTATGGGCAGGCATTTGTTCTGTCCTGCAGGCCGAAGCTCAGTGGGTGACACGCCACCTCCCTCTATGCAGGCTCATAGCAAACAGTCTGCAGGCCCACCAGGATGGTACTTCCACCCTCTCACCGGTAAGGCCCATCCCTGCTCCAGGAATTCCCTGCCCTTTGCCTCTGTACTTCTGCCCTAATGCACCATCCCCAGATACAACGCGCCCTGCGATCACTCAGCATCCCACTGGATAGGCTGCATGTTATGAAGGGCCACATGATACAGGACATGTGCAAGGGGCTGAGCCGCGAGACACATGCACAAGCCAAAGTGCAGATGCTGCCCACCTACATCTGCTCCACTCCCAACGGCACTGGTAAGACAGCCCAGCCTGAGAATGTTCTGCTACCTGCAGCCCTTCACACCTCACTGGGGTAGGCCCTGGGGGTGCTGGGGAGGGATAAACTGCTCTTGGATCAGTTGTGGAGTCCATGAGCTTCTCCTCTGCCAGTCCCCAGTGCAGGGGCACTAGCCAGAAGCTTGTTCTCTTGGCCTCTCTGAGAGCCTCAGGCTCTTTGTAGCCTCCTCTATGGGTGAATGACTCCCTGGGACAGGGCAAGGAGAAGATTTTAGGGAATCTGCTACAGGGAAGGTCTCTGCCTGACACTGCCTCCATTCCCCCATAGAGAAGGGCAACTTTCTGGTGGTGGAGCTGTGCCAGAACCAGATCCGGACCCTGTTGGTGACCCTCTATGGAGATGGAAACATGAGCCCCCAAATGGTGTACAAGATATTTGACATGCCAGAGGGCATCAGGCAGGGCGAGGGGGAAGCGGTATGATAATGCCATGGCAAAGGGTGGGCGGTGCTGGGCTGCCCAGCCCCACAGAGCTTGGCAGGGCTCTGGGCTGGTGCTGGAGCTCCAGGCTGCCTCCCACAGCCTGGATACTGGATAAGGTGAGCAGCCCTTACCCTCAGTCATGACTTTGCAGCTCTTTGACTTCATTGCACAATGCGTGTCCCAGTTCCTGTCTGAGACCATCAACTCTGACTCTGGCAGCTCTGAGGAATGCCTTCCCTTGGGCTTTGTCTTCCCCTTCACCTGCTACCAGAAGCAGCTGGACAAGGTGAGGGGGACAGCCCTGTCCCAGGCTGTGACCACAGCACAACAGAAGTAGGGAGAGGAGCCATCCTGGTGCCAGAGGTCAACAGCTCTACTGCATGCTCTCCACAGGCAGAACTCATCTCCTGGTCGAAGGGCTTCAGCTGTAGTGGCGTGGTGGGGAACGACGTTGTGCAGCTCCTGCAGTCGGCCATCGATAAGCAGGATGTGGGGGGTGGTAAAACAAGTGGCGAGTGGCTGTCCCTGTGGAGGGGTTGGAAATCCTCTTCTAGCCAGATCTCCCGCGTGCAAGTTGTTGCCCTGATGAATGATACTGTGGGCACCATGATGACCTGCTGCACAGAGAGGAGACCCTGTGAGGTCGCCATGGTCATGGGTGAGACTTGGGCACCCCACGTGCATTGGTGGTGGGTGCTGGGGGGCCACACCTTTGCTCAGCCCTGTCACTTCCACAGACAAAGGCTCCAACTGCTGCTTCATGGCCGAGGCATACCTGGTGGAGACAGCAGAAGAGACCAGCGGGCGGATGTGTGTCAACACTGAATGGGGCTGCTTTGGGGATGATGGCACCCTGAATGACATCATAACACCCTATGATGAATGCGTGGATGAGGAATCTTCCAACCCTGGGGAGAAGAGGTGCTCTTCCCCCTACAGAAAGGACAGGGCCTTCAGGGTTCCCCATCTATCCCTGAGCATGTCAGGCCCCATTCCTCTGCGATGCTCCTGGGTGCTCTTAAAGGGCCAAGGGTGCCAGGGAAGCACAACTGACTCCCATGTGGGCTGCACGCAGGTTTGAGAAGCTGGTGGGCAGCCTGTACCTGGGGGAGATTGTCCGGCATGCGCTGATCAGCCTGACCACTGAGAAAGCTCTCTTCACTGAGACCGATATTGGTATCCTGAAGGAGAAGGGTGTCTTCACAACCCAGCATGTTCTGAACATCATCAAGTGAGTGTCTGAGGACCAGGAGCTGCCGTGGGTCGGAGGATGGGGGGTGATGGATGGGTATCCCTGACTGTGAGCTGGTGGACCTGCAAGTGATGGAAGGCTGTCATCTGCCTTGCAGCAACAAGGATGGCACGACTGAGGTGAAGAGGGTTCTGGAGTTTCTGGGGCTGCAGCCAAGCGAGCGGGATTGCGGCTGGGTGCAGCAGATCTGCCGGGCAGTGGTGGGCCGTGCTGCCACGCTCCATGCCACCGGGCTGGCTGCCATCCTCAGCTACATGTGCCAGACCCGGGAGATGGAGAAGCTGATGGTCAACGTGGGGGTGGAAGGAGAATTGTACCAGGGCTACACCAGGTGATGAGGAACACAGGGCTCCTAGTGGGGTGCTAACCCAGGGGGATGCCTCACACCCAGCCCATGCTATTTTCTTCATCCTCTGGCAGGTTTGAGGAGATCCTGCAGAGTGTGTCAAGGCTGCTGTCCCCTGAGTGTGTGGCCACCTTCGTGCCCTCGAAAGATGGCTCTGGGCGAGGGGCAGCTATGGTGACAGCGGTGGCTTTGCGCATGGCAGCCCAGCGCCATGAGGTGGACACGGTGCTGGCCCCGCTACGGCTCACCCATGCCGACCTGGAGAAAGTCCAGGTACTGATGAGGCAGGAGATGGAGCGGGGCCTGGGTAAAAACACCCATGCCTCTGCCTCTGTCCACATGCTGCCCACCTACGTTTGTCACACGCCTGATGGCACTGGTAAGGGACTGGGACACTGGGAATGGGGTGCTGAGGAATCTGTGGCCCTGCTACTGCACTGTGTGCTGGCTCCCCACAGAGCAAGGTGACTTTCTGGCGCTGGACCTGGGGGGGACCAATTTCCGTGTGCTGCTGGTGAGCATGTCAGAGGAGGGCATCAGCATGGCCAGCGAGATCTACATCATCCCACCTGCCATCATGCAGGGCACTGGCGAGGCGGTGAGGCTGAGGACCTGTGACAAATGGCTGGGGCAAGGGTGTGGGCATTGCCTCCCTACTTGCTCTCCATGGGGCTGTGATGGGGCTAGGAGAGCCCCCCCAGCATTGCCTCAGCCCAGGCCATGTTGACCATGGCCACTATCCACAGCTCTTTGACCACATCATGGACTGTATCATGGACTTCCAGAGGAAGCAGAACATGATGCTGCAGACACTGCCTCTCGGCTTCACCTTCTCCTTCCCCTGCCAGCAAGTGGGTCTGGATAAGGTGAGGGGGTGGCTCCAGCAGCAGGGTGGTGGGAAGGACCCCAGGATGTGGTGCGAGGCAGCTTCCTGGCCCCTGCTCCTGTCACTCTTACAGGCATTGCTGCTCACCTGGACCAAAGGCTTCAGTGCCTCAGGCTGCGTGGGAAAGGATGTTGTCCATCTGCTGAGGGAAGCTGCCGAGCGCAAACAGGTAGGGAATGTCTGGGGGCCTGTCCCTGTCCCCAGGGTACACCCTGCACCCAGGCAGTGTCAGCCCCAGGAGGTGTCTGGGTGCCACTAAGGCCACATGTGTCCCTGTGTCCTGTTTGGCAGAACTCAGGGCTGCAGGTGGTGGCTCTGCTCAATGACACAGTGGGAACCATGATGGCCTGTGGTTATGATGACCCTAAATGTGAAATCGGCCTCATTGTGGGTGAGGAGCACCTCTGCATCCAGGAGGTCCCCCATCCCCTCACCAACCCTCTACCCCATGTGGCATGGCCACATACCTCTGCCAGAACTGCAGTGGGGATGATACCAGCATGGGGCCTGCAGGGACAGGGACCAATGCCTGTTACATGGAGGAGATGAAGAATGTGGGCACTGTGGAGGGGGACGAGGGCTGCATGTGCATCAACATGGAATGGGGGGCCTTTGGGGACAATGGCTGCCTAGACAGCATCCTCACACAGTTTGACAAGGTGGTGGACGAGAGCACCATCAACCCAGGCAAGCAGAGGTGGGTGAGGGCAGCAGGTGGGACGAGCAGGCTGATCCCTGGGTGGGAATGGGGGTGCAGGCAGGGGGTGAGCCCCACGAGGACTCTGCCTACACCAGGCAGAGGGGACTGGGAGTGGGTGGCTGTGCCCAACTGAGGCTGTGCTTCAAGTAGGTTTGAGAAGCTTGTCAGCGGCATGTACCTGGGTGAGATTGTGCGCCAGATCCTGATGGTAATGAAAGAGAAACAGCTCTTGTTCCAAGGCAAATCCTGCACCAAACTCCAGACAAGGAACATCTTCCAGACCAAGTTCCTCTCTACCATTGAGCTGTGAGTGTTGGATTCTGGTGGGTTCCCTGAACCCAGGGTGGGGGTATCAGAACCCCAGGAGAGGGGCCAGGCTACACTGATGGGGCACCGGCAGGGTGATGCCACCTCCAGCTTAAGGGATGGGGACAGTGATGGGAATGGGGACTCTGCTGCTAACAGTGGCACTGGTCTGGAGCAGCCATGGGCTCGCCCTGCGGCAGATACGGGCCATCCTGCAGGAACTGGAGCTTGATGCCAGCTTTGAGGACAGCATGCTGATGCGGGAGGTGTGCCAGGCTGTGTCCCTGCGGGCAGCCCAGCTCTGCGCTGCTGGCTTGGCAGCTGTGGTGGAGAAGATACGGGAGAACCGGGGCCTGGCCCAAATGTCTGTCACTGTTGGGGTGGATGGCACCTTATACAAGTTGCACCCATGGTGAGTGGGGCCAGGGGTGGCAGATGCCCACCGGGGATTCTTGCCCTATGCAGGGTCCTGTGGTGAGAGGCATGGTGTGCATGGGGTGGGGGCATCATTCCTTACCCTCCCCTCCTGTCCTGCCTAGCTTCTCCAAAAACCTCCAGAAGACACTGAAGGAGCTGGCACCCAACTGCGATGTCTCCTTCCTGCTATCGGAGGATGGCTCAGGAAAAGGGGCCGCACTCGTGGCAGCCGTGGCTTGTCGCATTGCCAATGCCATGCAATAAGCCACCACCCCAATAAAGCTCCTTGCTCTGCACCTCTGATTTCGGGGGAGATCACGAGGGGCGTGGGGCAGCGCATGGCCGGGCACAGCCCCACGTAGCAATATATATCGAATTTATTTACATTCACGTCCGGCAGACCCCCCGCCCGCGGCACCGCTATGTACATAAGGCCAAGTGTAAATACTTGAATGCACTTAATACAGAATTAAAAAAACGGGCTTTACACAACACGGCACGGGGCCCGGGGCCACCTGGCCCCACACGCAGACAGCACGACGGCACTGCACGCACGACGCACACCCAGTGCCCCCCCAGTCCCACACCATGGGGCTCTGGGGCCCCCGGGGCTGAGCTGAGTCCCGCCGCCACAGTGCTGGCAGGGCCTGACTGCCATGGGGCAGCGGCCTCCTGCACTCCCGAGGGGGCCAGGCAGCTCTCTCCATGCGCTGTGGGGCAATAGGAGCCTGGTGAGCCAGCCAGGGCCCCCCCCAGCGCCATGGTGGTGGTCTCCTGGGACCCACCCCGCTCAGCACTCAGCCTCGGAGAAGAGGGCACCGTCCTGTTTGCCGATCTCGGCCACGGCAGCAGCCAGCTGGGAGAGGTTGCCGTTGGGGAAGTGCCGCGCTTCCCACAGGTTGAGGATCATGGCTGTGGGGCTGGCCTTCGAGGCGAAGAAGCTGAGATGGCTGGAAGGGGACAGAGGGACCATGTCAGGGCACAGGGAGGGCTCCACATCCTGGTACCAGCCCTGTGCTAGCCTCACCTTGCGCAGCATCTCGCTCCCGGGACCCCACAGCATTCCAGCATCCATCCATAGCTACAGGATGAGGCCAGAACCCCTGTCCCCATCCACCATGTCATGCCACCCCCAGCACTGTCCTGAGCCTGGGTTACCTGTCAAGGTTGAGCTTCTGTGCCAGTGTCCTCCAGTCGGCTCCCCGTGTGCCTGGTGGGTCCAGGCTGCTGATGATCTTTTGGCGGATGAGGAAGGGGATCTTGAAGGCACTGGGGCCCACCAGAGCTGGGGTGCCCACCTCGTCGGGGACCAGCCAGTCTGAAAACCTCGTGTCCTAGGGGAGAGCACCGGTGGGGAGGGAGAGGGATGTGAGGCAATCCTATGGCCACCCCCGGGAGCGCCCCTGCCCTGCCCTCACCTTGGCAATGTTGAAGTTGACGGTGAAGCTCTGCCCATCTCCCTCCACCTGCCAGACCCAGATCTTGCAGGCCAGTTCACAGGTGCTGGTGCTCAGGCGCTCCAGGGTGAAGGTGCAGTGCAGGAAGGGCTGCAGCCCACTCCAGATGTGGTAGAAGGGGATCTCCTGCAGTGGGGGGACAGAGCAGGGGGTGTCAGAGTGGCAGACACACCCCCTGCACCTCTATCCCCATCCTCACACACTGGCCAGATTCCTCACCTGGTAGCTGGCAAGGAGCTTGCTCTTCCAGAGGGAGCTGGGCATATCGTGGATGGAGAGGCGCAGGTTGTGGTAGCTGTCCTTGAAGTGCAGCACCCGGGGGGCTCCGATCAGCTGCCCCCCCAGCTGCTTCTCCAGCTGGATCACCTCCTGCCAGCACAAGCAGCAGTCAGGCAGGAGATGCTGCACACCAGGAGCGCAGCTCTCGCTCCAAGCCCGGCTGGGCACACTGGGGACCCCAGTACCTTGAGGACGTCCTGGGTGTCACTGAGGCAGTAGACGCGGATGTTGTACTCAAGCGAGGGGCAGGCGGCCGGCGCGAACAGGACCAGCTTGAGGCGCTTGGAGGCCGCCATGCTGAGGGACTCCCCAACCAGGGCGAAGCGCCCCAGCTGCTCTGTGAACACGTAGCAAGCCTGCGCTTCCAGCTGGCAGTAGTACAGCTCCGTGCACGGCTCAGCGCCCAGCTGCAGCACGTCCTGCGGCACCGAGGCAGAGATGCACCTCAGCCGTGGCCATCCCTCCTCCGTCCCTGAAACCCCTCGCCCCAGCTCACCTCCCACGTGCCCTCGCATGACTGCTTCTTCAGCCGGATGCTCCAGTTCTCAGCACTGGCTTCCACGCAGTGGCCCATGGCCAGGATGGCGGGGCGGGTGAGGAGGACCCCGGGGGGGCCACAGCTGACGATGGGGCTCAGCAGCGTCTGACAGCCAGCCAGGGGCAGCCTGGGGCAGTGATGGAGGCAGCTGAGTCAGGACAGACCCCCCTCCAACAGCCCTGTGCCCTAGCAGCCCCAGCACCTACCTCACCTCCTCCTGCTTGTGCAGGGTCAGGTAGACCTCGTAGATCTTCCCCCGTGGGATGGCATCAGGTGGGATGAGCAGGCTGATCCCTGGGTGGGAATGGGGGTGCAGGCAGGGGGTGAGCCCCATGAGGACCCTACCTGCACCAGGCAGTGCTCTGGAACCCCTACCCCACCGTACCTGTGTTGGGGATCATGAGCCGGCCCCCCAAGAAGTTGAAGGTGCCATAGGCCATGTTGTTGGTGCCACGGGGCAGGGAGCGAAAGTAGCTCTGGGTGGAGAGCCGGGCCACGAAGTCGGCACCCTCGGCAGCAGGCGAGCTGTGGTGCAGCGTGTGCCGCCCAGCACCCAGCGGGCTCAGTAGGTGCCCGTTGGGCAGCTGGAGCTTGGCAGGACCATCCTGGCGTGGGCAGAGCGAGCCCTGGTAGGTCATGGTGGTGGTGCTGAGGTCTGGCTGGATGGTGAGCAGGCTGGGGTTGTCTGCAGCACAGAGCAAGTGACCATGGCACCGGGGCAAGGCAGGAACAAGGGGTCCCCACCGGTGATGCAAGGGAACAGTAGTCAGCCCCAGAGGGCATGGGGCACACAATCCCTGCCCCATAGTGAACCCTATAGTGAACACAGCCACCCCTGGGGGTCTGACCCTATGTGGCACAGAGCACTGACCCCACAGTCAGGGACCCTTTAAGACACAAAGTCCCTGTCCCTAGGTCAGGGACCCCATAAGGCAAAGAATTCCCACTCAAGGCCAGGGATCCCACAGGGCACAGAACCCTACCAGGGATGCCCTGTATCAGACAGCCCCTGCCCAGAGACCTCCTGGCAGGTATGGCCACCTGCAGGTCCAAGGGACAACATGTCCCAGTGTGGGTGCCCTGTCCCTGCAACACTCACTCACCAGCCTTGCTGGGTTTGATGCTGACGGGCTGGAAGCCAGCGGTGAGGATGGAGGAATCGGCCACATCAGCGTCCAGGCCCCCCTTCTTGCGGCAGTACACCAGAACCCCCACCAGCAGCAGCAGCACCAGGCACACGGCCACGGCCACCAGCCCCACATACAGCGCTACGTCCTCTGCACCGGAGGCAACTGTGTGGGGCAGGGCGTCAGCACACATGGCCACCCCCGGTCCCCTCTCCCAGGGGACAACCCTGCCATCCCCACTGTACTCACCGTGGGTGCAGAGCTCAGAGGTGCAGTTGCGGGTGTCCAGCTCGGGGCCATGACAATCCCGGCCTCCATTGCGTGGCGCTGGCTCCGAGCACTCCCGGCTGCGCCAGTGGGTGCATTCGGCCCCGCACTCCGACCACTTACTCCACTCTGACCAGGCGCCATCCACTGTAGGCACAGCTTGGGGTCAGCGCCCTGCTGCCACCCCCCTTCCCTGCCCCGGGGCTGGCAGAGACGGACACATAGGGGAATTGGAGGACAAGACACCTGGTGGGGAAAGGGACTGCAATGGGCGCAGTGGGGAGTGCAGCATCGGCACGACGGGGCGGTGGCGGTGCCCCGAGCAGGGCAGGTACCTGGGCAGAGGGTGGTGCAGGCGGTTTTCTGCACATTTTGGCCCTCACAGAAAGCACCCCCATTGAGGGGTGTTGGGTTGGTGCATGTCCGGCTCCGCTTCTGCCAGCCCCGTCCACAGCTGGTGCTGCAGCCTGACCACTGCGTCCACGTCGACCAGCCGCCGTTCACTGGGTGGAGAGGGTCCTGTCAATGCCCTGCCGCTAAGGGGACGCAGGGAGGGACAGGACGGGGAGGGTGACACCAGGGCAGCATGGTGAGGACTGGCGTGGAGGGGCCATACCGTAGACAGTGATGGCAGCAGAAGCGCTGCGGCGACGGGCCACGATGTTTTTAGCCACGCAGGTGTAGTTGGCGGTGTCGGCCAGGCGGGCCTGACGCAGCACCAGGCTGTGCTCTGGCGTCACGTAGACATTGGCGTCCAGTGCCGGGTCCACCAGTTCCTCATTGCGCAGCCACTCCACCTGCAGAGCACAGGGACATCACTGGGCGCCTGCCCAGGAGCACACACAGCATCCCCCTGGGTGAGGGGTACCCTCAGCCGCATCCTGTCCTGCCCAGCACCAGGGACCCACCTCAGCCGGGGGGATGCCCTCAGGAGGGCGGCATGGCAGCACAATGCCCTGCTCAATGGAGACCTCCCTGGCTGTTGGCTCCTGCTCGAAGTTCTTGCGCAGATCTGGAGAGGCACTAGGGTGAGATGGGGGGCTGGGGCCAGTGCCCTACACTCCATCCAGCCACCGGCAGACACTCACAGGCGATGCGCACGAAGGCCTTCTGGCTCTTGGTGGTGCCAGAGGAGCTCCAGGCCACACACTGGCACCAGTACTCCTCCAGCCCAAAGATCTTCTCCACTTGCTGGCGAGTGACCTCAATGCGCACTTCCATCACTGGCAGCCCTGGGAATGAAGAGTGGCACGTCACACTGTCATGCCGGGAGCTGCCCCCATTGTCCCAGCCCCATGCAAGCCCTGCCAAGAGTGGCACACGTGGCTTCCCAGGAGCAGGGCCGGCACTATCCCTCCTGCTGGTGGACTCACCAGTGCTGCGGTCAGTGCTGTGCTGTGTAACGTGGTCACCTTGGTGCACCCACTCGCCGTTGCACTTGAAGTAGATCTGGGTGGCAGGGGTGGCACGGCAGGCCAGGCTCACTGCCTTGTTCTTCACAATGTAGACATCCTCCGGCTCCAGCTGGAAGTGCGGCAGCAGGTCCGGGGATGCGCCAGATGCTGGGTTGGCCACAGTCGCGCTTTGCTGAGCACCTGTGGGGAGATGGGGCTCGGCCACCTCCAACGTGCCATGGCTGGGACATCGCCCACTCCAACACAGCCACATGCCACCGGTCCTGTGCCTCCCCACTGTCCCCTCCACTCGCAGTGCGGCAGCCCTCTCCCACCCTGCCATCCATCAGGGAAAGCAGCCACGCAGTGGCTGCGCCCGCTGAACCCTTGCCGATCCCTCATGTCCACACTTAGCACTAATGAAAAGGAAATGTAGTGTGACCAACAAGGGCCATCGCTCACGCCTCCAGGGTGCCTGCCACCCCCTTCTCCAGCATGCTGTGAGGCACTGACCGGGGGTCACATCCTGCCCTGCGGCACCCCAGAGTGGCACAGGGATGCTGGACAAGTAGTGGTGACACAGCAGGGTGTTACAGCAATGTGCCCCGTCCTGTGCCACTGACACCCACGCTGACATGGCACATGGGGGCTGGCTGTCCCCAGGGTGGTGAGGATGGCTCAGGGCTGCACACACATGCCCCCATGGGCACAACAGTGCTGGGGACATGATATATGGCACAGTCCCATGTCCCCCAATCCTGACGAGGCCAGGTGCCCCTGCTCCCCCCACCCTGCCGGTGCCTGCTGCGGAAAGAGTTAATAAACCGGGGCCCTAAATAAGCATTTGATTAACAAACGATAAAATAGCGATTGTGTCACTGAATGAAGCTGTAATTGCTGCTGCTAATTGGCTGGTTAGGATTTAATAAGCAATTAAATGGGATGGAATGCGCAGTAATTAAGTGCCTTCGTTTGGCAACCACCAGCCACTCCCCATGTGCCCATGGGACCCCACTGCCCGTGCCCACCCCGGCTGGCTCCCGCCTGGCACAGCCACCTGTGTGATGGGAACACAAGCGACACAGGGGTCCCTTGGGCCCTGCCTGAGTTCCCCAGGGAGGCTCCAGGCCCTGCTGCTCCCCTCAGCTGGCTCAGGCCCCTCGGAGCTGGGGAGTGGGTGCCGACGAACCCGCCACGATGCCCACCGGGAATGGGCAAGGTGCAGCAGCTAATTTACGCGGGGAAGATAAACGGCGACCATAACGCGCCGGTTATTACCCCATCAGCACTTTTACAATGTCACTGGCAATTAATTTAATTAAAACTCCTGTCGGGGATATACAGGCATTTCATATTTCACTGGTTTAACGACCCCCCCAGCCGCAGCCTGGGGCCCGCCCGGGGGGTCACGGCACGGACAGGCGCTGCGGTCCCCGGCACGGTGCCGTCCCTGTGCCGGCTGCGGCACAGCTCGCCGCATCACCCGCGGGTCCCACTGCTGCTCGAGCACCCCGGGTGCCCACACTGCACTACCCATGCTGGCACGTGGGCGCCGGGTAAATAAACCCAATTTATTTATGACATGCCATGTTTGCTGCTGCACAGCACCACGGCTGCCTCCCGCCCGGGCGGCTGTGGCAGACGCGCCGGGTGAACTGTGCTGCGGGACCAGCTTTTTAATCACACGTGAAATGAGTACAGCGGTTTCCAAGCTGCGTGTCTATCCATCACGCCTGAGTGGAGGGGTGCAGGAAGCCTGGGACCAGAAGCAAGGCATAGGGGAAGCAGGATGGGTATGGAGCCCCCCAGCTGCCCACCCAAGCAGGGTGCTGAGTGCCTTGTGGGCGAGACAGGGTGAGCATGGACAGCAAACAGAGCTGAGGATGTGCAGTGAGACACAGAGCCGGGGCGCTGCCCAGCCCTGGATGTCCTGCTGCTGAACACCATGTCAGGTGCTGGTGGGGCTCTGTGCTGTGGTGTGGGCATGGATGGGAGCCATGTGGCACAGCCGGGAGGCTGGAGCTGACCTGGAGACCTCTGAGGGTGCAGCGAGCTGTGGTCTGGGTGCCCCATGCACCACGGGCACCCCATCCATGACGCGTACCCTACACACTGTGGTCCCTGCATGCACTACGAGCACCCCATGCACCCTCTGGCCATCCAATGGACCACGGCCACCCCACGCATCACAGCTACGCCAAACACCTCGGGGGTCTCATGCAATGCGGATGCCATACACTGTGGGTGCCTCACATCCCTGTGACCCACGCTCTGCAGCCACCTCCATGCACTGTGGGTCCCCCACGTCCTGTGGTCCCCCCAACACCACAGAGATTCTACACAGCATGGGCATCTCCCACACCACAACCACCCCACACAGAATGGACACCCCGCACCCCGTTGGTGCCCTATGCTTTGCAGTCAACCCCATGCACTGCGGGCCCCCCGCATCCTGTGGGCCCCCCCACAGCGTGGCACCCCCAGCCGGTGGGTGCGGGCTCAGCGTGGGCGCCCTGTGGGCAGCGGCCCCCCACGTGGCGCGTGCCGGCTCCCGCATCCGCCTCGCGCTCACCTGCCGCTGCGTTGTCATGGAAACAGGCGAGATGCTTATGTCACCTTGGCAAAGGGAACCGGGGAACTTCGGCGGGGACGGGGAACAAGGGGACGGGGACGGGCGCTGGATTCCACACACCCCTCGCCCTCCCTCACCGTGGCAGGGCACGGTCTCGGCTGCTCTCCCTGCAGCCGAAGGGGTGATTGGGAACACAGTTTGCTCCAGCGCCGATAAATCCCAGCCAGTAAAGTCGGTGCATTAAGCAGGGCTTTAATATCAATTATCCCCCCAACACGTGGGCTAACGAGTGGTGCCTGGTGAAGGGGCAGGGTAGTGGGCTGGGGAGCAGGTCTGCGACACCACCTCGGGGTGCAGAGGGGATGGGGACACCCCACTGTGAGTTCTGAGCACCCGCCTTCACCCCAGCACTGTGGGACCCCCAGCTGTTCCTGGCCCCCTTCCGATGTACACAGCTCGCCCGTTCCTTGTGCCCTACCACCGCCACCCCAGGTGGCCCAACAGCCTCTCACAGTAGCACCTGGGCCCCCCAGCAGCAGAAACACCAGGTGTTCTGGTGTTACTGGGCAAGGTGAGACCGCAGGACACTGCACTGCCCAACTTGAGGGGTGGGGGGGAGCACTGATAGAACCCACCAGGCACCAGCGGGTACCCCCAGTCTGGTCCTTCTGGTCCTCAAGGGGCTGGTCCTGCCCGGGTGCTGGTGCTACGGTCCCCAGTGGTGCCGGGAGCAGCCCGGCGGGTGTCTCTGTGCCTGCCGCGGGGAGACACTGAGAAGGTCAGCATGTTCTTGGTGAGGAGAGGCTGCCCGCCGGTGGCTGCGGCAGCACCAGCCCCGGCACCGGCACGGCCAGTGGGTCACCGCGTGGCACAGCTGCCCCTGGGAGGAAGCAGGTGGAAGCAGGAGGAAGCCTGCAGTGGGATAGAACTCTGATGGCACGGGTCTGTCTGAACACTGCTGCCCACCACATCAGTCACCCCTATGGGACATGCCACCCCATCCTCCCTCTGCCTCTACCCCCTACATGCTCCCCTACCTGCTGCTGCCACTCTGGGGGTCCCCACAGCAGCGTGGGGACCTTAATGCCAGCATTTGCCTTCACCACTGTGCCCCTCTGGACCTCCCCGAATCCCTGCGGGCTTTGCAGCCGGCAGATTCACTCCCAGCTGGTACCCCATCCATCGTGTCCGTGCCAGGCCCGACACACCATTAACATAAAAGATTTCCTCGCACTTTGCCGGCACTCGGCCTGCGCCCCAGCAGCAGGTAATTAAAGCCATAATTGCTGCTGATTGCTCCGGCCTTAACGAGGGAAGGGTGGGCATCAGGGGGAGGGCAGAGGGTGCCCATCTGTTCTCAGGGGAGCCTGAGGGTGCAGGCCTTAACGAGGGAAGGGTGGGCATCAGGGGGAGGGCAGAGGGTGCCCATCTGTTCTCAGGGGAGCCTGAGGGTGCAGGCCTTAACGAGGGAAGGGTGGGCATCAGGGGGAGGGCAGAGGGTGCCCATCTGTTCTCAGGGGAGCCTGAGGGTGCCAACCCTGCACGCAGGGGACCCCATCGCTGGCACTTTGCTCTCTGCAGGATGCAGAGAAGGGAATGGGCACAATTCACCACAATCAAAAAACTCGTCGGAGGCTTTGAGCTGGGTACCATCCTGATGGGAGAGGCTGGCTCTGAGCCACGATGGATGAACTGGTGGTGCCTCAGGGAGACCTCCAGCCATGGGCTACGGCACTGCCCAGCACTGTCCAGCTGCTCCAACACTCACTTGGGGCACCAGGACATTGACAAACGCTCCCCCTGCACCCACCTCTCCACCCCTCACAGTCCCACAGCAACGCCAGGCGGGTGCCAGTGCCAGCCCCGCCTGGGCAGGGAGCCAGTAGGGTCGGATGCCAATGCTGGGCAACAGGACTTGGCTCCTGGCCAGGCTGGCGCGTGCTGAGCACTGGGGACGATGTGACTATGGGCACATGATGCCAACACGTCCCCCACGGTCCAATGGGCGCAGTGCCCCCGCGGGTGCCCCCGCCTGCCCTGGGAAAGTGGCCCCAAGTTTCTGGCATGTCCCCACAAGATAGCCATTGTCCGGGCCCCTCAGCCGTGTGCCCCACGTGTGCCAGCCCTTCGGCCACGGGGGAGGCTGGGTGGAGGTGCTTGTCTCCCGGTGAGTGCCTGGCAGCGTCTGGGCGCTGATGAAGCGAGTGCTGGTTGTGAATGAATTAGGCGGGTTTGCATGACAATGGAGCTGCCTAATTACGGATTTGAGCTGATACTGCTCTCCCCATTACATGCAATTAGCATGTGCCAGAGCGGGCTGGGCTCCCAGCGCCCGCCCAGAGCTGCACGCCCTGGCTGTGCCCACGCTGTGCCCGCACATGGCCCATGTTGCACCATGCCCGGGGTCTGGGGACAATAGTGCCAGTGCCACCAAAGGCAGCCGGGGGTGGCAGCCCCTCCCCGGGGACCACCTCTGCCTGCTTGGGGGCTACCAGCCCTGGCACCCAGTGCTGGGCACTCTTCTCTAGGCACACACAGAGCCGGGGCTGAGAGGGGACAGTCTAAGAGGGGACATGTTCCCCACCAGCTCTGGGTACCTGAAGAGCCCCACAGACCCCAGACCCTCTGTGCCAGCAGGACTCGTGCCAAGACCTGCCAGCCCTTCTCAGCCACACAGTGTAGGGAAGGGGTCCCGTGCTCAGTGGAGGATGAAGAGGTCCCCCAGCCAGTCGAGCACTGGGACGGTGGGGGACACAAGACTGGCCCCGTGAAACCTGCAGGAACTGTCGCTGGGGTCCCGATCTCCGGAAGCCGAGTGGGTTTCCCGGCTCTCCTTTAATTGACAGTGAGAAGCAAAAGCAATGGCCAAACCCTGGCCCCACCGGGAGGAGTGTCAAGGTCACCCTCAGTCCTACATCCCACCGGAACGGTCAGGGGACAACAGTCCCAGGTGCCAGGGTCTAGCCCCAGTCTCTCCCCTCCCACCCATGGGTGTCACGCGGTGGTGACGGCAGCCCTGGGACTTCACAACCCTATGGCAGCAAGGGCTGGCTGAGGGATCTGAGAACCCCATCCTGCAGGAGTGTCGGCAGAGCAGGGTCTGGGGGTCCACGGGGAGCAATCTGCCTGACACCCACCTGGGAGCAGCACCCAAAGAGCAGGCAGATGGCAGAGCCAAGGGGTACTGGGCAACTGGGGCGGACTGGATGAGGATAGGGTCCCAGCGTGCCCTGTCTGGAGCCAGCCCACCCCAGCCTATGCACGGGCAAACATGCAGTACGAGGACCAGCGACTGTGCTGACAGACAGAGCAGTGCTGGCATGGAGGGTGCACCCCTGGGCACAGGGAAGGGGGGACAGGAGGACATGCACAGCACTCAGTCCCCATGCCAACATCCCTTGGGCGCCGGCAGCAGTAAAAGAGTGGTCTCGTGTGCTGCTGGCCACCCAGGTGGGCCAGGCTATGAGGTGTCCACAGTGACTTTGGCGGTGCCCAGCCAGTGGTGGGACCGTCAGCGTCCCGGTTCCCTCCCGCAAGCACCTGCCAGGCTCCGCACGGTTTGATGTAGTGCCAGCCCCGCGTGGCACCGAGCCAGAACAAACAGCCCTGGGCAGGCTGCGTCTGCCGCGTGCTCGTGCTGACAGCCGGCACGGCAGCTTCCCGGTGCCCGCGCGCGCCAGCCGTGCCCGCCACCCTGCCCTCCTGCCCGGCCCACGGAGCCACCAGCGCTCAGCCAGGCAAGGGTTATAGGGTGTTGTATGATGCAACGGCCTGGGTTGCCAGGCTGTGGGGCATCAGGCTGTGGAGTGCAGTGGCTGGGGGCTGTCTGCTGGTTCCTAGCAGCCGGGTGAAGTCAGCAGCACAACGTGGCTCGTGCACGGTTAGAGTACAGTCCGTGGCCCCGACCAGAGGAGCTGGGGCAGGAGCCGCTGTGGGACTGGGGCAGGAGATGCGCCAGGGTCTGGCACTGGCTGCAACGATGCGGAGGGGAAGGACCACGGCACTACTGGGCCAGGGGTAGCTCTTGGGAAGAACCCTGCCCCTCTGCCCTTGCCTACCCGCCAGTGAAGCAGCCGAGCAGAACGGCCCCCCCCACCTCGGGAGCTCTCCCCTCACTGCTGCCCATAGGTGAGCCCCAGTCCTCGCTGCTGCTCTCACCCTTCCCCTGCGGGCACCAGCCAGACTGGGCAGCCTACAACCAAGGATGCTGCTCCACCAGCACGCAGGGGCCCTTTGCCTGGACACCTGGGTTCTCTGTTCTCAGCCTGTGGTGGCTTGGTGACCCCAGTAACGGGAGCCGTGCCATGCTGTACCATGCTGTGCCATGCCTTGCCAGGCTGGAGTAGAGGCCCGGCCCTGCCCCGTTTGTGCCGAGCAGTGGCTGCGCAGGTGACTGGGCTCAGTCACGCCGCGGCCGGCTGTGAGCTGCCTGCCAAGCGAGCATTGGGGACCAGCACCGCACCACATTGCCTGAGCCGGTGCTGGTACTGCCGGGCTCCCCACACCTCCTGTCGCAGGGCTGGCGTGGGGTGCTCTGGTGCACCCCCTGCCCTTCTGCCCCCCATCTCCATCCGTCCTCACAGTTCCCATGCGTGCCATGGGGGGGACAGCCGTGGTCCATGCCCAGTCGGGGTTCAGGACCGACAGCACCATCCATATGGGGTCCCCTGAACGCAAGGGGTGCCCACCCACCGCGCCGGCTCTGCAGCGTCCCCCTGCAGACGGGGCCATGCTGGGAACGTAGGGTCCCTGGGGATGCCCAGACGGTTGCGGGGAGCACTGGGGCTGCAGCCCCTGTGCGTGTCTGCCGTGCCCACCAACACACGGAGGCCGGGCTAGGGGACATCTCCGCTGGCAGGTGGAGGGTCAGTGGGGCGGGACCCTCGGGCACAGAGGGGGAGTCGTCCCCCCCCCGGACCCCCCGCAGAGCTCACGTCCAGCCTCGCGCAGCTCCCCGCCCCCAGCCTGGTCCTTTGTCTGCAGCCGCCACTTCCCGTCTGCCGTGACACCTGCCAGCGGCCGCCAGCCCCGGGCACCCACCGTACTCCCGGCCCCCCGACCCACGGACCAGCCGCCGGAGCGACCAAGCCTTGGGGGTCTACCCGGCCGCTCCCGCTCCCGCCGGGTCCTGCCCGAGGGGGCATTGCCGGGGACAGCCGTGCTCCGGACCTGCTCCGCGTCTGCAGCACCGCCTATACAGTCCCGCATACCCCCCGCGCCACGACCACCCACGCGCACCCCCGAGGCGTGACAGCACCCTCCAGCCTATCCCGTCACCGCGGTCCCCCGTGTCCCGACCAAGTGATGGGGACGGCAGGAACACTGTGCCAGCGGCGGGGATGCTGTGCGTGGGGCAGGGACGCCACGCGTGGGGCAGGTGCGCTGCGGACACCCCTGCCCGGCGCTGGTAGGGCCCCGGGGGAGCGGAGCCGTGCCGGCGAGCCGGGGAGCGCCAGCCCTCCAGTGCCCGCAGCGTCCGGGGCAGCGCCGTCTGGGCACGAGTGTGCGGCCACGCTTGGGCAAGGGGCGTGGGGCACATCCCCGGTCCGGGAGAGCGCCCCACCAGCACCCCAACATCCCACAGCCAGCGGGCATCCCGCACGGCGGACGAAGGGCCCCCGTCCCCGGGAAGGCACCGGCTCCCCGCAGGACGCCCACTCGCCGCCGCTCCCCGAGTGACCTTGCCCGGCGCC
>VZTX01035329.1:0-13071 GCA_013400915.1 Pardalotus punctatus | reverse complement strand
GGCCGCCCGGGACGATGGGACGGGCTGTCCCCTCCTCGCCCGGGGATTTTGGACTCGGAGCCCCGGGCGGGCTGGAAATCCCGAAGCACTCCCGCCCGCCTCCCCCGGCCATTCTCGCGCGGGCGCTGCCCGGCAGCCCCGGGGCGACAGACGTGCAGAATTTTCCCCCCGGGAACACGAAGGGATTTGCCCCCCCACCGTCCCCGGCCGCCTGTCCCGCTACGGGCGCCAGTCCCCGCTGCGCTGCCATCGGCCCTTCCCCAGCAAGACCTGCAGAGCAGCACGGCTGAAACCACCCGCCCGCGCCATAAAGCCCCGCAGCAGCCCCTGGGTCCCGCAAGGTCCCTACCCTACATCATCCCACCCCGCACAGGGATGTGTCTCCCGCACAGGGATGTCTCCTCCAAGCCCCGACGGCCTCCACAGGAGACACCCCGAAGTGGTGTCCCCAAGCCCACTGGCTTCCCCCTGGCCAGGGGAATCGCTCCAGGACTCTGCAGACCGAAGCAGAGTCTGCAGCCCCTTGCCAGGCACACAAAGCGGTGCTTTCCCTCTCCCCCAGTTTCCACTTACACAGCAGCCCCTGCATCCTTCCCGCCGAGGTGGCCTGAGAGAGGCATTCGCTATCCGTGTTCCCATTCCCTCCTTCCCACCTGGGAACATCTGGCTTCAAAGTGGAAGCGGCAGCCCCAGAGCTCTCTGTGGGAGCATCTCCCACCGCCCCAGCCCTCAGCACTGCATGCTTCCCCCCGACCCCAGCAAGGCACTGCCAGCAGCTGGGACCCTTCCCTGCCGCCTACAATGCTCACACCTTCCTACTCACCGGGGAGGAAGAGGCTGGTCTCAGCAACCCGTCCACCCCCAGCATTGCCACAGGGACTGCCAGTACCACAGACAGGAATTCCGCTGGGGTCTAGGTCTGCCTAGCCACAGAAAACCACCGGCGACTTCTAGCAAAGAGGCAGGATCAGGGGAGAGTCTACAGGCACACTCCACATTTCTTCTCACTAACCAATGAAAAGAAAAAAAAACAACCGTATCTGACTCCACCGTGCCCTCATACCATGAATTTCTGAATCAGTGGTTGCTGCAGGTCCCACTCAGGGGATTTTCAATGTGTGGGAGAAGAGGGGAAGGAAGGGGATTGTTCAATCCGTGCGTGACTCATATTCTTCAGAAGCTGAAAAGAGCCTTTTCAAGGAGATTTTTCAGCCACTCAAGTCTTCCAAAGGGGCCGTCCTGTGACCCCAGGCCTGCGTTTTTCCCTGGTTGGCCTGCCACCTGAGCCCAGAGATGCATCCCAGAGAGCTGTGCAGCCTGGGATGTGGGGTCTGAGGCACCCGCAATTGCAGGGGAGGGTGCAAGGAAGGTGGTGAAGGTAGAGATCCAGCACTGCAAAATGAAGTGGGGACCTTTCTCCTGACATTCTGCAGCGGCTTCCAAAGGCCTAGGAACATGGACACGACCCCCTGCTGGCCTGTGGGAAGCAGCATACACTGCCTGCTGTTGGGATCCCACCGGTCATCCCACCTGGACAGCTTCAGCCTGCCACCACCAGCCAGCCATCCTACCCACTGGCACAGATTTTCCAGAGAGGTGAAAAACGGGACAAAGGTACTTCCTCAGTGTGCTGGGAACAACCACCTCAAACCCTGCCCACTGAGCCTGGTGGGGGAGCCCAGGCCTGAAGCTGCTGTGCCCCTTCTGTGAAAGGAGACTGCTTCAATTAAGGGCCAGCCTTTGGCAAGCAGTGCAAGTTAAAGCCCCTTAAATAGCAGAGGTCTCCTTCTCCAGTGGCATCATCTTCATCTCCTCTTGAGGGGTTTTCACAGCTCACTCATTGCTGCCCGGGACACTTCCACTTGTTGCAGCGAACAGCATGACTAAGGAATGTCATGGAGTCGTGCCTGTGTCCCCTCAGCCCACACAGCTCTGGCTCTCTCTGGAGGTTGCTGGCCATATCCCTGCACACTTGTGCAGTGTGTGCCGGAGGAAGACCACCTTGCTTCCTGAGCAGAGATGGTGTCACCACCTGCTTCCTTGTTCCTGGAAAAACAACCTCAGGCAACCTCAGACCTGCTCTCAAGGTAAAGTCCTTCCTCCGGTGCCAAGCAGCCATGTCCTTCTGGCCCCCAGGACTTGGGGTTTCCCCTAGGAGTGTAGCACACCTAGCTTTTATCCCCCACACATCCCAGAAGGGAGCCCATCCCTCCCTCCTCCATCAGTAGCAACCTCTGCTCTGTTACCCAACATATCTGACCTGGAGCATGGGCTTGAACTGCAGACTCCATTTTCTTAGCTAATTCATCCCCATCTTCGCACCTTCCTAGGCTTCAGGAAGGATTCTCTAGGCATTGCTAGGAATGGGGGAAAAGAGCAGTAATCCAGCTACAAGACACTTCCCAGAGCAGCACCAGCTCCCTGCCCCAGAGTGCAGCATTGCCACAGCACCCTTGCCAGATGGCACAGCCTTCCTGTGCCAGCCAGACTGCTTCAGTTAAGGGCCAGCCTTTGGCAAGCAGTGCAAGTTAAAGCCATTCTTCCATGCCTGCAGCTCCTTGAACGTGACCTAGTAATGCAGGTGCTATTTTCTTTCCTCTCATGACAGTCGGCTGACTTGCAGAGCTGATGCCCCACAGGCAGGAGGGAAACACACGTCAGCCTATCTTAGGCAGGAGTGTTTAGTAGCTATGGGAAAGGGTGCTCCAAAAATGCAGGAGGCAGCACGAGTGCAGCTCTGCTCTGAACTGCGCTAATGTACAGCTGACATGTTCCAGCCACTCAGCTGGCTGCTCCTATAACATACTCTTCCCTTCGCATTTTGATTTCCCTGGAGTGTGCTAACACCTGCAAACAATGGCCCTAAATACTTGACCTTGCTTTCTGCACAAATTCTGCACTCTGTTCCATCCCTGGAGTCCCAACAGCTACTGGCAAGAGGCTGCTGAGTCTCTCTCATATCGTATTCACAGTGACTTTGCTCTGAGACCCTTCCTGGAAACCAAGTCCTTGACCAGCAAGTACGGCAGAGAAAAATCCCCCTTCCTGAAAGCTGTCCAAGCCTTCCCCTCCTGACAGCCTGCCTTTGAGCACTGAAGCCGTTTGTATCTCTCTGCTTAAAATGCCTTTACTCCCATTGTGGCTATCAAGTTGGTTTTGGCAAGCCCCAGCCACCCACTGATCTTCTGGTTTTCTCCTCTAGGGCCTGCAAATCAGCTCCTTTGCTGTTGTGTTATGAACCATTAATCCAGCGGTATATCCGTGTGCCCTCAGAGAACCCCTCCCAGCGTTTGCTGCCTCTCACTCTCTCCAGTTTCCACTCTGCCCACAGTACCACTACCGTGTTGGTGCTCAGGGCTCCATTTGGGATAGCGCTTGCCCAGCCTGCGGGCACGGATCTGTTCCCCTCGGAGTGGGCAGCAAGCCAGCCCTGCTCCAACGCAGGCAGGGCTCAGCATGCAAGGGGGAGAGCTGCAGGATGGGGCAGAACCCACTGGCAACATAAAAAATAGGGAACTTCCCCACCGGCAGGGAAAAGGGTGTAAACGCCAGCGCTGAGACTTGCTGTCTCCTCTCCCCTCCAAGACAGCAACTGTCTCTCCAGCCTGGATCTTTCCAAAATCCCCTACCCCAGCTAGCCCTATGGCGGGCCTAGAGGCAGCCAGGGACCGGCGTGGCTGCTGGAGCGAGGGACGGGCAGCCCTAGCACAGGAACTTTTAAACCTCTGGACCGCTCAGCTCCCTTTCCCTGGGAACCGTTCTCCCGCTGGAGCCGAGTAGCCCTGCCCGCCGCCGCTCGGGCTAATCCCCCCGGCATCTCCGAGGACCCCCACCCCGGCCCGCTTACCTTCATCCCAGCCTCAGGCCGGCCGCCGCGCCCCGGCCGCGGTACCGGGAAAGTCCCGACCCGACTCCGCCTCCCGGGGCTTCCCAGGCCCGGCTCCGCCCGGCGGAGCCAGCGGGAGGGCGGGCCGGGGGACCCCCGAAGGGACTGGCGACTCCAGGCTGCTGCATCCCGGCGACACCGCCTATCCCCCACCTGCCTGGCACTCGGGTCAGCGAACCGAGCCCCGGGATCATCGCTGTCCCCCGAGGGGAGGGCAGGACCCTTCACCCCATTCCCAAAGCCAGCTACTACCCCAGCGGGGAAGGACCATCTGCCTCACCCATGGCTGATTTTCATTTTTATTATTGTAAATTCACTGTTGTCTTTATATATAGTTTTTAAAAAATATATTAGATACAAAAGTCAGAAATGCTCCTCTCTGAACTACATATACTGGTGGATTTACAGGCTGGTTTGGAAAAGGTGGGCAAACAGGAAAGCCCGACTTGATCAATGCGCACAGCAGCAGCAGCAGCAAATGCCCCTCTCCAGGGACAAGGGAATTTTTAATATATATATACATATATGTATGTATGTGTATATATATATATTTGTAGATCTATACATACACACACAGCACTCATAGCCCTCGACACCCCACCCCCCTGACCAGGACACCCCAGGCTGCACCTCAGGATGCTGCAGCTGAGCGGGATGGGCTCCCGCCAGGCAGGCACTGTCCAAGGCACCAGAGGACGGATTTGGGACTCCCAGAAGAATGGGGCACACGCTTCCACTGTTCCTACACAAGTGCTTCCCCTTTCTATGCCTGCGCTCCCTTGCACAGCTTCAACTGGCAGCAATACACAGGGGAAGTCCACTGCTCTGCAGGCACAGTGCCTGCAGGACATCCCCCGTATGATGGTAAACTCAGAGACTCATTTCCCAAACTAGCTGGGAGCACGGGAATGCTGTGACCCGGGAGGTGAAACCTGTCTCAGCAATTCTCAAAGCTGAAAAAACGTAGGGGAAGTCATTGACTGAAGGCATGGAAGGCCCTGAGCAGTGAGAACCCTGGCACAGGGGGTCAGCACAGTCCAGCTGGGGCTGCTGGTGTCATCCTGCATCAGAGTGAGGCACCACCCCCACCAGGGAAGGCAGGAAGGGAGAGACCCCCTGCTACCATCCTCACTGGGGTTGCGGACAGACTGGCAGTGCAGTCACTTCCCAAGGAAGGAAAAAGGCACTCTGGGTTTTTGGCTCCTCTGACAGTTGCAGTAGCCAGCTGGAAGGCTTGCTCTGCTGAGCCTTACCCCCGTGGAGGAGGGAAGAAGAGAGACCTCCTCCCCTTCCAGCACATCAGGCTTGCATGGTGAGGGGATGGTGACCACCCTGTTCCTCCACATCCCTTAGGGAAGGGAGCCTGTGTATGATTGCCTTCAGCAGCCCCTGACTCAGACCAGGCAACCCCAGAGGCTCAGGGGCAGATCCTGGCTCTGTTGATAGCACCAGGTTGGCATCCCCACACCCCAGCACTGACCCCAAACCCTGTGGGCAGGGAGGGGACAGCAGGGGCACACCAGGGGCAGCAGCTGCCAGAGGAGCCCTGGACAAAGCTCCTGCTGAGAGTGGAGGGCACCATACGCCCACATACCCACACACAGACACACAGACACACACACAGACACACACACAAAGGCAGCTGGAGTTTCAGAGACATTCAAGGTGGGGAGTCACGGTCAGAGCCCAATTTGGGGTCTCCACTGTGAGCTGCCTCCTGTGGAGGTCAGGCCATAGCCAGGCCCTCCACGTGGCTGTGGATGTGGGCTGTGCTGGACAGGCTGCTCTCGCCTTTGTAACTTTTGGGGGCCCGGCTGGCTTTCAGCAGAACCAGGAAGGTGTCTGTGGAGATGGCCCCAAACTCAAAGGTGAATGTGCCGTAGAAGACCAGGACATCAATAATGAACATCCACTCACACAAGGCAGCCACATGCTGCAGCACGAAGCTCTCCTGGATGAAGAACACACCACCTGAGGGTATCCCAGTCAAGGAAAGCACAGCTGAACTCCAACCGCCCCATGGAGGACCATGTCCCACTGCCACCACATGCTGGGGTGGCTGTGAGCACCCACCCCCTGCAGGAAACACATCACCACTCCTAAAACCCAGAAACCCCCACATGCTTTCCCCAGCACCACAAGGGCCCTGGCACAGGTGAGGCAGCGGCACACATGCTTAACCCAGCCTTGGTAAATCATGGCACTGATGCCAGGCTGGGATTTTCTGAAGAGGCCCAGGGCAGGAGTAACTCAGGCTGTAGGTTTCAGTGCAAGCCAGGTGCCCAGATGCCCCTCCTTCCCCACAGTCCTTGCCTCTTCCTCAAATCAGGCTGATGGTTCCCATCCTCCCACAGGATGCAGTCAAGGAAGATAAAACTCAACCCTGGTAACAGGGTTTGGACTGTTACCTTCTGTCTTGTGCTGCAAGCTGGCCCACCCCAGAGAGGGGTCCTGCTCCCACTTTTCCAGGTCCTACCACTGCCAGAGCTTCTTTATCGTTCTCTCATCCCCACCAAGGATCTCCAGGGAAACAAACTGCAAGAGCTACTGCAGGTGAGGGGAGGAGGGAGGCATGTACATCCTCCAGCCCTCCAGGTGAAGCCTCTAGCAGTACCATGCCTTCTGCAATGAGACCAAGATCTGGGAGAGCTGCAAAGGCAGGGACCTGACCTGTACAGTGTAGAGCCCCCTGCTCACTTCCCCCATCCCATCAGGAGAGATCCCAGCCCTTTACCCACACTGTCCACACCACAGCTCGCTGCTTTCCCACTGCCAGTTCCCAGAGCTTAAAGAGCCCGACGGCCACAGCAGATGGGCACGAGTCCTGTCTTCCATGTCCTTACATGCCCTTCCTGTCCCTCCCAGCTGGCATGGCCCTGCAGCACTCCTGCCCTTCCCAGCTCCCTGCCTGCTTCCCAGCCTGCCTGCCTGCTGTGGTGACAGAGCAGGACCCTCTGATACATGCCAGGCCCACCAGCATGCCCAGGCTCCTCTTGCACTGCCCGCCTCAGCCAGACCCCAGCCAGCTTCTTTGGGACCCATGGACACTGCACGCTTTTTCCCCTTTCTGCCCAATAACCACCACTTTGTTTCCCAATTTATCCCTAACCTCAGTCCCAAATAAGCTCCTTACTCAGCAGACACACACTTGGGACCATTCTTGGAGCTGCAGTACACCTGTTGCCATGCCCTCCCTCCCTGGTAAGGCATTTGCAGATCCCAGTACCTGCTCACCAAGCCCTTCTTCGTCCTACAGGCAGGTTGCCTGGCGGGTGCCCAGAAGCCCTGGCTGGCAGAGGTGCTGCCATGCACCCACCTGGCACCTGCACAGAGCGCTTTTGTCCTCAGCTTCGGTCAGAGAGGTAACCCAGATGGACTTTGCATTGCCAAGGGCTCAAAATACCTTTGTACCAATAAAAAACCCGACAATTAACCAGACCAATTGGGTGGTGTGTGACTGGAGCCTGCAGCAGCGGCTGGGCTGCAGCAGCCAGGGCAGGGCTTGTTTGGGGCATCCCAGCACCCCAAGAGATGCCCACCAGCATCCCTTCCCCCTCCTCAGCTCCTGCCCAGCCCTGCCACTGCTGCTCCTCCAGCCTACACCTGCAGAGAGCTGCCCACCCTCAGTGCCCTGCCCAGCCCCTCTCCTGGCACCATGCCTCACTGCCAGACAAAAGGATCGAGAGTATGGGGCACATACCCCACCCTGCGGATGCCCTTTTGCCAGTCCATCCCTAGTCTTCTTCCCACACCCTTCAGGATACTGAAGACGAGGGTGAAGAAGGCCACAGTGGTGAGGATGCTACGTAAGTGGCCAGTCCAGTACTGCCCTCGGGTTTTGGCCATGCGGTAGGTGAGGATGGACTGCAGGAGCAGGAACAGCATGCTGGTGGGAAAGGCCACCCCTGCCCCGATGTAGTGAAGAACCTTGGCGTGATCCACCTGTGGGGAAGAGACCATCAGTGCCGGCACCCTGGGAATCTCCCTGTCACAGCATGACTCTGCTCCAGGGATTGGACTCCTGCCCAAGAAGGGGTGCAGACAGTGCCGGAAGCAGGTCCAGGCAGCTCACCCTGTGCCTGACTCCTGGCTGAACAGCAGACTTGGACCCAACATCTACTGCTGGGATCTCAAAGAACTCTGTTTCTTTTATCCATGGGCCAGCAGCCCTGCTGTGCCCAGGGGCAGGGGCTGCCCTCTGCCCTGAGCAGCATCTGGGGCTGCCTGCACCCCCTCCTGAGGGTCACAGCCCAGCACCACTCACCATGGCTGGGGCACAAGGGGGATCGGGGCCCACAAAGCTTTTCGCAGGGCTGGCGCCGGCAGCAGCCTCCTGCCAAGCAGGAGGGACTGGCTGCCCCAGGCAGCTGCCGGGAGGCCGGTGCCTGGCAGCGCAGGCAGGGGCTGAGCACCGCCATGTGCTGCCAAGCCTGGGCCCGCTCCGCTCCCTGCGAACACAGGCTCTGCCCCAACGGTTTTGTGGCGTCACCCCCCGGGCAGGATCATCAGCAGCCCGAACAGCATGTCCCTGCCTCTGCATGTGCCCATGGAGGGGACAGACCGTGCAGAGGCACTCAGGTAAGGGTTAAACGAAAACCAGCAGCTTAATCTGCACCTGAACTATGAATACACAAAGAGGACTCCCAGCACCCTGGGAAGCACAGGACGGACTGGGGGAGGGGAGGGACTGCGTGAATGGGATGGATGGGACGATGGACTAAAACAACCACCCTAAACCCTACCCTGCTAAGCACAGCCACTGGCCCGTTCCAGCCAAGGCCCTCTCCTGCCCCCCTACCCTGGCAACTCCCAAGGAGATGCCTTACCTGGAAGTTGCCAACCATGGTGAGGCCAGCAGCGCAGACCCAGCCAGTGGCCAGCCCCAGGGTGTTGAGGAGGGATGGCCCCAGACGCTCCAGGAGGTGGGCGTAGCGAAGCAGTCCCACCAGGATGACTGCAGGAGGGAGACAGAGCCCTGTCACACACCATTGTCTGCAGCTCCCCTCATCCCACTCCTGCCCCTTGCTGGGGTGGGTGCTGCAGGGCAGCCCCTCCCAGCCCTGCTCCCCTGGCAGCAGGCACTTACCCATGAAGGAGCCCAGGCTGCAGATGAGGCTGAAGAAGCAGCTCTCAGGAGGCAGGGTGCCACACTTGCTGTGGGGACAAACACCCATGGAGCCCTCAGGTGGGGCACTGGGGTGTGCACTTGGCTCCCTCCCCAGCACACCTGGACTGCCCTGGAGGGGTCTCAGAGCAGCTCTACCCATGTTCCCACCCCGTGGCTGCTCACCTGACAAGGGGGATGTGATCCAGAGTGCAGCAGGAGCTGGGGCCATCCATGTCACACGACTGGTTGTAACTCCTGCCGGGAGGAAAGGGACAGGTTAGGAGAGCAGAGATGGTGCCCATGACACTCCTGTCTCCTGCCCTGCAAGGACAAAGTCCTCTGCACTGAGTGCAGCTCAACCCCAGGCATGCGCCCACAGCCTGGGGTCAGGCCCCTCTAGGGAGCCCAACAGGGAGCATCACGCCTGGGCTTCCCCAGCCTGTTCCCTGCCTGCTGACCCTGCTGCTCACTCAGAGCCCCTGCCTGTGGGGGAGAGACCATGGAGGGCCAGAGGCTGCACGGGCGGGGTGTGGGCTCAGGGAGTTCTGGCAGCCCCACACCCAGACAGAAGCAGGAGCATCCACCTGCCAGCCCACTCACACATGCCCAGGATGGAAGCACCAGCAAAGCCGGGCATGCAGCCACCCACAGCTCCAGGTTTGCAGGGGACAGGTTGGAATGTTGAGCTGTATAGGAAATGGTCCCCATGGCCACAGACACCTGCCTGGCATGGCTGAGCGGGACACCCTGTTCACACCACAGGGAGGGAGTGCGAAGGTCCTGTGCCCCAAAAGGCCCCTTCAGACACTTCCAGCCCCACAGCAGGAGTGGGAGCTGTGGGGGGACAGTGCTGCCTTGTCCCTGGCCGAGGCTGGCCATCCAGCACCTCTGACGGTGCAGCAAGCACATGGTTAAAAAAGACTTTTTGGAAAGGGTTGGGCTGGCCTCTGATGTTTTTTCAGTCTCGTCAGTTTACTGGTGGCTTTGTTTTCCAACCACTAAACCCAGGCGAGGCATGGAGCCCCACGGCCTCCTCAAAGGCTCAAAGGCTGCTCTTGGGGCCGTGTTTGGTTTGAGAGGGTTTTTTTTATTATTATTTTGTTTAAAGCAAGCAGCCCGAGGCCGGGAAGCATTATTCGTCATTAAGGGCTGGCTGTGCAGCAGAGACAACCCGACACACACATTCTTCCCAGGGCAGAATCAGCCATCAGGCAGGAAATGGCAGCAGGTTTTTTTTTTTTTTTCACTTCTTCAAACACTCCAGCAGGAATTAAACTAACATGGATCTTTCTGGGCAGAATTTTAAGGCCACACTACAAGCCAAAAACCCGGCAGAAAAAGTTGCCAAGAGACCAAACAGTGTTTCTTTTCCCAGCCCTTGTCTCTTCCACACCTCACCTCCCATCTGGGGGTGCTGCAGGCAGCACTGCCCATGGGGTGTCCGGGTGCCGCAGGACCATCCCATCCCCCTGGCACTGCCAGATTTAGCCTCAAGCAAGCAAGTCACAACCTTTTCCATGGAGACACATAGCCCTCTGTAATTCCCTGACCACTTATTTTCATACTTTCTCCATGCTGTGTTTTTTCAATGGCCTCCTTCTCCGCGCCTGGTTTGCAGCAAGGCTGGACTGTTCACCAGAGCAACCGTTACTGCAGGCGAGCCTGGGCAGGGGAGGGAGGGCAGCCCAGCCCTGACAGCAGTGAGTCCCCAAGCATTTCTGATCCCAAAAGCCACTCGTGGGCTGGACAGGAGGCACGCGCCCTATGGCATTTGCACCCTATCACCACCATGTCTGCTGGGGGAGAAGGTGCCTCTGTGCCCCTTTTGTGCTCCCACCTCTCCCATCATCCCCAGCCCCTCCCAGGGCCAGCCTGATCCCCAACCCGCCTTCAGCACAGTGATGATGCAGGGAGTGCCTCAGCTACCCAGTGCTCTCGCACAGCATGGCATAGTTCAAGTGGGACAGGTCTGGAGGGACCTGGCATTATGAGGTCTTTAACCAAGCCAGGATGTGCCAAAAAGCCCCTGCCTCCCCCCAGGCCTTACCAGTTGTGGACAGGGCAGATGTGGTTGTTGGAGAGTGCCATGGCGTATCTGGAGGAGAAACAACACCAGGATTACCTCAGCCACCCACCTCCCTGCATCCCCATTCCCCACCAGCACCCAGAGCAGCCCTGGGAACTAGCTGCCAGAGCACAGGATATAAGTAAGCCCTTGCTGCCTGCCAGGGGCCAGCACTCATCCTGTGGCACCTCCCAGCTTTACAAAGCAGGAAAAAGAAAAACAAGTGCATGAGCCCAGCACACGCTCCACAGAGTTCCCACTGCAGGGACCAGGTTCCCCTGTCTTGTACCCCCATCCCTGCTGGGAGCTGCCTCCTGCTCCAGTTCAGTGCAGCTGCTTCTGTGGGGCCTCTTCCCCATCGTGCTGCTGTGCTCCATGGGCTCTGGGGACTGCTCTGCCACAGAGCACCCCCAGCCTGGCACTGGGGCTCCCCACCAGCCTACAGCTGTGCTCGGTGCCACCCAATGGTGCTGACTCTGCCGTGCTTCCCCCAGCCCCCGACTGGCCAGCAGTGGAGCTAAAGGAAGTCCAAAAGCAGCCAGTGCATTCATTGGCCGGGCATTTTGGGCAGATCAGCTCCATCAAGCACATCACTGTGGAGTCACCCCTGCGTCTCAGTCAGTGTAACAAGGGGTTCATGACATGCATCCGGCTCCACTCCAAGGGGTCTCAGCCCTGTGACCCTCCCCAGCCATCGAGGAGCCCTCCTGCCCAGAAGCCACAGCAGTGGGTGGCACCGTGCTGTTCAAATCCCTGGCGGCCGTGAACAGCTCAGGTTAAAAATAGGCCCCAACACCAGTATGAAAACCCCTCTCCTTCCCGAGCTGGCCACATAACAGCTGGTTTGCAAAAAGGATGATCCCAGGACAGAGGCAAAGAGCAGGGCAGCTGGGGGAAACCAAGGAGCAGCACCCCCCAACCACCAAGGAGTAGACCCTTCATCCAGCCACCTCCCAGCACGGGTCTCCAAAAGGGCCATTCCCAGGGTAGCTCTAGCTGTGAGGACCATAAGCAGCAACTCCCACCTGTGCTGCTTCGGGCTGGAGGGGCATCTGCCCCCCAGGGCCACTCATGGGAGACAGCCCATGCTTTGCAAGGTGTCTGAGGAAAAAATTGGGGCATAAGTTCCTCACACCAGGGTCAACATTCGGCTTTGTTGTCAAGGAGAACAGGCTATACCACAGGGAAAAGCTCTTGGAGGGACCTGCATGTGTATGGGGTACATTTGCTCCATCCCACACCCCAGAAAGTCCCACCACCTGTATCAAAGCTCTCGGTGCCTTTGGGAAAAGTTGCTCATCCACTGCTCACCAGTGCTAAGGCCTGAGAAGGGGACTGGTGGGGTGGACAAGTACTGCTCACCCAAATGACACAGCCTCTACTCCCAGCACCAGGCCCTTCCATCCATCCACCACATGGGACGGGGGCCCATGTACTGGCTACAGCCCTGGGCTGGTGGCGTGGCTCCCAACGCCGTTCCCGTGCCACCTGAGCGTCAGCCGCACTCACGCCGGGACGGGGGCGCGTGATTCCACGGGGTGACAGGGATGTAAGGCCCGGGAAGCACATGCCAGAGCTGCTGCAGGGGACGCGGGGACCAGGCAGGGTGACTGTGGGGGTTCAGGGAGCTGTGGGAGCCAGGGAGTGTCCAGAAATGCCCCAACATGACCGGAGCCACCGGCGCCCCGCAACCTCCTGCTTGCTGCATCCCATCCCCCTGCATCCCACTCTGAAGCATCCTCCAACCCCCGGACCTCAGTATCCCGCAGCATCGCGCCCGGGCCCCGGCCCCGCCGCCCTTGGGTGGGGGGCTGGTGGCGACCCCGCGGCACTCACACGATCCACATGCCGGTGATGGTGAAGGCAGGCAGCGTGACGGGCAGGATCCCCCAGGCCGGCATCCTGGGGCCGGGCATGCCCCGCCGGGCTACGGGCGAGCGGGGCCGCCGGGGGAATCTCCCCGCTGCCTCCTGCTGCCGGGCCACTGCCGGGCCGCGCTCCCCATGGGCGGCG
>VZTX01035305.1:0-10919 GCA_013400915.1 Pardalotus punctatus | reverse complement strand
CATGGCCGGCGGGGCCATGGCGGGCGGTGCGGATCCGTTCCGCGCTCTGCTCCGCGCCGCCAACGCGCTCCTGCGGCAGCGCCGCTACCACGCCGCGCTCGCCGTCCTCAAGGGCTTCCGCAATGGTGCCGTGTGAGTGCCGGGCCCGGGGCGGCGGGGTCTCGGCCCCCCGCTCGGTGGGGAGGCCGGGGATGCTCCGGCCGGGGTGCGGGAAAGGCGATTCCGCCTCCCTCACCTGCAGTTGGGGTGGTTTGAACTGGGTTTGGGGTCCCCTTCGGGCCTGGCTCACTGTGGTGCGTGTGCTCTTCTCCCTCTGGCTGGGCTCCTCTCCGTTTGCTGTGCTGCTGGTTTAAAAGTAACAAATATTCTTTAAGTAGCCTTTTTCGCCTGTCAGTAGAATAGAAATACAGTAATTTTATAGTATAAAACAAAATCTATGACTTATCTGTCCATTTCTGCAGTTATGGAGCCAAAATCCGTGCCCCACACGCCCTGGTGATGACTTTCCTATTCAAGAGTGGAAGGTATGAGCCCTGATTCTGCATTTCTGTGTTACTGCTTAGAATGTTTTCATCCCAGTTGTCCATGTTTCATGTTGTCAGCGGGTTTAAAAAGCAGAAGGATGTGTGAGCCATGGTTGAGCCTTGTCCTGATAGTGAAGCACACACAAATGTATATATTTGAGGGGTTGATAACTCATAGAATGGTTGATGAAAACCAGAGAGGGAATTAGCAGATGCCAACAGCAATGTTCTGTTCTGTGTTGAGATGTGGAAACCCGGGCTATAGCAGTGCCCATTGTGCCTTTCCCTGAGTGCCAGGGGTTTGCATTTAGAAAAAAAAATTTAAAAATTAAAAAAAATAATAAATAAAAGGGCTGTTTTAATAGGTATAGGATTAGACAGAGACACAGTCCACAGTCTGGATAGGGCTGTGCTCTCATGGGTGAGCCAGAGGTGAGGGGATTTCTCCTCCCTCCCAAGACATTCCCTCAGTGTAGGTCAGGGATGTAGTGACCAGGCTGAGTGACTGCAGGGTTCCAGCCTTTTCCCTCTCCTAATTGTCTGTTTCTTTCCTTCAGTTTAAGGGAGAAACTGAAATCCATTGCCCAGGCTACGTACACTCATTCCCGGAACTTGGCCTATTTTGTGTTCACCTACAAGGGGCTCCTGGCAGCGCAGTCCCAGCTGCAGGGGAAAAAAATCCCATTTCATTCTTTCCTTGCAGCCTCCATTGGGGGCTGGCTGGTGTTCGGTGACAACAATCCCATCAACAGCCAGGTAAAGGCACTTGCTGGAAGTTTCTTTGGCCAGAAAAACAGCAGGTGTACCAGGAAGTGGCTGGTGGAGCCCATTTCTGGTGGTTTTGACCACACAGCATTGCTCTTTTATTGTGTTCATTGCAAAAATTGCTGCTTTGACTGCTCTGCACTCATATCCCAGAGGTTCTTGTGTGTCTCCCTGAGCAGTGTGGGCAGTTGGAGTGCTGGAAGCTCCGGTTTGCCTCCAGGGCTGCACTGAATTCCTGGGAAGGCAATCAGGTGATCCAAAGCTGTGGGGTTATCCCATCTGTCACTTGAGCTGTGGTCACTGCCTGGGTGCTCCTGGTCTGGGCATGGCAGGGTTAAACCCTTTATCTTGAGCATTGTGAGTGTGGAACACAAACTGGGTAAACTGACAGCTAAACAGGTTAAACTGACAAAAGCTGCTCTGGGGCTGTTTGATTTAAAGCTGGTTGTTAACACACAGTCACAAACTAATGCGTAAAACACACAGATGCAGATTAATCCAAAGTGTTTGACTTAAGCCAGGCCTTAAGTCTGGTGTTAGGCTGTGTCCTGAGCTCACACCTCCTTGGCAGGACTGCTCTGGGACTGTTCATCAGCACCCTCGGAGGTGGCATTAACTGAGAAAAGACAGGAATTGTGCAACTGCACAGATGTGTGCATGAAGTGCAGCTTGTTGGTTGATAAATCAGAGCAGCAGGACTTGGAGGACACGGGGAAGCACAAATACCTGTGGTTTTGCAGGCTGATGATACGAGAAATTACAGCCTGTTTGTTCTGAAGTGGGTGCATTGTTCCCACCCCTCCTGGCTGGGTTGTCACTTCAGAATCCCTGGAGCTGGCTGTGCTCAGCATTCACCCCCTGCTTTGTGTTCCTCCTCCTGCAGATCATCATGTACCTGCTGTCGCGGATCCTGTTCGGCTTGTCCCGGCTGGCTGTGCAGAAGGGCTACATCCCCCAGCCTAAGCAGGATCCCTTCCCTCTCATGGCTGCTCTGGTGTGGGGGACAGTGCTGTGGCTCTTTGAATATCACAAGGAGACCCTGCAGCCCTCCCTGCAGTCCTCCATGACCTATCTGTACGAGGACAGTGATGTGTGGCATGACCTGTCTGACTTCCTCATTTACAACAAAAGGACAGACAGCAAGTAGGTGCTTCTTGTCAAACACCTGAAATGGGATGGGAGCTCCCAGCTGCTGAGGAAAAAGGTTATTCTATTGCTCTTGACCTGTGATTTTTAAAATTAACATCTATCAAGCAGAGTTGGCTCTTGTTGCCAAGCCAAAATGTTCTGATCAGTCTTTTGGCTCCTTTTAGAGCAAGCAAACACCCCACAGAAACTTGTTGTAATCTTTTTTAAGACACCTTATTTTCCCTACAAGTATAGTTTTGGGATTTGTTTTTAAAAAAACTTAATATATTTGTAAAATGACAGCCTGACACTGAGTGGAGAGTATGAAAACATGGGCTCATCTGAACGTTTACAAGTGCTTTTTATGTGCTGCTCTGCTCACCGTGGTGTGATCCAGGGGTGAAGGGAGTGGGGAACTTGCTGAGCTCTGAAAGCAGGACCATCACTTCTTGATTGCTGTGGATGGCTGAGAATCCTGTTTAAACTATTACAAGGATAGCTGTGTGCTCCTTGAGAGAGTTCCTCTGGAGTTTTCTCTTAGGGAGACAACAAAATGTGTGAGAATAAAACTGTACAAGACAATCTTAACAATCCTGGTAAATCAGGCTTGGAAAGATTATTTTTGCTTAGTTTCTTTCATGCACTTGGGCTGAATCTATGCCTCTGCAAAGTGCACTAATGAATACCCTGTAATTATTTTAAACTTGCTTGTAAAGCTCTTAAAAGCTTGAGCTAAATACCAAAAACAGTTACACAACCTGGGTTTCTCTACAGCCAGGCCTCAGATTTCATGGTGGGGACTTTGTGAGTCCAAGGCAGCAGCATTTAACAAGCACTTTTATTTTGGTGGAACATGAAAAGGGTTTCTCTGAGGTCCACAATCTGCCCTTCACAGCAGTGGCACTTGTTTGCTGTAACCAGATTTTAATCTGATTTTGTACCTTTGGTTTGTGCAGGCTCATTGCTGAGCGAGGCTGAGGCCATGAATTAATTTATTAATTATCTTCCTGTCAAAAACACGCTGCTGAGCCCCAGGATAGGGCAGCACACCCTGGGCTATGGCAGAAGGTTGACTAGATAGCTGAGAAAGCACAAAAACTACTTGAATTAATAAATTCAAACTCAATAATGCAATGCACTCCCACTGCCAGGTAACACTAAACAGTTCACTCAATGATGTGCATTGAAATAATTCCTGAGACTGGTTTGATGTGGTGATATTTCCAAGAGAATCACTAAATTCCCTTGTCCCTTTTGGCTCGGTTGGGATTATTTTGTTCACTTTCCCTATATCCACCTGCTTGTTCCTGACCTGCCCATGTCATTGCATGATCCTGCTGATGCTCTCTGAATCATCTTTTGAACTCTCTTTACCCTCCAGGCTCTGGCAATTTCTCCTATTCAATGGTACAGCTGAAACAGTACATTTACCTTAAGGGAGTTTCTGAGTAGAAAAAATATCTCAATATCTTCTTAAGTAATTTTCCCTTGCCCTCCTAAACTCCTTTATTACTGTTGCACATGTAAAGAGTGCTTTGCTTTTTATTTTTCCACTTTGCTCTTTATTTTTCCACTTCTCTTTGAACTCATGTCATGCAAATCTGTGATGTGGATGGTGCCCAAAAAACAAGATACTTCTTTGTCATAATAACTATCTATGATCCCTTTAACTTCTAATTTCACCTGCTGTTGCAGTCTGGACTGAGCACTTGAATTGGAACATCCATCAGTATTTAATCAGACCCTGGGAAAGCTGCAAAATTAGGAATTTGGTTTGTTTCTTTTGGTTAAATATTTTTCTCTGTACAGATAAGCGTAAAGATTCAATACAGAAAAACTGCTGGAGCTACAGGTGAGGTCTGATTCTTTTATAAACATCTTTATTTCCACCACTGCTGCATGTTCCAAGCATCACAATTTTTCTGTCAGAAGCCTCAATGTTGTTCCAAATAAGAGCATTGGTATTTTGCTAATATTGCTGAATTCCTCCAAGCTTTGATGGGATTTCAGAAAGCCCTTCCACAGGCTGACAGCTGTGACTTGGGAATTTCTCCCTAAAACTATTAAACTCACAAATCCTTGCCCATGTGTAATTATTGCAGCAAAAGATGCTGCGGGCTGGTTCTGTGAGCTGGGTGTCTCTGAGAAGGTTTTGATCCGTTTAATTTGTAACTGGTATTTCTTTCTCTGAGAGGGGCTTGTGATTCCCTTAGAGGTGAAGTAATTTTCCTCTGCTGGGAATTGTACTGCTGTGGCTGCTGGTGAAGCAGCTCTGTGTCCCCAAGAAAGCCAAGTGGCTTTTCCTGACCTTTCCATTGCTGTAGAGTCCTTGTCCTCTCTAGAAAACAAATCCCAGCCAAAAACCAGTGTCTGGAATCAGCCTGGCAGCAGTGACCATGACTTGTCCTAGGTTCAAAACGCCCTTTTTCTCTTGGGAATCTCCCACTTTTGAAGCAAACTGTGCCTGAGCCTCCAACCATCTGCACTTGAGCTCCAGGAGGCAGCTGCCATCCCTGGAAGCTGCAGCTCCTCCCGGGAGCACAGCCTTTGGGAGTTTGCTGACGGTTGGTTTTCCCGCTGGGCCAGGACGTTAAGCTGCAAGTCACTGCTTTCCCCAGGGAAGTAATTGGGGCAGTTCCTTAATGACATCAGCCCCCCCTGGTTGTTCCTGGGACCAGATAGCTGGGGATGAGCCCCTTCTGCTGCTAAGGTGTTGGAACAATGCAGGCGTGTAGTAGGGAAGTGAACTAGAAGTAATTTGTCTGAGTCAGACTTTTGGGATATGTAAGTGACACTCCCTGCCCTCCCCCAGGGCATTGTGTGGGGAATTGAGTGCCCTGTTTGGGTTCCTTTTTTTATTAGCATTAAAAGCAGAAGAAATAAAGAGACAGTTGGGAAGCCACCTGCGAGTCGCCAAGTGCTTAAGAATCACAAAGAAGGCCATTTTCTCCCCCCAGCCCCGACTGGTTTTGAATTTTAAGATGAACATGGGGTTGTTTGTCTCCAGCAACTTTATTTTCCCTTGTTCTTTCATCCTTGATACCTGATTGATACTGGGTGTCTCTAAGGAGGAGCAGAGTGTCTCAATCTTAGCTCAGTTTGTCAAAAGTTAGGATCACTGGATAAAATTGAAGTGCTTAAAATGATGCTTCTCCCTCAGATTTTAAGCCTCTCTTAGAGGCAGTTTTAAAGGTTAATGAATCAAACTGATCAAAAGTTTTCAGCAAGCCTGAGCTTTTCAAGCAGACTGACTATCCTGGGCTATTAATCATTTATTTTATGAAGGAACAAAGCAGGCTCAGGGTTATTTACTGCTGCTGCCTGCTGCCCTGGCATACCCACTGTGCTTCCCTTTCCTTTGGAGGACAGCTTGTGTGCTGGGGCTGGCTCTGGGGCTGGCTGGAGAACCCTTTCCGGGACAATTACATTATTTAACAAAGGTGAAAATTAGACAGCTGCCTGACATTTGGGTTAGAGAAGGTTTTCTGTGCTGTGTTTGATGCTGGCAGTGCAGGGGAGGATATTCCTGAAAGGAAAACCTGTGTTTGCCCATTCAGTGCTGCAGAGAAGGGCTCAAGGAGGCTGGGGCTGCAGCATGACAATGTCCCTGTTCAGGACATTTACCATACAACCATGGAATGGTTTGGGTTGGAAGGGACCTTAAAGCCCATCCAGTGCCACCCCTTGCCATGGCAGGGACACCTCCCACTGTCCCAGGCTGCTCCAAGCCCTGTCCAGCCTGGCCTTGGGCACTGCCAGGGATCCAGGGGCAGCCCCAGCTGCTCTGGGCAGGGTGGAGAAGCTGCAGAGAAGCTTTGATAACTGCTGTGCCACTTTCCTGCCCTGCTAGAGTAGGTCCAGCTCTGCTTTAAACCAAGCTGGGTGCGGGTGGAAGCACAGGGATGATCCCTGGCTGGAGACAGAGACCCAAAGCAGCATCCTTGGGGCCCTGCTGTGCACACTGAGCTCCAGCTGGGAGCTGCCATGGAAAGCTGGTGCTGGTGGAGGAACTGGATCCCTCACCCAGGAGAAACTGCTGGGACTCCCAACTCATTTTCCACGTGTCAGCACAAAGGTGACCTTTGGATAATACCCCAAGCCGTGTGCTGCTCCCTGTTTGTCAGGTTGTGTTTGTCATCCTGGCTCATGCCAGCCTGAGCAGAATGTGTTTTTTGATGCTGCTTTTGAAACTCGGCTGATAAGGGAGGAGGGAAAATAAGGTGTAATGTCTGTCTGCCACTGTTAATATTTTTGGGGTGTTAATCTTGAGTTTTCAACCTGTGTGTTCCTACCAGATTGGTGGAGAGAGGGGGCGGTGGATTGTTGATGTGGGTTGGTCAACTATAAATCACCTTCTTGTCAATATTTCTGTATAATCAGTCTTTGAATATTACAATACTGTGCTTTCTCTAAGAATAAAAGACCTAATTTTTTGTCTTTTTTACTGTCATTTTTAAGCTAAAGTATTTGAAGCAAGGGTTGAATATTGCTTGTCTGGAGCCCTGGCTGTAGAGAAGCCATGCACAAGGTGCATTTTTGGCATTACTTGTGCTTCACCTTGGAGACAACACCAGAGCTGCTTTGACCACACCATCAGATCGAATTCCTGCAGGGATAAGGATCCCAACTCAGAAACAAATTGGGTTGGCTGTCACCCTTTTTATTTTGTTGTTTTAAACATGGCATACACAAATAGAGAAAATGAGGATGTCTATGGATGATTTTGCTGCCTCTTCCAAGCTAAAAGTTCAGAGGGAATGTGCCGTAGAGGTGACTACTGTGGTAATGAGGATGAGGCAATCCCTGAGTGTCTGTAAGACCAACCCTCCAGCTTTGTAGCTGCTGCAATACTGGAGTGTCCAACCTGGGCCCATGAGAACCACATGAACACCTCCAAACTGATGCCAGTCCCACCTTCAAGTGGTTTTTTCCTCCTCACAAAGCATTGTAGTTTCTCTGAGCCCTTGTTCTATTCCAGGTGAAGCTCTGGTGACCTGTAGGTTTTTTCTGACCCTGGGTTCTCGGGACCAGTGCCCATGCTCTGAGCCTGATGGGAAGTGAACTTGGCCTGGCTGGAGACACTAAGGATAAGTAGAAACTAAAGCTTGGCATATTCCCAAATTACTCCTTGATAACCCCCAGGCTCCCAAGAAACACTTCAGCCTCTCCATCCCTCTGTAGGGCTGGAGTGAAGGAAATGGAAGAGCCTTGTGGAATGGAGTGGATTTTAGTGTTTGTGGTGCTCTGGAGGCTGAGATAAGACTGCCCTGGCTGGGTGGGAAGAGCAGAGCAGGAGGGGAATGGGCTCCGTGCCCATCACTTCCACAGAGAGGCTCTGCATGATGGGAGCTTTAAAAAACAGATGCCACCATCTGAGGGGAGGAAATCACACTGCTGAGTCTGCTGTGCCCACTGTTCAGGGGAGGAGCTGACCTGGTGTAGTTTTCTGCAAAAGATGCAAGGGAGCAGGCACTGCTTGGCTTTTGGGACTGGGATTTGAGAGGAGACACCTAAAGCAGGGCTGCTCCCTTCTGTCACAAGGCAGCTTTAAGTGCTCAGTTTGTGCTACCAGAAAACGGCTTTGGTTTCCACAGAACCAAATGGCTCAGGTGATGGAGAGGGGGGCAAGAGGGTCAGGGCAGCAGAACTGGGGGGGGGGCTCTGGGCTTTCCCCAGCTCCCTGTCCCCACCACGGGGAGACTGTGCCACTGCCAACTCACCATCTTGTGAACGAATCAATGAACTGGGAACGGGGCCATGGGGAGGAGACCCCAGGGAGGGCCTGCTCCCCTTCCTGCTCACATCCCATGTGACAGCTCAGCACAGTCCGTGCGGGAACTGCTGAAGGCAGGACGCACTGCGATGACAAGGACGGTAAATGTGCTCCTGGGACACCCACGTGCTGCACTTCACCGGGCACAGGGGTGCAGGTTTGCATCCTGCCAGCCCTCCTGCCTTCTCCCCCTGCCGGGAGGTGATTTTCCAGCGCAGGTACCAGCTCTGGCTCCACCTGCAGACTTCTCCCAGCAGACACCCCTTGCCCTGAGTATCCCGCAGCCAAAACCACCCCAACCCAGTGCCTGCCGCGGGCTAAATCCTGCTGGGGTCCAAAGTGTCGGAACAGCCTTCCTGATCCTCTCCAGCAGCGAGCGGGGCCGTGCAGACAGGACTTTATCTGTGAGCAGCACCTGCCAGACAGCTAATCTTGGGAGCACGTCTGCACTCCTCGGCGGGGCCGGGGGGAGGCTGCAGCTGTGCAGGAGACAGGATTCATCTGCTTTCCCTCATCCACATGCAAGGAAAGCCCCTGCCCGCCCTTCTCCCACCAGCGTTTGCCTTTCATTTGTCTCCACAGCCGCCCCTTCTCGCGCCGCCAGCGCTGAAAGCCTTGGAGAAGTTGCAGCGCAGCCTCCGGGAGAGGGGGCAGAGCCTGCTCCCCCCGCATGAGCTCCTGCATGAATGAGGGGAGGGTGAAGCCAGCCTTTGTGAGCCGAGCGGGAGCAGCTGGTGCAGCAGCTGTGTCCCAAACCCGGCCTCATCCCAGGAAGCGCCGGGCTGATCCTCCCCGGGGATGGGGAGAGCACCGCCAGCCATGCGCTCCTGCCCGCCCGCTGGGGTGCCTTTTCCCCCCTCCCCAGATGGAAGAAGCATTAACTGTGTGCAAACATCTGGTCTAACTGTTGCTTATGCTTCACAGTAATGATGATATTGCAGTGGAAGGGCTCTGGAGAGCGGGCCCTGGAATATTAGAAGGGCCAAGTGTTAATTAACTGTATTAACTCCCTTTAAGCAAGGCAGCGTTTCTATTTGCTCTCTGCTGATGAAGAAATGAGGCACGGCAGGTTGATTTGATTGGTCACGGACACGCACCGTGTTACTGCTGTATTTAAGGATGTAGGGATCTGGGGAAATCATGGCACTGCTTTGCTTTGGCTGTCCTCAGGGGAATTGCAGCCACTGCCAAAGTATCCAGCATAAAATCCTTTAAAGCCAGAAACCTGTTAGGCCAGCACAGGGGCACTGCATGTCAAGATCTGCTCTGCAGCAGAGGAGTTAAGTCATCCCTGAGAATGCCTCCTGCATCCCACGCACTGCTGGAAAAAACAGCCCATCTCCTGCATCCCAGGCAGGTCAGGGTTGGCAGGGGGGCCGAGGCAGGAGCCAGCACTGGCTCACATCCCTGCCTGGCAGCAGAAAGGGACTAGTGGCCACTGTGTTCGACCACGGACCCCTGGGGACATGAGGGGCAGCTCATGAGGGGCACAGGGGGGTGAAACCCTGGGCTCGGCTCAGAAGGGTTTGGGTGTCTGACTCAGACCCTGCTCCACACGTTCCTCACGAGCTTCCCCAAGTCTGGGCCTTGCGAAAGGCCTAATCTTTAAATGCTTTTTTAATTTATTTCTTATTAGCAGGATGTGTTTTCTTCCTTTCCAATTTTGCTTCCTCATGCAGCAGGAGGTTACCAGTGTCCTGCAGGTGGGAGATACCGGTGGTGGGAGCCGTCTGTCCCATGGGTGGACTCTCATCTCTCTCAGCATATGGGGCCACTCCCGTCTCCGTCTGCCGTCCCTCTGTCCCTGCCTCTCCCTGGCCACGGCCAGAGATAGCTGCTGGCACGGTCAAGTGCAGGTTGTGCTCCCAGCAGAGCTTTTGCTCTGCCCTGTAAGGGGTTATCAACCAGTCCTGAAGGAGCTGCCGAGATCCACAGCTGTTTGGTGTTTGGAAACACAGAATGCCGTGAATAATGGAGCAGATTGCAGCATCCCAGTCTTTCCCTTCACACTGGACCCCTAGAGCAGTGTCAAAACCTGAAGCCTCCAGACTTGCCTGACAGCCTCATCCAGGGTCTTGGGGCTGCTTTGAACAAGGAGGACGGACAACCCTGAACGTATCCCTTCATCCCTCCAACAGTATTAGACAAAAATTCTACAGACACGTTGCTCCGCAGTACAGGAGAGCTCCTGTCCCAGCACAGCTGAGCCCCCATTCATTGATGCCGCACAATACCAGGCATTGCTGCCTTGGGGGTGCCACGGGCCTGGGTCGTGCTGGGGCTGCTGTCACCCCGGGGGAAGGGGCACACAGGGCAGGCAGCCTGGGACACCCCACAGAGCACAAAGCCACCCTCTTCCCCACCAGTGACACCCGTGAGTGGGCAGAGTCCGCAGAGCAGGGCAGCGATATGACCTTTGCTCCTGGGTGTATGGCACTGCCCTGCCGGGCCATCCGGAGCGGGGAGCAGCTGCGCCCGCAGCCGGAAGCCCATCACCCCAGCGGGGCTGAGCCCGGGCCGCGACCGGCTCTTCCTGAGGCTTAAAATCCCTGCGGGTGGGCAAAGCGGGAGCCGGGGCCGGCGGGGAGCGGGAATTCCGCGGCGGGACACAGCAGGGGGACACGCGGGGGGCACACACGGGAGGGACACCAGGGGGGACACGCCCGGGGGGAGCACACACGCACAGCCCCCCGCGCTCCGCACCCACGCGGCGCCCCCGCCGCGTCCCC
>VZTX01035298.1:0-17750 GCA_013400915.1 Pardalotus punctatus | reverse complement strand
GGGATGTGGGGCGTATGGGGGGCATGTGGGGCCTGTGGGGCAGCGCAGGGGGATGAGGGAGGTCAGGGGTGGTTATGGGGTCTGTGCACCCCAGACCTTCGTGGTGGCCAGTGCTGAAAATGAGAATACATCCATCCTTTTTAATGTATTGTGTAGTTTTTGCACCTGGGCTGCTTCATTCTTCACATTTTTATTGTCTCAAGAGCGCTAAAGAGTTACGTACAGACATATATATATATACACAGTTATTTCTCTGAATGCTGATATAGCAGCACAAGACGCCGAGGTGGATGTGGGATGCAGGGGAGTGAGGCAGTTGTGGAAATCCTTCAGCTTTTACTCCTGTTGGAGCTGTCAGGCTGGCTTGACAAGAAGGGTGTGCGTTCCAGAGGGGCAGGAATTGCTATTCCTGGCAGCAGGAAAATGCACAGGCAGGGATGGGCTGTCATTTTCTCTGGTGTTTTGACAGGAGCTGACAATCTCGTGTTTAAAACTGTGGATGAAGCCAAAATGGGTGTTCAGAAGCTGATACAGAGACTGTGTGCCCGAGGATCTGAGCTGAGTCCCACCCAGATAATCCATTTAAAGTGAGGGATCTCAGTCCTCGGGAGGGAGCAAATCCTGAGCATGGATGATTCTCTGCCCTGGCTGCAGCTGAGCAGCTCAGGGCTGCAGAGGGCTCCTCACTTTGTTTTAATCGAACCTCGGAGTCCTGGGGTTCTGCTCCACTTCCCTTGTCCAAACTCAGCTACAAACAAAATGCTTTAAGGAAAAAACCCAGAGCTGTCAGAGGCAAACCATGCCATCTGGTGACCTTAATTTCTAATAGGGAACAGGTAAATGTTTGTGATTTGTAGCCAGAGGGATGGGTGAAGTACTCCAAGCAGGATGACTCATTTCCCAGCTGTTGTCAAACGTGCCTGGTGGTTGTTGTGCAGGAGCACCCTCCAAGGACAGTGCCACAGAGGGGCTGGCAAGGGAGCTAGAAGGTCACACAGGTGAAGCCAGACCAGTCTAAAAGGATGTTTGTCTGGTTTTGCTTCATTCCCACGCTGTGTTGGTCCACAGAGCCTTGGTAAAAAGCTGGGTGATCTCTGCTTGGGTGGTTGGAAACTGCTCTCCCTGTCAGGGTTGTGGATGGCAAGGTCTGACTTTGCTGTGAGCCAAGGAGAGCCAAACCTTTGGCATTCCAGCTGGAGAAATGAGCGGCTTTGTGACTGATCCTGGCTGAGGGAGCCACCTCAGCCTGTTTGGTGGTCACTGGTGAGCAAGGCCTGCCAGGAGCCATCCCAGAAACCCAAGGGAAAGGCTGAGGTGTCCAAGGATCTGTTTGCTCCTTGTGTGAGCCAGGCACAGGCTGTTAATGCAGGAGAAAATGGGGCTTTGAGGGACCTTCCAGAAGGTCTCAGCTGCTGTAAGAGGGGGAAGATGCTGAATCCTTCCCCTGGGAGCTTGAGCTCTGTAAACCCCTTGAATTTGTGCTTCAAGTGGTCCCTCCCTGTTTATAACAACGGGTGCACTTCTGAAGGGTTATTCAAACTGGTGGTACAGTGAGAAGCCAGACCAGATCTGATGGAACCGCACGTGTCTAAATGCTATCTTTCAGATTCAGCATGAAACCAGATTGTTGACAAGCTGTGCCCTTATTGATCTCAATGCTCTGAGCTGAACAGGGTCATTGATTTTGCCAAATTCCGAAATTAAGAATTATTTCCTGTTGCATCATACTTTTCCTCATCCATTTTAATTGCATGCAGCAATTTTTCTTTCTGTCATAACCATGGGGGTGTGCTGTTAAGTAGCTGCTCCTCTCCATTACGCCAGTTTCTCTGGCAGAGTGGTTGCTCAGCACTCTCTTGTCCCCTCTTAGTGGAATTGTGTAGCTTTCCTTGGTGTTCCAAAAGCAAATGGAAAAGTTTAGATCAAAGGTGGCACAAAAGGCCAGAAGATGCTTATTTTCTCCTCCTTTGATCACTGAAAGCCTCACTTAAGGCAGGACTCAAGTGACTCTGACTCACAGTCAATCAGGACGTGTATATATGGCCACTAATATTTTTGGATGCAGAAAAAAATTGCCCTCAGCACTTTGCTGAACACGCCGCTGATACACGGCAGCTGTGCCTTTGTCAAGCCAAGTACTAATATCATGTTACTTACATCAGTCATTTTTGGATTTGTGGTTTGCAAAAAAGGCCGAAAGAAAAATGTGATTTGAACTGAGAGCTTAGAAATTGTGTGGTTTTACAGAGACTTCCGAGCTGACAAAAGAGGGGTTTTATCGCGCGGCAAGTGTTGGCAGTCCAAGTGCACAAAAATGTGTGTTATATAAATAATGCAGCAGAATAGTTCAGCATATTCTCTTTCCTTTCTGCAAGGGTGCCTGAAGCACTTTCTTGACCCAAATTGTACATGAAAATCAAAGAATTAACTCTTGTGCTGTTCTTAAAAGTAAAAAGAGCTGTGAGAGCTGTGAGGAAATTGGCGTTTCTTTGTATTCAAGAGGAGAACAGTGCATTTAAAAATATATTTACTGTGTTGTGCATTTAACTGTGATGCTGATCCACTGGGATTGTTTAAAATAGAAAGTGAGGGTGATTCCCTTCCCACACCTTTGCAGCACCAGCTGACTGCAGGGCAGACACTGCCTGGCTTAAACCAACACTGCCACAAGTGCCAAGTTAACGGGTGGTGAATGCTCTCAGGAAATCAACAACGCTTCTCCTGTTGCTGTTGTTCATTTTTATTTATTTTATTTTATTAGACAACTGCTTTCCATTATAAATAAATAAGGCATGAAGGTTCTCCATACTGTTACAGAGCTGGTAGCCACAGCCGTGTGTACGGCTCCTGGTGTGTCTGGGGCTGTGGGGCACCTGGAAATGCAGAGCGTGGAAGAGCAGAGCAGTCGGTGGTTTTGAGGAGGAGACCTCTGGAGCAGGGGTGGTTTGGGCATCACGCTCCTGCCAACTTACCTCTGTGGTACTCGGCTTAACAAAACAGGGCATTTTGGGGGTGTGTTTCTGCATTAATTCCATGGGGAGTGAAAGAAAGGTTGCTCCTTGTAGCATCAAAACCCTGGACTCAGGGGATAATTCCATTTGAACAGTCTTCCCCTTCCAAAGCCACAATCTCATTTATCTCAATGTTGCAAAAGTCCCAGCCGTTGACCCAAGATTTTGGGATGTAAGCTGGTGAAAAGAGAATCCAGATGTAGCTGATGATTTCTCCAGGCGGGTACAGAGTAGTTTGCTTACACTGAACTGCTGGGTTTTGTGGCTCAATGCTCAGGGTGTTGCCCAAGCTGTAATGAGATGCTGTTTCTCAGCCTAAAACATGTCTGACCATGCAAGGTCATCATCTAGTTCATGAAAACTGGGAACTGGCGATTCCTGAGACTGCAGTGGCCTTTTGGCTGCGTGTTTGCATGTCTGTGGAAGCAAAAGTGAGGAGATTTCAGTGCTGGAAAGGGAACTGGAACATGAGAGATGACAGTGTCTCAGCCAAGAAAGATTATTTTCAGCAGGAAGCTGAAATCTGTCCTCGTGGCTGGGGAGATGTTTGGAGCAGGAGTGAGGGCTGATGTGTGATCCGTGCTACTGCCAGGGCCAGACTCCTGACCCGGGAGATGCTGCATCCCCTGGCTTGTGTGCGAGTCCCGAGTCAGTTTTGTAAGCCCATGCAAGCGGGTTTTGAGGAATTTGCTATGATGGGACAATGACAACCTCTTGAAGAGCACAGCACAGAGAGCTGATACCCAGACCGTGAGATGAAAGTGTGTCTCTGATATTGTAATAGCACTTCTTGTCTCACTATGGGAAAGCCCCAGGCACCGAGTTCCTGCCAGGCACGGTGCTTCACCTGGGCTGAAATACCAGGGCAGACTTAGAGTGAGCAAATCCCATATGCCTGCAAGGTCTGGAGAGTGTGGACTGAAACACTGAGCGACGCTGATGGAGATGGAACAATCAGTTTTATGTTTCTCTTCAAGTTTTTCCAGTTGCAACGAGCTTGCATTGTAAAGAGCTGAAAAACCTGACTTGATTAGAGAATGGCTTAAATAGCAAGACCATACTGCCCTTTGGGGAAGGCAGAGACAGAAGTCACTTGGGCTCAAGCGTAGGTTCTTAGCCATAAAACTGGAGGACTGGGCTGCTGTGCTGGGGCAGGCCCCAAAGTTCTGATGGCTTTTTGTTTCACTCTGAGATGCCGTGCTCCAGCTGCGGGCAGGAGGCTGGAGGACATCCAGGCTTTTGCTTGCAGGTAACCGGGCTGTAGGACAAGCTGAAAAGGGGTGGAGGGGGAAATTGGTTTCTTTTTTTCCATGGTGGGGTTTACATTGCTGTTGTGATGTCTGGCAGCGGCAGTAACTCATGCAGAGATCCATCATGTGGTTTCTGAAATCCTCTAACTACAATGTACAATTGTCCCAACGGGTTGTCCAGAGCCCAAGCTTAAAAAAGTGAGTTGGGTCCCTGTGACGTTCTCTCGCTTGCAGACCTCTTGAACCTTCAAAGCAGAGGGGCCACGCGGCGTTTCCTGGGGCTCAAGAGAAGACGTGGCCGTTGCAATTGCACGTGGGAGCTGCGGAGAGCCAGGACTCATTTGCTGCTCTTGTTTTTCACCTTTGTGGCGTTGATGTCCGCTTTTGTTTTCTGGATGCGGGAGAAGATCTCCTTAAAAAGAGCCTTGTACTCGGGCTGGCTCTGCTCCAGCCGCTTGTCCACGGCCTCCACGTGTTTGCTGATGGTCTTCTCCATGGTTTTCCGCTCTTCCAGCTCGTGCCCCTCTCCTCGGAAGTCCCGGAAGGAGCTGTCGCGGGAGATGGGCCGGGAGGTCTGGACCCCCGTGTGGCGCACGCTGTCCTTGTGCTGCCGGCACTTGCTGAGGAGCTCCTCGTACTTCTCCAGCAGGGCGTGGTACTGCTCGTCCACCTCGCGCAGGATGGACATGCCCCGCTTGCGCACGTTGTTGGCGTGCAGGGTGTAGTTGCCCTCGTGCCGGCTCACGGCGTCCTTGGTCACGATGGCGTTCAGGGCCGTGTCGCTGCAGCTTTTCCGCACGGGGTGGTTTGGGGAAGGGGTCATGGATGTCCCGTGGCTTTTCCCTCCCTCCTCCTCGGACAGGTCGATGTAATCTGCTTCTGGGGCGTTGTTCAGTGGCTCCAGGAGGGCTTCGGACAGGTTGTCCTCTCTGCTGAGCAGGTACTTCTTGACCTGTTTCATCTGCTGCAGCTCCAGGAGCTCTGCCTCCAGCTCCTTGATGCGCAGTTTGCAGTTCTCCATCTCGCACACCCGCTGCTCCAGGTCCGAGTACTCCTGGATAACCGAGGTGTACTCGCGCTCCACCCGCTCCTTCCGCTGCTTCTCCTGGTTCACCTGGGACCTCAGTGAGTTCACCATGGCTTGGAGACGCTCGTTCTCCCTCTCCAGCGGCTTCTGGTTGAATTCTGTGGAAGAGCTGTGGACCTGGAACGCATCCTCATACCTGAAAGAGGGGAAATATCCTTAGGAGAGTCTGACCAAGTGACAGTCTCGTCAGGGATTTGTGTTTTACTGTCATGTCAGTAATTCCACTAATGTCCAAAAAAGGACATGAGCTCATGGAGTGAGATGTGTCTCCTCCGTGTGCCAGGAGACCACAAGGTGTGGCAGGGGCACTTCTGGACACAGAGACAAATCTCTATCCAGAGAACCTGCAGTTTTATTGGACAGCAGTAATGAAAGACAGGAGGGAAATAGGACTCTAAAAGGTAAAAGACACATCAGGTTCACAGACAAGCCACCAGTGTTGCAGTGAAGCAAGAATGAGTGTTCATGTCCTACCAGTGAGCTGAAAGCTTGGCTTTTTCCTGGTAGAGTTCATCATCTGCTCCCTGCACCATGGACTTCACCAGCTACTCACTGCATATGGCAACAACCCCAAACCCGCCCAGCCAAAACCCAGAAGCACTTGTGCTGCTGCCTGTGCAGCCCTGTGGCTGGGAGGTGCTCTGGAGGGAGTGGGGGAAGATTTACACAGCAAGGCAGCAGAGATTTTTGATAATTTCCCCTTCTTCATTGCCTGGGAAGTGGCAACAAGCACTTCTCCCTTCTCTCACGTTCCTGTCGGGAATTTGGGTTTTCCTCCTCAGTGAAGTGCCCATGGATCTTTTTTGTTTAGAACAGATTGGAAAAGTGCAAGCTCCATGGCTTCCCCTGGGAGGCATGGCTGTGGTGGGGGGTATTGAACAGATTTCAAGGCACTGAAGGGCAGCCTGACCTTCAGAACCAACTGTGGAGCTGCAAGGGGACCCGAGGCCCTGTGGCACGGGGGGAGAGTGGGATTGGGGGACTGGGGGAAAAAGAACCACAAAGATATTAAGTGGATTTTGCTGGGGGTCAGGTTCTGGCCTCATAAACATCCCCATTGCTGCCGCAGTGAAAGCGTCTTTGGTTTATATCCTTTGGCAGAGGATGTTTTCAGTAACAAAGTTTATTGATTTCTTATCTATTTAAAGAAGCCTCTGTTGTGGACAAAGCTGAGCAAGAAATGCCCTCACGAGGTCAGTGAATGAACACAGTGGCCGGGTTTTGAGGAGGATTAAGGCTACAATAGTGCTAGAGGTGTTTGTACAGCACTTGGCAGCACGTGGTGGATCCGGGTGTGTGACTGGTGTTCCTGGGGAGTTCTGGAGTCACACAGCACAAAATGCACCATCTCAACTGGTTGCAGTGAGCCAGAAGTGCTGGTGCTGTGCTGGAAGGCAGCTGGAAAGGGAAAACAGGCTGTGCTGGTTTGGGAAATATCTCTGTGCTGGGATCATGAAGGCTCTGCTTTGCCAACACCACCTTAGGCCAGTGGGTTGGTGAGAGGAACATCGCCCCTTCAGCTCCAGCCGTGGGTTTCAGGCTCTGATGCCCAACCTCGATATCTGAGGGGTTTCTGTGCACCCCGACTCCCTCCCCTGTTTGTGGGGAGCAGGTTGGAGGGGCTGGCAAAGCCAAGGCTCTGTACCTGGGGCTGGAGCACAGCTCCTTAAGGCAGGGGAAGGTGTGGATAGTTCGGCGCCGCTCTCTCTTCTCCCGCCGGATGCGGAGCTGCTCCAAGCTCCGCATTTCCTCCACCTGCTTCTGCAGCTCCTCCACCTGGTTCTGCAGCCCCTCGATGGTTTCTGTCAAGCTGCAGAGAGAGGAGGGAGCACAGGTGAGGACTCAGGTGCTACAGGTTCCTAAAAGGTGTTTTTTCCTACAGAGAGAGCCAGTCTAGGGAAGTGCTTCCCGTTTCTAGCATGTGCCCTGGGATCATGACAGCACTTGCTTTTTGTTGGTCTTTCTCTGTGTGGTCACTCTTGAATGGGTTGTAAAAAATGACAGGGGGATTGATTTGAGTCCTTCTGTCCTCAAATCAGCTGGCTGAAACGGTCACCTCTGGGACATAAGCACTATCCTGGAATATCTCTGTGCTGAAAACAAGCATCTCTTCCTCTTGTTTATCTTGTGGAGAAACACAGAGACTGGGGAGAGATTTTGCTTTGTTCTGTCTGCAGATAGTTTGTAGAACTGTGCTAAGAAACTCCTCCCTCACACAGCTGTTTGCAAACGATGCTGCATGGTAAGGACATGGCTTAGGGGGTTCTTTCTGGGGATAGCCTTGATCATGGGCTTGTTTTAGGACAGAAATATTATCAATAAACTGGCGTTTCAGCATGGACTAGCCAGGGTTTCACAAGATGCTGGATCTGTGCCTGGTGTTTCTGCTGGGCTGTGTGCTGGGGATCTCCCTGATAGGATTATGTGCCTCTTCTTCAAGGAAACTCATCTGAGGAGAGGCTGCTGTGCCTCTCTCCAGGCAACTTCAGACACTCCTTCATCCATCCCTCATCCCAGAGATGTCTGTGCTGTGGCTGACCCCTGCTAACCAGCATTACTGCAACACACTTGTGCTGTGAATAGCTGCAAAACTGGGCTCATATGACAAGAGAATGGCTACAATAGCAAGGACAGGCTGTGCATTGGGGCAGGGGAAAGGTGAGCTGAAGGCTCTTGGATCTTGAAGATCCAGGGGAGGCTGTACCACTGGATTTTCTGTTGGGAAGTCTTGCTTTCCAGCACGAGCTTCTGGTTAGCCAGCTCCAGGTCCCGTGCTGTCAGGTCCAGCTGCTCGTAGACTTTGGCGTGCTGTTCGTTCATCTGCCGCAGCATCTCCAGTTGCTTGGTCAGGTACTGCAAGGAAAAGTGAAGCATGAGCACTCCACATCAAAAATCCAGGTTGTTTCACAGGCAGAAATTCCTACAGCCTTTGCTTCCTCTGATAATGTGTTCTGTGGCTCTGCCTGGTTGAAGCTTCTTCCACATGTGAAATATTGACCCCCCCCCTCCCGCACTGTAAATAGTTTTGTGTCTAAAACACAATTGAACTTCCCCTGCCCTCTGTGAAGGGCACTAACCTCAATCTCTCTCTATTCAGCTGCTTTTTTATTCCCTGTACCAAAGGAAGTTGATATCCCTGGGACTGAAAGTTGACTGAAATTGGCCAGTTGGTTACTGGATCGTCTGACAGATCGATTGCAGAAGCTGTGTTTCCTTGGGAATTCAGGCTAAAACTCTGAGTCTGTGAAATATGAGGAGACATGTGGTTTCTGTGGATTTGCACACCCTTTTCTGTAAGTCTGTCACTGCAAAATCTTATCCTGGGAAGACTGGGAGAGGGGCACCTACCTAGGTGCTCACTCTCAGCTGGGACCAGATTCCAGATCCTATGGTGGACGTGCTTCTGACAGGGTGCTGGAGGGGGGATGGCTAAATCCATGCACCAGTTCCCTCAAACATCAGCTGTCTGATCCCTGCAGCATCATGTGCTGCTCTTGTGAACTTGCAGCCTTCCTCTGCCCTGTGTCCTTTTAAATCAGGGGGTGTCCAGTCTTTTTTAACTCACAGATCCCTAGAAGGTTTCCAGTGGATGAAAACCCTCCCAGGCACAGCAGGTTTAAGCCTCTAAGATCAGTTCTGTGAGCTCTTAGAAATACTGCCCTGACCCCACAGGATGCTTGAAATGGGGGTTTAGATTGCAGCTCTTGGAGAAAGAGCTATTTTATGCCTCTAACAAAGGGGGCTGTGTTATGGGGGTGCTGAGGGGCCAGCTGGGAACAAATGCGATTCTGAATCATTGGGATCAAGGGAAAGCTGCAGCAGAGCAAAAAGAAATTGGTGTTAAGGCTGGCAGATGTGCAGGGGAAGGCCAAACGTGACCCAGATGCAGCCTGGTGCCAAAATCTGGCGCCAAAATCTGGCGTGCACATCTGGGCAGGGAGTGAGGGTGTGAGAAGAGGGGAAATGCCAGTAAGTGGGGGAAAGAGACCCTCCCCAGGGCTGGGATGAGCTTGAACAGACTTTAATCCCTCCTGCTTCAGGCACTTACAGAAGATACTTGAACTTTCACAGCCCATGGCACATCCCTGCCTCTCTGCTGTGCCTGAGCTGCTGGCACTGGTGGAAGTGCCCCTTTGCCACCTTCACCCTTAGGTGACAGTGGTGGCTGAGCAGCTCCTGTCCACACCCCTGTCCCGACTCTGTGCCCCTACCTCGATCTCCTGCACTTGCTCCTCGTTGGTGGCGTACATCTGCTGCAGGGAGTCCTCCAGCTCTTTGTTTCGCTCCAGCAGTGTCTTCCCCAGCTCTGCAGCCAAGTGCAAGTCTGAAAAGCAGAGGGACAAAGCTGCTGCACTTCCCGTGGCTCCATGGCAGGATGTGGTGGGATCTCCCTCGTCAAGAAAGGACCCCACACCAAGCACAGCAGCACATTTTTCATGGCACTGGCTTTACTGGCATGTTTTGACCTGATGCACGCTCACAGGCCAGAGGATCTGGTCTCTTGTCTCACTGGGCTGCAGGAGCAAGGGGAGGCTGAGCTCAGGACTCTGCAGATCCTCCATGCAATGAGGATTTGGTGCTTTGCTGGCTACAAAACCCTCCTGCACACTCCCTGCACACGGTCTGGGCTGTGGCAGGTGCTCAACACCTCCACCCCCTATCACTGAGAAGGGCTCAGCACCCGTCACACTAGAGCAAGGGTTGGTAAAGCCCTGCAGGGCCTTGGGGATGCTCCGTAAATTATGTTATTATCTCTAACGAAGGGAGTGCCTTGCCTTCCCTGTCAGCCTCCATCCATCACCTGCTAATAAACTGACAGGAGTAATAAAACCCTGCGTGGCCTGAGGGGGCTGGAGGCACCTCCCAGATGTGCTGCCCTGGCAGCACCCGTAGTCCGAGGCTCTTTCCTTGGGGCAGCTCCAGGGCAAGGACAAACTGCTTTGTGTTCACTCTCTGCCACCTCTAAATGTCCTTAGCAAGCTACTGAAATAGTTTGACTTCAGGAGAAGTGCAGGGAAAAGTAGATGTTGACAGTGTGGTCAGTTTAAAATGCTGGTTTTGATGCTGTTGGGAAAAGAAAAAGCCCCCAGGCCCTGTGCATCCTGTGCTGGCTGAAGTTTGAGCCCACAGGTGATGCTGTTTGTGGGTCTGGGATGTCACAGCTGGCTCTGAGAACAGCCCTTTGCTTTCACAGGAATTGGCTGCCTTCTTAAAGCCTCACTGTGAGCATGTGCCTTTTATTTGTCCTAGTGCTTCTAGAGGGGAGTTAACAGCTCTTAGGATGGCCGAGTGAAAATCTGACCTTAAACCTTCCAAAAGGTAAGGAGACAGGACCTGGTGTGTGTTATTGCTCTTTTTCTCTCTGGTGTGGTTGTTATGCAGCTGTAGGTAATTAAGGAGTGACAATCCTGCAGTGTGTGAGGGGACCTGGATCTCCTGTCCTGGCATTTCCTCAGCCTGTTGTAACTCTCCTCTCTGGTCTGCATCTCGTGATGTGTTTTGCAAAGGCTCTGCCAGGGCAGCTATACCTTTCTCCAGTGGTTTATTTGGCCATCCAGTTGATTGGGAAAGAGGGATACTTGGTCACTAATACAAGAAGAAGGGGAACCAGGACTCCTGGGATGTATTCTGAGCCTGGGAAAGCCCTGACCTCTCACACATCACAAAATGAGGCTCACACTGTCCTTGGACATGAGTGCTTGCCAGGAGGTGAGCTACAGTGCTGTCAGTGCTTGGGATGGGGCTTTCCTGATGGATAATGCTGTGCTGTGGGATGTCCTGATATATTATTAGTTTGTGTGATGGCTGTGTTTCTTTCTGCTGGCTCCCCAGATGTGGTGCTGCCAACAGCTGCTCAGTGTGTCCTCGAATCTCCCCTTTGCCATGGGAATGTGCTCTCCAGCTGTGCCCCGCATTGCAGGGTGTTATTATTAAAAGGGCTGTGACCTTTTTAATTATAATCCTCATCATTGCACAGTGACCCAGTCTGAGAGCTGCAGTCGCAGCTCTCCCCGCAATCAAGTTATTGGCACGTTTCCCCATGGACAGACCTCTTCCACCTCTTTGGTTTTTTCCAAACACCAAATTTCCCCAGTTTATAAAGTGCCCTTGGGAGACCTGAGTGTTTGCTACACCAGCTGGGGCTGGGGGAACAGCCAGATGCCAGCAGAGATGAAGGATAATTTGTGCCTTTAAGCTGCTTGGGGCTGTGTTTAATGTCAGGACCACCTTGCCAGAGCCAGTGATGTTGCTGGAGGGTGGCACCTTGGAAATCACATCCCTGGCGGCAAGCAGGGCCCTGATGTGGAGGTGTGTAGTGAGAGGGCTCCGTGCCGTGCTCCAGGTAATGAGTCAAGTGTGTCCCCATCCCTGCGGATTACACCAGTGCTCTCCCACCATATGGCATCCAATTTAATCAGCTGGGGTTGAGTTAAGTGGATTAGGCAGTGCAAGATCCTGCATTGTAATTTAAAGGGCTCTGTCAGCAATAATTTAATGGGGGAAGTGGGCAGCGTTTGGGGATGAGTAGGAAAGAGGAAAGAACAGGGCTGGGCTCTGAGGAGGAAATTGAGTCTTCATTTCCATTTTGAGCATAAGGGCCTGGGAGACTCCAGGCTTGAAGGACATGGGGGAATTGATTCTTTTAGTGTCTTTTAACTGCCTCAGCTGTTGTCACACACACTCCCTCACTCTCTGCCCGCCAGCCAAAGCATCCTTGGTAATCCTGTCTTATCCACCCCCTTGTTCCCGAGTCCTCTTCTCCACCTGTTGGTCCCCCCAGGCTGTGGGACTGTGGGGAAGGAGGAGATGCTGTATGGAAGTGCTTTAATGTCGTCTTTAGACCAGATCCTTCTTCATCTTTGTACTAATTGTGGCTCTGCATGGGCTGGGGGAGCACAGAGCTCCTCTCCGCAGAGACCTCAGAAACCTGAGGCTCAATGTGAAATTTTGCCAAGTTGTTTGGGGGTAAAAAAGAACTGTTTAGGAATTCAGGGATTCGTTCTGCATAGTACTATGGTTTTCCCACAATTTTTTGTATTCCTCTTTGCTTCACCACTGTCAGATCAGCCAGCCAGTACTGAAGGACTTGCCCTAATTTAGCAGATATGCTGATGCCTCCCTTCCCCCTCCCCTCTGGCCGCAGGAGGAGAAATAAAGTGCTGTGTGTCCGCTCGATGTGCCCCATCCCTCCACATCCTGCCTATGCTGAAGGCACCACTGTGAAATGGCCAACGCTCAGCTTCAAAAACGGGGTCTTGATGCTGCCAAATCCTATCAGGAGAGAACTGAGGATGCAAACTGTCCCAGGCAGCACCAGCTTGGTGCCCTCTGGCTCTCCGTACTGCAAGCACTGACGTGACCCTTCTAATTAACACCAGCCAAGGAGACACCCTGTGTCCCCAAACAAAGGGCTGTGCCTATGGAGCAGTGGAGGGAGGGATGGAGGCTGCATTTCCCTGAAAGCTTCCATGGGAAAGGCATCTGAGCAAGGAGGGTGGGGATGAGAAGAGAGACCATATGGTGGGAAGGGAGCGGGAGTTGAATCCAAGCACTGCTTGGTACAGGGGAACATGGCTGGGCAGAACATCAAGGAGGCACCGTCCTGGAGCTGCAGAGATCAGCAGCAGCAGCAGCCCAGCTACAATTCTGCTACCTCTGTGCCACTGAGGAAACTTGAAAAAACCCCATTCTGATCCGAAAGCTGTAGCAGATTGCCTTTGATAGAAAGAGGCTGAGGGACAAACTGCAGGGTACTCCCTCATGGCAGCATCCTGTGGTAGTGCTGGCACAGGTGGATGTTCCCTGCATGGGACTGCGGCAGAGCTGGGCACTTCCCCAGCCTTGCAACGAGCCTCAGAGAGGATTTGGAGCTGTTTCTGCCTTCCCAGTGCTGGCCTGCATCTGTTTGGGCAGAGCACTCTGCCACAGGCCCCTCTCTGGAGGGTTTTTTTCCCCCCAGCACCTCCTGGTTGTGACTTTGGGAGAGCATAAGCCTGGTGCTGGGCGGGTTTCGGCTGCTCTTGGCACGATGATGATCCGGTAGCTGTTCAGACGCTCCTCGTAAATGCGGCTTTCTGGAGGAAGCCACCATCTGGTGCAGCTGCTTTGGTCTTTCCCCTGTCATTTCTCTTGCAGCGAGGGATTCTCATGTTTAGACAGTGAGAGAACACAGTGGGGATGCTGCACTTGGCTTCTCACCTTTAATAAACCAGCTCTGTCCCTGTCCTGCAAGGCCAGCAGCTTGCAGGGGACACAAAAGTCCTTTGCTGAGTGGTGCAGATGAGCAGGGGTTTATGGATTTGCACGTCCCTTTCAGCTGAGCATCTATAAAGGAATTACTTGTGGCTCTTCCTAAATGTGGGGCTGCTCCTGTCCCCTGCTGCACGTGGTGAATGCATCTGCTGAAGAACAGGGAGGAGGGTGTGGAGGTCTCTGGAGGAAGCTCGGGGTGCTTGTGAGCTGATGGATGAGGTGCATTGAGAGTTAAGAACTGATGTTTAATGCTGTTGACGTTTAATTTAATGGCATTTGCTGTCTGCTCCATTACACACGGGTACTTAAAGTCAAGGGTGGGTGCAATTATTCCTTTCAGAGTCTAAATGAATGATGCTATGCTGGTTTACCCCGGGGTAGGGTATACTTGCTACTCATTTATTTTCCTTCTTAGTTGCAAGGGATTGTGCTGTCTGGGTATATTACAATGAAGATCAGCTTTTGTATATCACTTACTGCTGCTCCATGGCAGGTGATGGAGGCAATCTCTGTACTTGGCCTGTATAAGGCATTGCAATGGGACTTGCTGGGGTGCAGGGAAGCAAACACCATCTGACATTTCACAAACAGCCTGGTAAAACCTTTTCAGCATGCCCATTCCACAGAAGACAGTGTTTCCCAAGGCCAGGCAGAGCTTCCAGAGAATCACCAGTGTTCCTGCTGAGACGTGGATTCCCCATCCCTTTTACACTGGTGTAACTCAGACACTGCTGCTCAGTTCAGCTTTGCACTGGGTGTTCTGTGTGGTTTTTTTTTGAGGAGGATCTGCTATTTTGGCGTAATGGGGTATTCCACAAAGGCAGGGCTTGCTTTGTACGACAGCCCCAGTGAAGCAGGTGGGGAAAAGCCTCTGTTAGGGCTGGGTGAGAGCAAAGGGGGTGTGTGAGCCCCTGGCAGCACAGCCTCCTCCTCCTCTTCCTTCTCCTTTCAAACTGTGGCTCTCCCTGGTCTGAGCTGATATTGGTCACACTGGCATTTTTGCTACTTTAATGAGATTTGCTGGATTTCCTGCTCGGTTTTTTTCTTCCTTTTCTTTCTCTTGTGTAATCTGTTATGTGCTCCTGTGCTGCCTTTGGCTTTGCAAGTGTCCCTGCTGGGGGGAGCTCAGGTGGTGGCAGAGGGGTGTTTGGCAGGGGGTCAAGGCAAGCCCAGTGCACTGACAACAGCTCTCTCCATGCCATCTTGAGCCCCCTGAGCAAAAGTGGCACCACCAGGGAGTGGAAATCCCTGACAAGGGGCTCAGGGATGCACTGTCTGTTCTGTGCTGTGCTGCAGAGAAACCCTCCAGCTCTCTCAGCCCCTGCTGCTCCCTTCCTTGCCTTCTCTATTTTTCAGCTCTATTTGGTATTTCCTTTATCAGCTCTCCTTTATTCTTCTTAGAGGCCCACCAGACCTTTCAGATTTAATTGATTCCTTTTCTTTATGCCCTCATATCCTCCTGCACCCTAAATTCTCCTCTGTATATTAACACTTGAGACCGTGATGGTCACCTCTGCCTATGAGCTGTGTGTCTATACAAACACACAGCAGCCCCATGCCTGTGCCCACAGAAATCGCTGTGCCTTTTGCCAAGTTGTTAGAGCATGAGAACAGAGAGGATGTTATTAGACCATGGTTGAGGCCCCATCTGCGTCTTTTCCTTTTCTCTTATCTAAGCAGCCTCGGTGCCTGTGTTTGTCTTATAGGCTAAAAGGGTTGAAAGAGCTCGGTGACTGGTGGCTCTGAGGGTCTGATAGTGCACCTGGATCAGAATGTTCTAAATAAATATGTACAAGTGGGGCTATTGAAGAGAAGGAGCGAAGAAAGAGGAGGGAGAAAGGCAGCCAGAGCTTTCCTGCGTGCGCTCCTCCCCCGGGCAGCAAAGCTCCAACTAATTAATTATGTTGGGCTGCAGAAAACCGTGAATAAAGGCTTCTACTCTTTTAAAGCTAAAGACACAGGCATGTGGATGGCTGCCATGTGGCAAAATCCTCTCCTCTGAGTGTTTTGGGGGCAGGAGGCTGTAAGTGACCCAGGATGGAGAAGGAGGATGAGCACCATGGTGCTCAGCACAGCGCTGTGCACGTGCAGAGCCCCGAGCAAAGGTGCCCTGTGAAGGACAGGTCACTGTGCTCACGTGGCAGGGGACGGTGCCCACAGCGCTGGGCTGCCACAACTGTGTCAGATCTCCTGCCCTGCTCCTGCTCACATAACATATTCCCCAACTTGGATGCCCTTTCTGCCCTCTTGCCGAGGGGGGCAGGTGGAACCACTGATCCTGAGTGATTTGGACACTCGGGGAGCAACCATTCCTGCCCAACTGTCACTTTGCAGCTGCAGCAGCCCCCAAGACCCTGCCAGCACTGCCAGTGCTGGTTACTCCTGTCTGCTACCTCTTATGTCCAGAGGCAAGTAGGTACAGTGATGTTTCTTCCACAGCCATTTATTACAGCTAAATGCAGAAACAGCCTGGCCCTCTACAGCAACACCAAAACCCTGCCCACCTCTTCTCTAGCAGCTCTTTTTCTTGGCTTTGAAGGAAAGTGTATCATTTTGCAGGGTGCTGCCCCACTACTGCTCCCTTCCCATCTGCTGCTGGAGAGTTTAGGAAGCCCTGTTCCTCCAGGTGCTCAGCTCACCTGGCTACTGGCACAGGCTGGAGATGCTGCCCATGTGGGAACAGATGAGTGATCAGTACTGTTTGTGCAGCTGCACAGGGCTGTTACCTTCCAGTCTGGGTTTGCAGGGAAAGGGAGTGAGGAAATACTTGGTGTACTCTCAAAATGGTGTTGTGTCCATCACTAGTCCTGCGCAGGATGCAGAGCAGTATTTATTTTGGGGGCCCAACATCAAAATCAGTGCCCCTGACACCGTTCTTCTGCAAAGACTGATGCCTGTGGGATGTGCTGTGCTGCCCCTTGTTCTGCCTCCTCCTGCAGGGACCAGTGCTTGGCCACCACCTCCCAGTTCAGGTTCCTTCCCAGGACTCCACACTTGCTTGTGGACCAAGAAAACCTGGAGGATGGTGTGACCATGTCCTTGCTCCAATTGCTGTTGTTGCAGCTGCATATTTGGAAGAGGCCAGCATGGACCTGGATATTACACACTCCAAGGTCTGAATTCTTCAGGAAGGAGGCAAATGAACTGAGCAGGGCCAGGGCAGCTGTGCAGCACATGGGATAGACTACAGTGACTTCCCAGAAAGCTGTAGTGGAACAGGCTGTTTAAACCATTAGAACTGTCGCTATCTTGAGAGATGGTTTACAATTGTTTGTTAAATACACACGGAAAAAACTGAAAAAATAAACTAACATAAAATGCCTTTGAAATTCCCAGCTGTGCTAAGAGCAGCAGTTGTGTAACATCTGGTCTCATTCCTTTGGTGTATTTTGTATTGGAGATATTTTCCTAAATTCTTGGCCCACATACCTGTTTTTGGGCAGATTAAGTAGAAGCTTTGGAAACCCTGAAGATGTGTTTGGTGTGAGCGCACAGATCTGATGGAGTGAGATGAGGTGGGAATTTAGCACTGAGCAGCTCTGAGAAAGCCTTTTGAGACAGGAGATGGAGTGTGTGAGTGCAGGAGCGAGCGAGCTGTGCGTTATCTTGAGCGCTGGCACTGCTTTTAGCAGGAGCAGGATGGGACCCTGGTGCTGCCACAGCCCTAAGTGGTTCCTGCCTGTCACACTGAGTCAGTGCACCGCCCTGTCACCAGCCAGCACTGGCTGGTACAGGAGCAAAGAAAGAGGATTGGAAATGCTGGAGTGGGGGACAGGCTCCACGTGCAGGGTGTTAGTGGCTGGTGCCTTGGCTTCCAGTCCCTCAGGCTCAGAGCTGGCTGGGGGAAAACGTCCTTCAGGGTTCAGACCATAAATTCTTTGTGCATGGCCTTGCCAAGGAGAATTGCCACTGTTAGCCGATTGTTTCAGGATGGGAGATATGGAAAACTCCGATTTCTTTTTTTTTCTTTTTTTTTATTTTTTTTTCTTTTTTTTCCCCTTTTCCCTTTCCAGCCGTTCCTCTAACTCTGCTCCCTCCCACAGCTGGAAGTATGTGCCTGGGCTCAGCAGATGTGGAGAGGATCTTCTGGTCTCTCACTGAAAGTTGCTGTGTGGGGCTTTTTGGTGCCCCTTTTTCTTGCTGCCTTCA
>VZTX01035294.1:0-10273 GCA_013400915.1 Pardalotus punctatus | reverse complement strand
CATTCCCTTCCCTCCCCTGGACATGCCCCAGCCTCTCAGCGTCCCTCCTGAACTGGGGGCCCAGAACTGGACACAGCCCTCAAGGTGTCCCTCAGCAGGGCCAGCACAGAGGGACAATCACTGCCCTGGGCAAAGGGAACAGCCCTACAACAGTGACCCTACAACACCCGGACTGAATCTTTTCCATGTAGCTCAGAGCAGCCTCTTGCACTGCACCTGTTGATGCTCAACCCCGATTAAAGCTGCATTAAACTTTAAGTAATAGATCACTGTATTATTCATCACGGCTGTGTATTGGATGCAGAGCAAACAGAAGCTGAATCAATACAGTGACAGGAGCTTCTGGTGTCTGCTCAAAGTGTCTCCTGCTCTCAATACTGGTGTTGTTGAAGAAGGGTGGGGATAGCAGGAATTTTTCATTACAGTTTGACCATGACAACTGCGACACAGAGGAAGCTTTCAGCGAGCAACTACTCCAAAAACCTGCTCATAATTCACCTGACCTGTGACATGCAAAAAAAATCAGTCCCCTCAATTTCAGCAGTGTTGATGTTTAGTCACAACATTTTTCTCATGATTTCTGGTGGTATTTCTTACAGATTGTGTGGAAAAGCCACAACAAATCTACAACCCTTGGCATCCAGAGAGATGCAGCACTGGGACAGATGCAGGAGAGTGGCTAAACCCAACTTTTCCAAAGACAAACGTGCTCAGGGCACCTGCAGGGAGAACTCAGCTGCATTAGGAAGAATCACAACTGAAAGCTGCTTTTCTGCTCTGTCTCCCACCACAGCCTCTCAGAATCAGCCAGTTCAGGCTCACTAATATTCCAGAACATTTTGGAGGAAAAGGCAACAGCTTTCTCAACCAGGAATGGGAGGCACAAGGGACTTGGTTCACTCGAGGTGCTGGACACTGGGGCTGCACACAAACAAGTAACAGCTTTTAGAACACACTCTTTCTCAGAATCTTTACACCAAAAGCTCCACTTCTATTTTCTGATTCTCACTACACCTCCCCTCTAGCTCTTCAATCAGTCACGGAGCTTTCCAGCCCGGATCAAACCCAACAAAACCATGGCAAATCTTATGAGATGCCTTTCAGCAAATCCTCACACAGCTTCAAAGGATTACTGAAAGACAAAAACACAACTACAAGCAGCAAGACAGGGCATACACCCCATTTATTCTCCCTCTGCAGGTCATTTATCTATGTCAAACCAGAGCTGGGAACAGAGCACAGGTATTGCAGCCCCCAGTCTGGTTGTCTACCCAATATATCACTCCAGTTTCCACAGCCAGAAGGACAAAGATTTCCTTATAAGTAGGGTCTTGGGAGCATTTATCCCCAAACTACATCTTCAAGTTTTGTTCCTAGTCATCCTTCCCTGGAAGCAGGCAGAAGGAACTGATCTAAGGGATCTTTCAGTTGTCTTTCCCTAAGATTTTACAATTTCATACCAGAGTTGGACAGTTTGTGAAATATCCAAAACGTTCCAAACAAGAACTTGCCCGAATTCAAGTCACAGTAAACAAAGTACTGAATAAATACACCACCCCAAAACACATGTGCTTGAAAGTGCAAAATGCAAGACGCACTGACTTACCTGAAACTGCTTTTCTAGCCAGAGCACTGGATGCATCAGGTTAGGAGCTCATTTTGAACAGGAGAGTTGAAGCTCAGATCTGCTGCTGGCAGCTTCTCACGTAGTCAGGAGAGTCACTGTTAAAAAAACACCAAACAAGTGAAAATAAGGACATTTTAAGAGGCAGCACTAACAGCAAGCCTTCATTAAAGCATCAGGAGCTGTTACAGCGTGAGGATGACCTCAAGGTCAGGGAAAGACCACACTAACATAGGATCATGGAACGGTTTGGGTTGGAATGGACATTAAATCTCACCTCGTTTCACCCCTGCCATGGCAGGGACACCTCCCACTGTCCCAGGCTGCTCCAAGTCCCAATGTCCAACCTGACCTTGGACACTGCCAGGGATCCAGGGGCAGCTGCCTTTTAAAAACAGTATTTCCCAAAGGATTCAGGAAGAGAGAATATCCTTGTGTCCAAACAGGCCTAGATTTGGACCACTACCCCAGAACAACATGGGCAACAGAGCTGCCAGAAATGGGCTGCTGACCACTCTCCTACACCCCTTAAATAAAAGAGCAATCCAGCAAACTTTTAGGATACACATTGCCACGTGGAGCCCCAACTAAAGAAATAAATCTCAATGTTTGCTTTGAGAGGAGCTGCTGAACTGACCCTGGCTCTGAACCCGGCATCACACAAGGTGTGATGAGGGGGAGCGAAGGAGGAATCCTGGAAGATTTTCCCGGTAGTTTCCCTGCTCCATTCCCATTAGTTAGAAAACTACAATTCATACGTTTCCACTCAAATACAAGCTGGGGAGAAAGAAGGGAGATAAATAAATCCAATTCTGCTTGTTGAAGCAGCACCAAACTCAAGGAGCTGCCAGGAAGCGAGCAGCCACAAGCGTGGAATTCTGCTTTCTTGGACTCCTTTTTAGCTACCTTTAGGATTGCTTGGAAATTTGCTTTGGGTTTTCCCACTGCCTCACCTTCAAGAGTAACCCACCCAAGTGCTGTGGGAGGGTGACACCAGGCACCTCCACCTCCAGGCCAGAGGATTCCTCTGTGTCACAGGCTGGAAGTCAAACAGCTTTTGTCCATCCAGACACCACCAGGCTGTCCATGCTGACCTCCTGCCCTGCCTGCTGTAGGATTCTGAGAGGCGTCACCCATCCCAGGAAGGCCCCGTTTCCAGGAGTGACTGGCTCTTATCTGGAAGAACAGCCCTCCCAACATGTCACACTCGCTTATCTGCCAAGCTCCTGAGCCCCCCAAAGCCTGGCCCAGGGGGAAGGCAGCCAGGCAAAGCTCCATGCCCTGTGTGCCCCCTTTTCCAGGAAGGATAGTTCCCAGGAATCCCAGCACAAACTGAGCTCAGACACGTTTTTGATGAGTGAGCTGTGAATCAGCAGCGTTTGCTGTGAGCACCACAAGAATCCCGAGGTGCTCCCTCCCAGCTGCAGCCTCTCCCCCTCCAGTGCAGAGCACACAGGAGCTGCAGGGACACGTTTCCTGCCACATCCAGAATTATTTCTGCCCTGGTTAAAGACAGGAGGAGCCATTCATGCCGACAGTTTGGGCACTAGCAGCGATGCTGATAGCAGCACTGCGTGGCAAGGTTTGATTAGGGCTCCTTCCTATCTTTCCTGTGGCACACACAGCACTTCCTTGTGTTATTTGCCAAACTCTGACACTGGTGAGTTCACTTAGCTGCCCATTTTCCAGCACGTGGTCTAACAAACTGTCCCCAGCACAGCCCAGCAGGCTCAGAGTGGCAGCTGCATCTCTGACTAATGCATCTGGAGATGTTACAGCCAGTGGAGACCTGCAGGATTCCCAGAAAGAGCACAAGATTCCTTTTATTAACATTCAGATGTTCTCCAGGTGAATGCATCCTGATCACCCACGTGGAATTACAAGCAAACCAGGATTCAGGAGAGTTAAGTGGCCACATCTGAGTGCTGAGGGCCATTTCTGGAGACTTTCCAGAACTCCTTGTGCTGTTCATCAGCGCAGATTTGGAGCTGAGGATTCTCCTCTGTCTTCTCCCCCCCACTTCCCACATCCACACAAGCAGCACCATGGCAAAAGGAGCAAGAGCAGGCTCTTGTCTTATTTTCTTATTCCATACAACCAGGAAGGACCAGGAATGTCTGTGAAGGCTGGATTAACCAGCCAAAGACTGCTTCTTGGAAAAGGCACCTCCATGACCAGAGCAGCACCTTCATTCCACACACCAGCACAGGGCATTTCCGTATTTCACCAGCTTTTGTTTTCACTATTTCACCAGCGCTGAAGTACTCCTTAAAATACCCTGGAAAAATTCAGCCTAAACAGATCACTCACACAAGTTCACCAACCCAGTTCGCTTGTGGATTAAAGAAATCAAATTAATTGATTTAGAGGCAACGTAAAGTGTTTTGAGAGGACGTTTAGCTGATGTCTAAGATGTCATTTTAATCCTCCTCACAGTTAATTCTTTGAGCATAGGGAGCCAGTAAAATTTGTGGCGCAGTCCTTGCACAGAAAAACATCTCCACAGGCGTGCTAATCACTGAACTATTTTGCAAATTGTTCCTAATCTACAGTTGCTTGTCTCTGCTCTCTTCCTGCAGAGACAATAAAATCATCCAGCTAATGGCATCGGGAAAGGGAAGGAATGATCCTCATTTGGTTTAAGTAGACAGATCTGCACTAGGGAACCGCTAAATATTGCAGTGATGAACTCAGGGAGGCAGCCCAGAAACATCCCTTCCATCTTTTGGGCATGGAAAGCTGGTGAGAGACCTCCCAGAACTCTGCAAACTCACTCCTAGTGTCCCAAAGAGTGAAAAAAATTGTTGTTACCATGACCAACAGCAACGTAATTATGTGATTTAGCAGGATTTGTTTGGTTCTTGCAGTATCACGGTGACCTGAATACACCTGGCCTCTGCAGCAGGAGACTCTTTGTTTCCAAGATAATCATTCCTGTTTTCAGACCTCCTCCCCACCTCACTGTTGCTGATCCTTCCAAAAAACACCTTACAGGACACATTCCTCTCCACAAATCTGGTTGCTATGAGTCTTCTCACCCCTTAGGGAGCCAACTGCCCCAGAAACACTTGGAAATCCTGGCCCTCCATGGATGCCTGGATGCTGAGATGTGACTTGCTGATATTTTCAACTGCTCCAAAGCGTGAGATGCTCAAAATTTCCCAGATTTACCCGAAAATATGTTGAAGAGATAAAGCTAAGATTGGTTAATTCTGAGAAAGCAAGTTATGACTAGGTTAGAAAACATTAATGATGTGAAACACACTGCAAATACTCAGCTGGGGCCTTGTCAGGGTGTTCACAGCCAGACCCACGTAGATAAAAATCCAGGGTCTGATCATTTAGACATGTTAGGGATTAGCAATTCAGGGAATGACACCAGTGGAGCTTCCTGTGGTCCATCACCAACAGAAACTACTTCAAATTGCTTAATTTTACTAATCAAACTGGTGTCTGGCATCTCATTAATGACTTTCCAGCGACTGGTACCTATTTTGGTACCAGTCTGGTTTTGTAGGAGCTGCAGGAGAATGGGATGAAAGCTGAGGATTCCGTGACAGGCAGGGTATAAAACAGAAATGGTTCACCTTGACCTGTAAATAATGCCAAAACTCCCACTATATTTAAATCCATGACTTCACAGCCAAAAGCTTCCCTTGTCAAGTCCACTGACTCAGAAACGAGCCACAGCAGTTTAAACTTAGCTCTCCCCATCCTGCAAGCACCTTGAAACAACAGGATTTCAGACATATCCCACCTTTTAACAGGTAATAGCTGAGTCCCAGCCACTGCGAAGACAGAAATCACAATTAACTGCCTTGGAAAAAAAGATCTTCATGGATCTGAGAGTTGAGAAAAAAAAATTTCTAAACTTTTAACCTCAGAACAATTCCTACAGGGATGAGACTTCGCTGAGTGGAACGTGATTCCTGCGGAGCAGGGGTGTGGTGGCCTGGGAAGGAGGAGAGAGACCAGGATGGATGGGGGCTGCTGTGTTTCCCTGCACATCCCAAAGGGAGGACAGGCAGAGCAGAGAGCCAGAGGCATTTCCAGCCTGCAGAGCTGACAGGAAACGAGCAGGGCACCAGCCCAGGTCTGCTGGGTGTTCTTCCAGCTGCAGCAGGGTTAAGAGCACTATTCATCCTCGGGGGGAACGCGATCCTGAGCCGGTGACTGAATGTCCCCTTTGTGGCCGCCCTGCGTCACCGGAGCACGGAGCTCGCTCGGCCTCGCCACCGCGCCAAGGACACGTGGAGCACGGCCAATTCCACAGGGATGCCATGGTTCTCCTGGGCAGGGAGGGCAGGGGATACTTCTCAGGACAGCTGAAAACAACCTGCCCCGTGAAGCGCCCCGAGAGCTCCACTGAAGTGGGAAAAAACCCACCCGAGCACGTCCTGCTCAAGTGGCAAACCCCTCACAATGTGCCCAAGCAGTTTCCCCAAGTTGCTGCAGTAGTTAAAAGACCTTCTGAGTATAAAAAATGTGCTGCTGGCGACTGAATTTATAAAGGAGACTTCTCTGAGCACTAAAATACTGTTCCATCCATATGTGGGTCTCATCTAAAGTGAAGATTTGCATGATAATTATACTGATATCAGACCAGCAAACTCCCAGTCCGTGGGCAGCTATCCCATTTTAACCTTTCCAATCCACCTTACTGCCCAAGAAAACACCAAAGAAAGGCTGAAAAATGGGAAAAGGGAAAAAGTATCACTTTCACAGGATTTCTGGGAAGGAATCAGCACACCCAAGCTCAGGGACTACTTTTTGCAGACTCCTTTTGGTGCTGCCATCGCTCAATGAAAAATCTGGTGTTTGCCTCCACTATTGCAACCCTCAAAGTTAGTCATCCCAAGCTTCAAGCAGTTTATTTCATTATAGAACAAAACAACAAAAAAAAATCCCAGTAGTTGCAGTGTTTTAGGATTCTCCTTTCTCTCTCATGGAGAATATAGATAAACTGTACTTTCTTAATCTCTGTGTTTTGTGTTAGAGGTGTACAAGCCATAACCAATAGGTCTTTGGGGGTGGATTGTCTTTGGCCAATGGACAATTGTTTATTACTGTGTATAAAAAGAACTTCTTGTAAATAAAACCACCTTCTTTGCCATCTTGAAGCCTGTCTGCCTGACCTCTCTACCTGCTTCCACAAATCCCACCAACAACAGAAAAGCAAACCATAAACCCCAAACATGCAAAAATACAGAAAACAAGAAAAAAACCCACTACCCAAAAAATTAACCCTCAAAGGTGCTCAGCTGTACCAGTTAAATTAACGTTTAAAAGCAGCTAAACTGCCCTATACCAGACAAGGCTCTGCCTGAGGCTTTGGCTACTTTCAGCTCCAGGAGGTTCCTGAGCACGGATTTAGTAACCCTTTGGGAATCTCTCATCCCAAAAGCTGCTCAGCTTCCCCCTGCTGCCCGCAACTTGATCCCACTGAAACTCCCTGTATCCACAACATGATCTGGGGCAAGGAGTCCGACACGTCCCTACCCAGAGAGGAGCCCAGGTGCCACTGCCCACTCCCTGAGATGCCAATTCCTGCCTCATCCCCCCTTTCCCAGTCAGAGGGGGTGGAGAGAAATCCCTGTTTCTGGCTCCCAGGCCATGCAGGTATGTTTAGCCTAACAAGCTGTGAGGGTTCGCTCTCTCACAGACACCAGGTTGGGAGAAACTCTTCCTCTCTGCAATAACACGTGGGAGAGACTGGGAATTCTTTACTGTAAAATAACAAATACCAGAAATGTGTTTCTCCACTGGAAGCAAAGCAGACTTTATCTCTGTAGGTTCTTCCATGATTCCTAAGATCCCATACTAAGATTTTCCAGCACATTTCTAGCTGCTCCTACTTACTTACCCAGCAATATCCAGTGGAAATTTGGGGGAGAAAAACCTACTGCAGACTGTTCCATAAATAAAAAATAATCTAGTTATGCGTGCCAGCAATTTTTCATACAATAAATGGCTTGGAATGTGATATGCCAATCAAAATTAACATTTAGATATGACATGCTGCGCCCCACTCCAACCCACTCCTGGCCATCAGTCTGTTAGAGGTCCTTGTTCCCACTGCCACGTTCCCCATGGCTGCATTCCACCCCGGGGGTAAAGGTTGCCTGTAAGCACTTTAAACAGTATGTGAAATGCTTTGTTTATCCAAAAATATTTTAGCTCTGAGAAACATTAAAGCAAGATGTAGATCTCAGCATTTGCACAGCAAAGAGCTGCAACTCCTACAGATATTGCCAGAAACTTTTTTCCTTAAGGCTTTCCAGCTATGAAAACTATTTTGTTAAAGCAAATCTACAAGCAGAAAGCATAATCTCTCAGTAATGGGCTGCAAAGTGTTGTTACAGAAAGGCTGAGGATGAAGCAAGGCTGTCATTTCAGTCTTGCTCACTTTGTTCAGAGCAGACCATTGATTAAGCAGCAAGAAAAACGTGGTGGTGCAGCAGAGAAACCCAAAACTTATGGGGCCTTCCCAGTAAGCCGGCTCCAGAAAACCACTCCTAAAATAAAGAGAATTTCCTGGCATCCTGGCCCACAATTTCCCTTGCAGGAGTGAAATCCAGCCAGCCTGCAGATCACCTGCTGTCCTCCAGTCCTAAAATAGCCAGACCCACCTTAAAATACAGCTTTGCCCCGAGCACCGAGTGAAGCTGCTGTTTAAGAGAAGAGGAATCAACCACAGCGGTCACCAGAGACAAAAGCACGACAGGCACACAACAATCACAATCCAGCTCACCCCAGTTATCCCAGGGGCACAGAACTGGAACACAGGAATATTAAGAATGTTATTGCTCAAAAGCAGCAAAGCAGCCGCTCGTTGTCCAGCTCAAAGCTCTCCTCATTTAAAGGCTGCTGTGGATGTGATCCCTGTTCCAGCAGAGGAAATTAAATGTGCTGGACCCTGTTGCTCAGGCCAGGCTATTGAGCTTTGGGGGATTTTTTTGGACAGTTATCTCCCACTCTACTGGTTCTGGAGCAGTTACCAATTAGTGCATTTTCCTGTGCTGTCTCCTTATCTATCTCTGCAGGCTCGCCATCCCAGAGCTCCAGGTCCATGCTTTTCTTGGGACATGGTTTCGTTGGTTTTGCCCTGCTGCTGAAATCCCAACCACAGGCTGGTTCTGCACCAGTTCCTCACATCCATAAGCTGCCTAATTAATCGATGGACTTACCTCTTTCTACTGCAAAAGTAGAATTAACCAAGTATAAACAGAAAAAAAATCCCACATGAACTTTCACTTACTCCTACTGCCTTCCAAGCTGGAATTTGCCTGGTGTGATTTTAAACCAAACAGACTTTATTTCCCATTTTTTACTTACACCTGGGAGAAAAGTAGTTACACCAGGCACGCTAAGTGCCAGAATTAACTGGTTTGCCTAAATGCAACACAGCAGCCCAAGTACAGCACTTCCTGAGGTACAGACTCCAAAACCGGCAAGTCACATAAGATCTTCAAGGCTTAGTTTAAGAGAAATTGAAAAAAGGGGGGTAAAGAACTGTCCTGCACCTCGGAAAGCACTGGAGGGGCAGAAAGGCAGGCTTGTCATACACCAAAAGCCTCACACAGCCCCTCCAGGTTTCACAAGGAGCTCCCTCTCTCTCCTTCTCCAAAGACACACTTGACAAACCTGTGAGGAGAGGATGCCTAATTCTGAAACACACCGAAGTCATCGTCCAAGAGGCACCGGAGCTGGGGCGAGTTTCCAGCTCAATCACAGAGTTCAGTCCCTGCTGCCAAAGCACCAAGAGGAACAGGCAAAGCTGCCCTGTTCCAATGAATTTAATGTCAGCACTAGAGTAGACAAAGAGGTTGGAATACAAAAGGGACCTTCAGCCTCCCTGTCCACTCCAGTTCTTCTCCACACACCAGTGAAATGACACAGCTGTCCCTGTTAGTCCAGTGAAATCATCAGTGTGCCACGGGCAGAGCAAACCCCCAGTGCAGTGCCCTTCGAGCCATTTAAATTGGTGACAGAGCAGTTCATGGCCACCACACCAGAGACCTTTGCAAGCCACCGCAGAGCGTGGCAGCACAGCAAATAAATCTGTTCCCTTCACTTTCCGAGATTTACAAGGGTTATCCTCACCTCAGAGACACTCTAATAACCTTTTGCCTTCTTCAAACCCCTAGCTTTTTTTAATTTGGGGTCTGGATTAACAGCAGGCCAGAGAGCAGAGGAGCATCAGCTCAGTCCCAGCTGGGTGATGACAGCCTGCACTGCTCAGCCCCACCAGAGTTCCCTGACCAGCAGAAAGCCTCTCAGCACAGAGCACACACACAGCAATGAAACCTGAAATCAGCGCTGCTGCCTCATTTCCCACTCCTCTGCACAACACAGTTTATTTTTAGGTCATAACTTCTGATGCAGCACGGAAAGAAAGGATGGGCACAGGCACGACAGCTGCAAGCAAACTTGCAAAGACCAAGAACCAGACATCTCCACCTCATGTTTTGGTGAAACAGCTACACCTTCACCTCACACTCAGTATTTCTGGAGTCGATTTGTACTGGCACATGGATGTCACCTTCTCATGTGGTTTCCCTGTGGGCACAAGCTGCTTGTCACCATCCTGAAAGCTGTGCCAAGGGAGGTCAGAGGGGACATCAGAAGAAATTTCTCCATGGAAAGGGT
>VZTX01035292.1:0-18617 GCA_013400915.1 Pardalotus punctatus | reverse complement strand
CGTGCTGTGCTGTGCCGTGCCTATCCAGCTCTGTTCAGGGCCAGGCACGGGTGCTGTGCGGGGGCAGCAGGTCCCTGCAGATGGGGTGGGGTGTTTTTTCTTCGTCAAGGAAAATGTTTTCTTGTTCCCTGGGCTGCTGGCGGGTGAGGCTCCGGCTCCGGCTCCGGGTCCATCAGCGCGTACAGCAGCCTTGGATGGGATCAGGTGTCATGCAGTTAAGGACAGGCTGGTGCCAAGTCTCCCCACCGCTCCTGCGCTGCTCAGCCGAGCTGCTCCCCAATGCCTTTGGCTTTCGCAGCCCGGCCTGCGGAAATAGCGTGCTGCTCTCCCTCTTCATAGCTCACTTTTCGTTTTTGACTCGGTTTATTATTATTTTTAAAGCATGTGTAGCGCAAAGCAAATCATCGACCTCCTGCTGGACCCGGGCCAGCCCCGTGTTGGGCTTGGAAATCCTCCCTGCTTTATTTTTTATTGTAAATGACCGGAGGATGGAGCGGCTCGATGGGACACGGCGGCGGCCAAGCCCGCCTGTTCCAGCCCACCCACACGCGCCGGCTGCTCCTGGTGCTTCCCCTTCCCCGTGTCCCCCCGCCCCAGGCGAGTGCGTGGTGCTTCCCACTGCTCCCCGCCAGCCGGGGGCCAGCTTCTGGCACAGCTTCCAGAGGTGGTGGCTGTGCCTTGTGATCCCAGAGCACAGAATGCAGACTGGGATGGGCACAGGCTGGGGTATGGGCATGGGGACAGCAATGGGCATGGGGGCAGGGACCAGGATGGGCACTCAGGCAGGTGCCAGGATGGAATGAGGCCACACCAGTGAGCCTGGGCATGCAGTTAAGTCCATCAAATTCCCCATCCTGCCTCATCCCGGATCCCCTCCGTGGGGCTGGTGCAGCCCTGGGATGGATGTGGGGCCGGAGCTGGGGTGAGGGCCAGCAAGCACATGGCATGTCCTGAACTGACCATGCTTTGACTGCCGGGTTTAAACAAGTTCCCCTTGTGCCGACCTTCAGTCACAATGGCAGATCCCCTGTGGATCATATATATTGACTTAAAAAATAATTAGCCTCAAAGGGAGCAGGCGCGGGGCCGGCCAGGCCCTTCATTAATATTTAAGTAACAGGGGCCATAAATCAGGCACAGCTCAGCCAACAGCCCTGGCCATGTCCGTGGGGAAGCGGGGCCATGGTGTTCACAGGAACGTTGCCCAGTCCACAGGCATGGGAGTGCTGACATGGGCACTGTGGGGAGAGGGGGACAGTGCAGGGGCAGCCGCCCTCTTCCACTGGGAATGACCAGGAGCATGCCAGGAACATGCTGAGGGCTCACTAGGTTGCCCAGCACAAGCCACAGGCAGTTCTGGAGCGATGGAAGCAGCATGGGCTGATTGTTTTCCTGCGAGAACAAGGTGACATTTCTTGTCTCCTTTCTCATGCTTTAAGTGTGAGATTTTTTCCCTGTTCCCAGTGCTTTCATGGCGTGCCAGGGGTTTTTAACACGTCTGCTCGCCGCCTGCCAGGGGAGCCGACACTCGCACCGTCAGCGTGGCGGCAGCGGCTCTGAAGCCGTGCCAGGGGTCTCAGTGCTGGGTCGGGGCCCTGCTCCCCCCAGAGCCGAGCAGTGTGGTGCTGCCGTGCCCCATCCTGCTCCAGCATCCCCAGGGAACAGCACGGACCCCTCAAGCACTGCCCTTGTGTGAACCCTCCTGGCTCAGCAGCTCCTGCTGGGCTTGGCTTTGCAGCAAGGGATGGTTTTGGTTGTACTGGAGTGTGCTGGGGGAAGGCTGGAGCTGCCTCTGAAGGACAGCAGCCCGGTCAGACAGTGCCCAGCCTGGTGGCTGCAGTCCCCAGGCAGAGTGGGGTGAGCCAGGAGGGGCTGCAGTCAGGACCCCCAAAGGATCTCCCCTGCTCCAAAGGGGAAAAAAATTACTCTTGTGGGATTTCTGTTGGCCATACCAGAGTGGGTTCTTGACCCCAGATGCCAGGAGGACAGGCAGGTAACCCCCAGAGGATGGGCAGGTGACTCCCAGGAGGATGGGCAGGTGACTCCTGGCTGTCTGTAGCCACCCCATCTGCATGATGGATTGGCCGTTGTTTGCAACCTGCCAGGAGAGATGGGAGCGTCGTGTGGCTGCTCCGTATGATTAATTATCAGTTCATAACACAGGAGATTTCAAGCATGAAAGAGCCTCTCCACAGGCACGTTGTGCACACTTTATCCATCATATGAGACTCCAGATGTTTCCATTTTATTGTTATTAAATCACTGCCTGGAGAGCGTGGGTAGCAGGAGTCCTCCTGCCCCATTGCTGGGCACAGCCAGGGGGGACAGCACAGCACCAGAGACCCCTTTTTCTGAGGAATGTGTACCTGGGGGGCTCAGGCCGGACTCCTCCTGTTGCTCTGCAGAGAGTGGGAGCAATTGAAATGACCCAGCTGGATCAGAGGGGAGTGTGCAGGAATTAAGCCCATGTCTGGAGCCTCTGGGTGACAGAGGACACAGAGCAGGGAACTCAGTTTCACATCCAACACACAACGAAACCGTGGTCAGATTCCCTTGTCCGCCCTCTCCCTTCACTCTGGCTCCATTTTCCCTGCATCCCACATCTCTCCGAGGGCTGAGGTCTCACAGAAGGACAGGGGGATGCAGCACCCAGCAGCAAGGGGCTGAACCACCCCAGGGTGCTGCTCCCATGCCAGCATCCCGAGAAAACAGCCCCAGTGGAGGGGAGGAGCAGGGGCAACTCCAGCCCAGGTGGGACAGGAGAGAGCTGGGAAGGAAGGGAGGTAGAGACGGAGGCAGAGGGGTCATACCAGGTAAGGAAAACAAGTAAATAGCTGATTCAGGGGTTTGTTCTCCTCTTTTATTTAACAGAAACTGTATTTTTACAGCTGCAATCCCTTAAAATGGGATTCTTTTTCCCTTAAACAAATCCTTGTAAAATAATGCTTCATAAAAAGAAGCGTTCCTCTCGTCGACCCTGAAGACAGAAAAACAATAATGCCGGCAAGGCCCCAGCCGTGCTGTCAGGGAGGCCAGGGGTGGCTGTCACCCGTGTCCCCGGCAGTGCCCCCCAACCCACAGCCATAGTTCTGGGGGTCTCCGTGGGAATGGCACCGCTCCGGGCCCGTGGCTCCGGTGGGATGAGCAGAGCAGAGCTCCTCTTCCAGCATCTGCTACAGCCACCTGCATCCTCACAGGGTCTGTCGTGCTGCTGACGGCAGGGCCATCCCTGTCCCCTCCAGCCCTTAGCTGACTCCAAGAGCATTTTCCAGGCACAAGAGCAGCTGTCAAGGCTGCCTCATCCCTGGAGACTCCAGCAACCTGCCAAGCCCTTGTGGCATCAGGAACAAACCCATGCCAGAGCTCCCTGCTCCCTTGACTTAATTCGCTTTAATTTTGTTTTAATTTGGTTTTTTTGGGTTGTTTTTTCTCTAGGCTGCAGCTTTTTTTTTTTTTTTTTTTCCTTTTTTTTTTTTTCACTGCTGCTTCAGCAGAAGTGATTCAGGAAATTCCGATGAAATCCCAGCACACAGCAGCCCTGCCCCTGCTCCCTGGCGGGACAGGCCAGGAGCTTAATTCTCATTAATAACCACCTCAGGTCAATTATTGCAAGAAGGAGGAAAAGCAGCAAAATGCTCTTTGGCATCACGTGTTGTTTAAGCTTCCAAAAATAAATGTTCTTTGCAAATCAATCTGTTTGCTGCTCCGCACGTGGAGCCGACAGGGAGAGTTGCTGGAGGAAGAGAATATTTATAGAGGGGGTTTATTTTAAATAAACAGACACTTAAGGCTGAGGCTGCTGCTCCCGTGTCCCATCCCTTGTCCTCCTCGAGCTCCCGGCACTGCCCGCGAAGCGCCGCAGTTGAGCCACAAATGCAGCAAGTCTCTGGCTCCCACATGGTGAGTTTGGGCCAGCACCCACTTGGGAGACTCAGCACCCACCAGCTGCCCCCGGGGAAGGGCGGGGCTTGGTGGTGGCAGCCTGAGCCTTCCACAGGAGCCATGGACACAGGGGCTATGGCTCTTGTGAGAGGAGCCCCTCTTCACTTGAAGGATGTGACAGCAATGCTGGGTTCAGTGGGCTGCAGGTTTCATCTGCCTTTTTTCCCCTCTCTTATATTTGTTAAAAATATTTAAGATATGAGAGAGTTACCACAGACACTCAGGCAGCTTCTGTAAGACTCCACTGGGCACCCCCATGGTTGGTTACTGTGCAAGACCAGGGAAGTGTCAGGGGAGGTTCAGGTTGGTCATCAGAAAGAATTTCTCTGTGGAAAGGGCTGTCAGACATGGGAAGGGTCTTCCCAGGGAAGTGGTGGAGTCCCCCTCCCTGGAGGTGTCCAAGGAACGACTGGATGTGGCACTCAGTGCTCTGGGCTGGGTGACAAGGTGGGCATCAGTCACAGGTTGGCCTCAATGGTCTCGGAGGTCTTTTCCAAGCCCAGTGATTCTGGGATTCTATTCTATGGTTCTATAAATTGTGTGTTTACAGTGCATGTCCCAGCTGTGGTGTGTTGGGAAGGGTGATATGTTCAGGGTATCTCTGATCCACAAAAAAGCAAATTCAAGGGAGCCCCGCTCCACGGGGATCATTCTCCTGGTCCTTATGAGGTGGGGGTGTGTACACAATCTCACTGTTGCTTTGTCTGCAGGAGCTGTGGGAGCAGGATGCTGCCAGACATCGTGGTGCGGCTGGTGACGATGGTGACGATGGTGATGGTGATCAGCCCTCGCCTGGCCGCAGGAGGCGGCGTGGGGGGCTACGCTCAAGTCAAGTACATGCAGCCCATGGTGAAGGGACCCCTGGGACCCCCGTTCCGTGAAGGCAAAGGGCAGTACCTGGGTAAGGGATGCGCTCTGCGGGGCTGTGGGAGGACACAGCTCAGTGGGAAGGGGACGTGGCACCTCACAGCCATAGGGCACTTGTCACCCCCTACCCTCGGGGTGTCACAGCTCCCAGGAGCTGCCTGGCACAGCCAAGGGTGCTGCTGTCCAAAACACTTTTGGCCAAGCAGGGAGGGAGCATTTGGTTCTCTAACCCAGTGCAAAAGGACAGGATGGACATGGGCAGAGGCTCAGCAGGGAAGTGAAGCTCTTTGCTGGGGCTGGAAGGGCACCCATGGGCCCCTTGGTCTGTGAGCCAGGGGACACAGGGGACCCTCCAGCCTCTGGCTCCCACCCTTCTGCTCATCTCCGGCAGCCATGAGGTGCAGAACCCCCAGCACTCGCCGTCTCTACCTCTCCCTGCTGTTAAACCTGAGCCGTCTTGGCAAGGCTTTTTCCACTCCTCCACCTATTCCGTTTCCCCGTCTGCATTTTGCACCAGCTGGGAAAGGAAAGAATGCCAAGGCTGGAGCTGAGACCCATCCTGGCGAGGGAAGAGCAGGAGAGAGACATTTCCTCCCTCAGAGAGCAGCGACCAGAAACTCCACACATGTTAAATCACTCCCCACTGAGTGACATGCACCCGGAGGGGCTGAGGCAGTGGGGTCATCACTCCACTCAGCTGAGGCTCCAGCATCCCCAGCCTTCTGTAACTCCCTTCCCCCAGCTGCCCTGCCTGCACCCACTCCAGTGCTGGCACCACCACAGGATGGGTTCAGGTATCCAGACCCACCAGGTTGGTGCTTGGCCCTTGGGAAGAGCCACCAGAGCCTCCCCACAGATTGCCATGGACCTGGACCCTCCCAGGTGCTGAAGTCTTGGCTCTGGGAGGAGAAACTGGAGAAGGCTGGGCCACCAGTGGCTGATTTACTGTAGGGCTGAATGGCTTATCAGGAGTTCAGCTCAGCACATGTGTCAGAAAACACACAGCAAAACCTGGAGCTGAAGCGTGCTATGAGCCCCTGCTCCCTGCCCCCTTCCCAGCTGTTGTAAAGCTGCTCCCTGAATCCCAGCCAGAGCCAAAACCTTCCAGCGTAGCACAGGAACACTTCAGCTGCTGGTGGGACTGGATTCAAATCTCTTCCTGCTCTTTCCCCTTCTTTTTTTCCCTTCTTCCTATGCACAGGAGCAGCTTGCATTGCCTCTGAGCAATGCTGCCTGTGGTGGGGAGAGTAGTGAGTGTGCCAGGCTGGGCCAAGGAGGTGTTTGGACAAGCTCTGCCAGGCCAGACCAGGCACAGAGGGGACACTGAGGCCAGACAGTGCACAGGAGTCCCCTGGACATTATTCTTCTAAAACCCTTGGGAAAGAGAGGACAGGTGGGGGACAGGAGAGGGGGATGCAGGGACAGCTGCAGCCCGAGCCACCGGCTATGGGGCCACACGGAGGCAGCTGGGGAAGCCGGTGCCTCCTGGATCCCACCGAGCTCCCATCTCTGCTTAACCTCTAATTTGGCAAGGAAAATCCCTGCTGGCCTTCTGCCCTGCTCGGGGAGCTCAGCTGACTCGCCGCGACGGCGCAGGGCTGTCCCGTGCCCCTGCGGGTTACCCCGACCCGGTGGGAGCTGTGCAGGGCCCTCCAGGCTGCCCCACCCCGGCCGAGGGGCTGGGACCCCCGGCTGGGGGGCGGGGGATTCTGTCCTGCTTCCAGGTGCCATCTGGTGAGAGACAGGTTTCCTCAGGGTGCCAGACACCTTTTCTGACCCCAAAACATGCGGCCCAGAGCACAGAGGGAGCTCAGGGAAGGAGATGCTGCTAAATGCTGAAATGCTCAGAACATCGAAGCAGAAATTTGCACATTGGGGTTTATTTTGGCTTAATTTAAACCATGTCCATGGCCCTGCAGCCAGGCAAACCCACGAGTGAGTGCTGTGCTGGGGCACCCGCTGCTGGGGGAGACAGTATGAGAGGTGCTAAAACTGATATCACTCAACATCCCTGTGAGCCTGTGAAACTCTCTCACGAGACAGGGCTTGGCAGCAGCTCTGGAACAAGCTCGGCCGGGCTCAGCCACAGAGCAGCCAACCTCTCCTTCCTGCAGTGTCATCTGGCTGTGCTGGCCAGACTCGCTGCTGGCTGCTCATGGCTGGGAACCACTTCCCATCCTGCTGGATTATTCCTCTGCTGGCCGGTCTGTGCTGCTGGGTCTCTCCTCCAGGCAGGAGGGGTCCTTACCGGAATGAACACAGCTCCACAGGGGCTGCAGTACCCCCATGTCCAGGCTCTTCGGGAGGTGGAATGCTCTGTGGTGCCAAGGTGGCAGCTCCCAGGGGTCAGTCCGGCCCCATCCCCTTCCCGCTGCCCCAGACTGGCTCTGTGTTAGCATCCAGGGCAGCTCTGTTCATGCTTCGAGGGGAACACAGAACCCCACGCTGGTGCTGCAAAGCGCAGAGCTCCGAGACATGTGTCTGTGGTAAGACATGGGCTTTTGAAATCGGACACCAGTGGGGCTGCAGTGTCCCAGTTTCTCTCTGCTGATGGCCCCGGTTTGGTTTTCCCGTCTGCTTTTTTGGCCGCCTGCAAGCTGGCAGCTCCCGCCTGGCGTTTCTCTCCACTGCCTTGTGTGAGAGAGTGTGTGTGTGCTTTTTCTTTCCTTCGTGGGCTCAGCTGTAGATCCTTGTTCTGATTCCATGCAAAATGACCTAGAAAACTAATTCTTTTCAAACCATTGCAAAGAAAAAAAAAAAAAAAAAGAAAAAGAAAAAGTGGGGGGAGAAAACACATTGAAATAATTTTCTGGAGAAAAATTTTTCTGGAATCCAAACCCCAGAAACAGTGCAGCATTGCACAGCTCCTTTGCCCTCTTTCCCGCAGCGTTTTCCGGGGTGAGGAGCAGGAGTTTGCAGAAATCCAGTGGCAGTGTCATGACAGACAAGTATTTCCTTCATCAAGAGAGCCAAGTGACCACAGCTAGAGCTGAGGATGTGGGCCAAGCTTTGATTTATAGATAAGCTCTAAAAATGTTTCCATTACCCAAAGGAAAACACAGCGGCACCAGGCTGGAAAGGGCCAGAGCTAATTGCTGTGCTTAGGGCAGGCAAAGTCACCTCTGATGCTCCGGGAGCTGTGCCTGCTGCTGCCACAGTTATTCTTTTCACGTGTCTCAAATCTCCCATAAGCTTTTCCCGTTGACTGAGGAAATCTCGGTGCTGGCAGATCCCAGCACCACGGGTGTCCATGCTCCTAAAGCGTGGCTTGGCTCACTGAGGGGGCCAGACTGGCAGATCTTGGGGACTGGGGCATGCAGCCTGGTATCCTGCTGCCACCCCAGGCAGGATCCATCTCCATCCTGAGAGCTTGTCTATATAGATCTCAGCTGGAATGATCTACCTTGGGTAGATTTGATTTAAATTCACCCAAGATGTCACAGCCTCTGCCTCTCGCATTTCTCATCATCATCCTGTGTACATGCAACTGTCAAGTATTTCCTTAATTGCAAACTGCCCAAAAAAGAATTTGTCAGATTTATTCTTTCTCACCCTTTCCTGGTGTCACGTGGGAGGTGACACCCTGCCTGGGCCAGCCTCGAGGAGTTATTTATGCTCATGTCTGTGCTTTCCATGCTGAGCTGTGGTGGGCATGTCATCTGCCTCTCCTCGCCTTTGGAGTCTCTCAGCCCATTAGTTTCTTTCTTATATCCGTTTGCAAAAGACCTCAATAAATTCTTGAAATGTCAAGTGGTTGCAGCCTATTCCCAGCTGGGCTGACTCATTTGGACAGAGCTGAGGCTGCATTTCCCTCCCAGCTCTTGGCTTCTCCTCCATCCCCAGAGCTTTTTTCCTTTTTGGTTTTTCTCTGCCTTGCTGGACATGGGAGCTATGCCAGGAAGCACTGTGGGCATGGCCTAACCCATATACCCATCACCTCCTCGGGCTCTCCAGTAGATGTCCAAGAGTTTTCTTTTTAATCCAAAAGGATTAAAGGTCTCCCAAGGCCCTGGACTTGTGGGATGGGGTGAGGGATTATCCTCAGTCTTGACTTGCTCTGTCGCCATCCTCTCAGCTGAGCCCAGGCAGGAGCAACTGAATCCCACGGTGCTTTCAAGGCTGCTGGGAAGTGAGGCAGCAGGAGGTTTGAATCCAGCTCCAAAAACACCCTGCAGTAACTCATCACAGAACAGCCCTGCCAGAGCTGACAGAAGTGCTGGTACTTTCCATGGTGTCACCTGACATCATGGAGAGATGTGAGGCTGGAATGAGAGCCCTGGGCTTTGGCCTTGCCTCAGGACAGCCCTGCTGATGCTGGGGCCCAGGAAGCTGCTGTGGCCATGTTTTAGTGGAAGGGTCCCCCTTCAAGCCCAGCCCACACCATGCAGAGACCCTGTCTGCAACATCCTGAGGATATCCCGCACCCGTGCACTCCTTGCCCACCGCCAGCTCTAGTGACACTCCGTGTCTCCTCTCTCCACAGACATGCCGCCACTGCTGCCCATGGACCTCAAAGGGGAACCAGGACCGCCAGGGAAGCCTGGCCCACGTGGACCCCCTGGGCCCCCCGGCTACCCAGGAAAACCAGGCACAGGGAAGCCAGGAATGCATGGCCAGCCTGGGCCTGCTGGGCCCCCTGGTTTCTCGGGCATAGGGAAACCCGGCATTCCAGGACTCCCCGGAAAGGCGGGTATGAAAGGGATGCCCGGAGCCAAGGGTGAGCCTGGCATGCGGGGGGAGCAAGGGCCGAGGGGACTTCCTGGCCCGCCCGGGCTGCCTGGGCCAGCTGGCCTCTCTGTCAATGGGAAGCCTGGTCCCCAGGGTGGCCCCGGCCTGCCCGGGTTTCGGGGTGAGCCTGGCCCGAAAGGAGAGCCAGGTCCCCGCGGAGAGCGAGGGATGAAGGGTGAAAATGGTGTGGGGAAGCCGGGGCTACCGGGGCCCCGGGGGAACGGGGGCCCTCCCGGCCCCGCGGGGCCCCCAGGGCCCGCTGGTGTTGGGAAGCCCGGCCTCGATGGACTGCCGGGTGCACCGGGGGACAAGGGCGACATGGGCCCCCCAGGTGGGCCAGGTGTCACCGGGGAGCCCGGCCCTGTGGGGCCACGGGGGCCCCCCGGGATCGATGGGATCGGTGTCCCGGGCGTCGCAGGGGTGCCGGGGATACAGGGCCCCATGGGACCGAAGGGAGAGCCTGGGATCCGTGGCCTCCCTGGCCTGCCAGGCCCCACGGGCTATGGGAAGCCGGGCTTGCCCGGCCTGAAAGGAGACCGCGGGCAGCCCGGGGCACAGGGAGCCATCGGCGATAAGGGGGAGCCCGGCATTGATGGGGAGCCGGGCGAGCCGGGCCCTGCCGGCATCATCGGCCCACCGGGCCCACCGGGGTCCATGGGGCTGCCGGGCAAGCATGGGCTACCTGGCTCCAAGGGGGACGTGGGGCCAAGCGGGCCCCCGGGAATGCCGGGGATGCGCGGTGACCAGGGCCCAAATGGCTTTGCGGGGAAGCCGGGGGTGCCGGGAGAAAGGGGCCTGCCCGGGTCACTGGGACCCCCTGGCCCAGTGGGTCCCAAAGGAGAGCCAGGGTTCATCGGTCTTCCAGGGGTGCCTGGATTAACGGGTGGCCCCGGGCCCAAAGGGGACGGTGGGATCCCGGGGCAGCCGGGGCTGAGGGGCCCCTCTGGCATCCCGGGATTGCAAGGACCTGCTGGTCCCATGGGGCCTCAGGGGTTACCAGGGCTGAAAGGGGAGCCCGGGCTCCCTGGCATTCCTGGCGAGGGGAAGACTGGCGAGCCTGGCATGGCCGGACCCATCGGCCCACCGGGAATGCCAGGAACGCCAGGGCTGAATGGGCCACCAGGCCCACCAGGGCCACCCGGGCCACCAGGAGCACCAGGAGTGCTGGATGAGACGGGCATCGCGGGGCTGCACCTTCCGGACGGTGGCGTGGAGGGGGCTGTGCTGGGCAACGGGAAGCCAGGCAAGCCACAGTATGGCCGAGGAGAGCTCGCCGCCCGCATCGCACCAGCTTTCACCGCCATCCTCACCTCCCCCTTCCCCGCATCTGGCATGCCTGTCAAGTTTGACCGGACCTTGTATAATGGGCACAACGGCTACAACCCGGTCACCGGGATCTTCACCTGTCCCGTATCTGGAATCTACTACTTTGCCTACCACGTGCACGTCAAAGGGACCAATGTTTGGGTGGCCCTGTATAAGAACAACGTGCCGGCCACCTACACCTATGATGAGTACAAAAAGGGGTACCTGGACCAGGCCTCGGGCAGTGCTGTGCTTGAACTGAAGGAGAACGACCAGGTCTGGGTACAAATGCCCTCGGACCAGGCCAATGGGCTGTACTCCACGGAATACATCCACTCCTCCTTCTCTGGGTTCCTGCTCTGCCCCACATAACGGCTGTTGGGCATGTTTCCTTTTCACCCACTTTAGCCATAAACTGTCTTTTTTTTTTTTTTTTTTATAAAAAAGTGTTTTAAAATTAATACAAAAAAGAAAAATCACTGGGAAGAATGAGCAAGCCATTGTCATGGGACCTTGCTTCATGCTGTTTGATCCATGAGTCAAGAGGGGTAATCGGGAAGGAGACATCTATCCATCTATCTTTCTTTCTTTTGGGGAGGGAGAAGGGAGGGAGGGAAGTGACTTCCTCAGCAAATCATATTTGGAATAAATTTTACCCCAGTGACTGGACATCAAACACAGGAACACACTTGGGATGGCAAGGATCTGGCTCTGTGATCCAGAGAGGGTCAGCTGGAAGACCAGACCCTCCCGGTCTCTATCAAGTGCCCTCATTTCCATTTGGAATGCTAGATAAATAAATCCAGCTGTGTCATGGCTGGCGTGTTTGGTAACCAAGGCAGGGTCCCAGGCACTTACACAAACCTGTAAAGCAGCAGGGATCCATGCTGGATTGAGAAATTTCCTTCCCAACCATCAGATGCCCGAGTTCCAGGCTTGCTGATGCCTGCTTTTCCAGACTGTGCTTTGGGGCAGTCTCTCTGATTCACTCCGGATTCAGTGTGGTTGGATTTATAATCCTAAAAAGTGGAACACTTTGCATAAGCACCTTCTTCTAAGAAGTAAATATTATTTTTAACCCTCCCCCCCAGCACCTTTAGGAATAAAACCATCCAGGCACTGGTACCTGGGAGGATGCCATGACCTATTCCAAAGGCGGTGAGGGAAGCTGGGACTCCCATGATGAACAACGATCCGCTCTCTCCATTCACCTGCTGGGAAATCCAAGGGCTGGTCCTGTCCCGTCTGTCTCTGCAGCCCAAAGACTTGCTTGGCCTCAGGAGCATCTCTGCCCACATAAGGATGGCAGTGTGAGCCCAGCTCATGGTGCTGCCAGCTGGTGTGACATAAAGTGCCACTGATGGACAACTTGCTTTTCCTGTCTCACTATTTTGGGATGTGTGAACTCTTGCATTGGTGTCCCTCCTTTCTCCGGGGATCTTGTAATTATGAAAAAATAGTGCTGGTTCTAACTTTCCATGCAGTGATTTCACCACGGTGCTATGACCCATTAACAACATTATTTACAAGGGTAGTGCAATATATACCTGTGACAGGGCACCAGCCCCACGGCCACTCTCAGACTTAGGTGAAAGAAATCAACATTTGCCTGTTGTTACTACTTTGTCTCACTAATGCTTGGAGCATTACTGACCTGAGCAGGAGCTGCAGGGCTCTGGGGCAGGCATGATGGCAGTGCCCACACAGATCCTGTGGCTCTGCAAGTTTTCTCACAGTAGAAGTCACTGCCACTTCCAGGACAGGGATGCTGCTCATCCCAGGCCAGGAGCATGCTGCTGAAGTCAATCCATGTGCATATCCCACTGCATGTCCCTCTGCAAAGGCACATCCCTGAGGAATAGCAACAATTTGGTCGCCAGCTCTGACCTCTGCATTTTCCTAAAGCCTGTTTGATGGCCAAAGAAATGTAGCAAGACTGGGACTGGGCTGGTTCTCCAGATGGACTCTATGAGATATTTAAACAACTTTTCCTATTTCTGTTTTGTTTGTTTTCTCCTCAAGCCTGTCCTGTGTTTCTGCCTCTTGCCATTCAGGCCTTCCTTTTAGAAACTCACCTATCCCTGAAATAAGGAAACAGAAGGAAATTTGCAGTTGGAAGGCCGGTGCTCCAGGCACTGCCTGTTGGGACTGTGTGTCCCCTTCCTGGGATCTTCTCCCTGGGATTTTATCTCTTTAAAGCTGCAAGTTTCATGCAGAGATGAAACTCCTCGAGCTGAAAGGTGTCTGATCCCACTGGATGTTTTTAACTCCTGAGAGCGGGGCAGGGTCAGGACCATTTGGGTTGTGATCCTAACAGGTTATTTCCCAGCAGGAATAGTCCCTAAAATTAAAAGTGGAAGCTCAGATGATTTTTCCAAGCCCAGGTTTGGTAGGGGAGGGTGCTGGGAGGGGATCTGTCTCCTTTCCTGTGGAGAACAGAGGGATTCGAGCTGGTCCAGCCCCACTGCGCACTCGACCCACACAGGGCCAGGAGCTGCCACACCTGGTGGGAGCTTCATCCTGCTCCTCAAAGTGACTTATTTATACTGTGCCTAACCTATAGTCCATCTCTTCTTGTTCTGTTCTGTTTCATTCCAAACTTGTTCGAGCTGGCAAAAAGCATCGACCAAACTCCTCACTGTAACCGCCCCCAGATTAAGTTCGTGCTGTAGATACTGTTTTGCAATTCCACTTTCCCTTCACGTGCAGAGCGAACCCATAATCACCCTTCGCAGCTATTTAACCTCTTACATTTACACACTAATGGAAAGCAAAGATATTACACGCACATAGTTAGGCTAAAAAAACGATGCACAGGATGAGGGAGGCTGTTCACTCTCCAGAAGGATTTTTTTCTGGAATACTGAGTACATATTAGCCAGCAGAAAGGATTATTTTCTGTCGTGTGTGTGAGCGCGTGGGATTTTGGTTTCAATCACAAGAATAAAAAAGGTTGGGTTGGATGAGGTATGACTATTTTTAATGCTGAAAACTGCATTACAACGTGCATTTTTATATACAAATTCTTACTATTTTTTTTAATTTGCCTCTAGTATCTTCATTTCTAACCTAGTATATAGAGGTTTTTAGTTTTGTAAATACTTATTACATGCACTGTCCTAGTAAAAGTTGGTTTAAAATGCACTCTTTGTGACCCAAAACTGACCTGCTCTTCACAACTAAAACTGCAGTACTTGATTGTATTGACAAACATCAATAAAACTTATTGTATAGAGGTGGGCTCAGCTGTGGTTTGTCCTGGGACTTCCTCTGCCTCATACAGTTCTCTTACACTCCATTTCCACCTCAAATCTCCTCGCTCATTCCCAGCAGATTCCCTCACTAATTAATATCCTTACGCAGAAAGTTACTGAATGTTTCTTGTGATTAAAGAAAATACTCTTGTCTCCAGAAATTCTGTTTTTAAAAAGGTTGAAACCCAGATCCTTCCAGCCTGGTGATTATTAATTTGAGGAACTCAAATTGAAATCTTAGGGATTCCCTTTCCCATCTGTATGGTTTTTTTCCATATTTTTTTTATTCTATGTCACACACCTTAGGCACAGCCAACCTCCATCCTGAGCGAGTCAGCAGCACTCAGGACTGGTGAATCACCTGCAGCAAAGCATTTTCACAGGCTCACAGTCCAAAGAGATGAAAATGTATTCTCCCACTTGATCTCACCTGGCAGAGGTGAAACATTTCCAGAGAAGCCTGGTTGACACACAGGCACCTTCAAAGGCTCATTCCAAGGAACAAGCCATCATCCTGCTGCCATTTGTGAGGCTCCCAGCAAATTCCCTGGTCTGCTCCACCATCACATGCTGGATTCCAGCACCTGAATTCCTTCCACAGGCTGAGAAGGTAAAGGGGCCTTTCCAGAGGCCCTCGCTGCAATGTCTGGTGTCAACTCACCCTTGTACCAAGAACCACTCTCTTGGCACTGAGGATGCACAACATGATGACTTGAGTGAAAACACAGGAGCAGCGGCAACTTAACAAAGATAACTGAGGGGTTTTATTTCTTTCAAAGGAAAACTAAAAAAACACATCTAAATTCTGCCCCAAAGAGCTCTAGTCTTTAAACAGGAGCTCTATGCTTGTCAGTTCCAAACATTTAAAATTATAAAGCTGCTTTAAAAGAAAAAATATCTTTTAAATAATTCCATGAATCTGGTTGCCCCTTTGGCAGAATAATGTGGAAAACCTGATATTTGACAGCTCAGATCTGTGGCACAATACAAAAATATACAACAGACCAAAATTCCACATGTTCCCAGGACAAGAATCCATTTATACAAGGAAAACCCATTCAAGCATCACACAAAAGACTGGCACTCGAAGGAAGCAGACTACAGGGAAAACTGGAACGACCTGTGGCAGCCAGATTCCCCCATGTGCATGCAGCCTGACACAGCCACCACGTGCCGACACCACCAGGGAGCACAATGGCCACTTCCCGGTGTCACAAGACATACTGGAGAAATAACAAGAGTTACACTGTCACATTCAAGTTTATAAACATTTCCATATGATGACTTTTTGTTTTCAATTATTAAAAAGCTTCCAACCCTTTCTAGACGTGCCATTCCCAGGCTGTTTCTCCCTTTTTGACGAGCTCCACTAGGAAAAGGTTTAAAATGTAAAATTTTGGAACACAGCTGTGTTAGAATGTTCTTGGCCACTGACACCAGCTTCTTTTAAACACTGATGTCCCCAATTAACCCACCTTTCTTTTTAATTTTGGGACAATTTTTACCAAGTACAGGGGTTTAGACTGTGAGAAGTTAATTCCTGCATGCTGCTTGAGTCACTTTGGTGACTGACTGCAGCAGAACCAGGAATTCTATCCCTGTGCAACACCAGGTTTCACAAATACCTCTACTCCTAAATCTACGGGAGCTGGACTGCAATGATCCTTGTGGTTCCCTTTCAACTCGGGGTATCCTGTGATTTAAACAGGAATCTCACTTGGTGCTCTGGGCATATGCAGGACTTTAAAAATAAAAGATGCGTGGATTAGGAACACAGGAGCAGCCAGAGTGGCTGCAGCAGTGTGACAGCAGCTGTGCAAGGGGCACAAAGTGCAGCAGGTGCCTCTTGAATCACAGGGCCAAGGACATGGGAGGAGCAGCAATTAGTGACAGCCTCTCCCAGGAGGGAAAATGAGCTAGCTGGGATCTTCTGCCGGCACCAAAGGTCTCCCACAGAGCCATCAGCAATGCAAAGAAATCCCTTCTCCTTTCTCTGGCCCTTCTCATTCTGCGTTTAGGACAACAAACCTCCCCGGGAAGTCTGTGCTCCGTTATCCAACTCAGCACAGGTGACAACCTGGGCACCAGGCCTCTCTGGTGACTCCGTGGCATCCCTTAGCTGGCCAGCTGAGAGTGACCTGCTGCTGTACGAGGGGTGTGGAGCCTCCCAAAGCCACTGGACAAGCCACTGACCACCAAAACACAGCCCACGGACACAGGAGCAGAGGAAAACAGGGAGAAAGTCCACGGATTCGGACACCCACCAGTAACTGTAATGACAAATGGCACAACAGTGGACACAGCAAGCAGCAGAAATCCCACAGAAAATGAGACACTCCTGTACACTCAGGGGAGCTGCACACACTGTCCAAGTGCAGCCACTTCCCAGCTGATCCATGAGTGAACAGGATGTCCCCTCCTCCAAGCTGGCTCATGCTCCCAGCTGACAGCAGCAGGCACCCTTCTCAGGCGAGGCTTGCTGGCGTCAGCTGATGGCACAGATCCACCACCAGGTCTGACCAGAGAAGCAGAGCTGACCATCCCTTCGCCTTCAGGAAAGCCCTGGAGCTGCCCCAGAGCTCAGAGCCTCTGGCAGTAGAGTTCATAGAGGCTCTTGGCCATCCTCTGGGTCTCCTGGAAAGCCTCACAGCTCTGCTCCCAGCTAGGGGGCACCTGCTCCTCCCCGTAATAGGCCCCAGCGATGGCCCCTGCCATGGTGGCGATGGTGTCCGTGTCTCCCCCCAGGGAGATGCAGTAGATAATGGTTCTCTGCAGGGCGTTGTAGTGGTCAGGAATGTCGGGATCAGCGTCCATGCAGCGCAGGAAGGAGTAAATGGCAGTGGGGACGGAACGCAGTGCGGCGATGCCATTGCCTGGAACACACCCCATCATCACCCTCTGGGTTTCCTTCCTTTTCCTCTCCTATTACAACTTCCTGTTGCCAGTGACTTTCCATAATGATATAATGGATTTTACCAGGAAAAGGTGCAAGTTTGTCCCTCAGAAATCCCTGAGCTCCCCAGTACTACTCACATCCTGCAGAACAATTCCCACTTACCCCAGCATAGTCTGGCCATACCCATCTACCCATCCCTAACCAACGTGACAACCCAACAGTCCTTAGAGATCTTGGAATATTAAGAAACATTATGAAGATAACATTTCGTTAACAAGACATTTTTTCCCCCGTCAATACATAGGGAATCACTGGGTTGAGACTCAGAATTCCTGACTGGTGAGCAAGCACAGGCAGCTTTTCCAGCACATTCTGTGCCTGACAAACAGCACAGGCCAAAGCTGAATCTGAAGACACATCTACCAGGCTTGCTGAGTTAGTCGTGCTTCCGGCTCTTTCCTAATGCTTGTACTAAGAAAGGTACTCACCCAACTCAAACAATACATCTGCTTTGGGAACACTGCTGAGCTCCAAAAATTCCTTGATTTTCTTTAGACGCCTGGAAAATGGTAAATCCTCAAACCCCAGCCTGTAAACAGAGAGTGCAGTGAAGAGGAGAGAACATGAAAAGCCAGAGGAAACCACCACAGCAGGGTTGGGGCTTCCCCACAGCTACTCACGCTCGGGCATCACTGAGGGACTTGTCATCCGCCTCCACGTGCTCCATGTGGCTGATGAGCTGCTCCAGGAAGGTTTCCCTGTTGAGCCCTTCCTGCAGCGCCAGGTGCACAGCCAGGGCCTGTAGGATGGCCCCGTTGTAGCCCAGGGAGTTGGCATGGGTCAGCTCTGCGCTCAGCTTTGCAAACTGCCAAAGAAACCCCAGTGTCAGCAAAGCTTCCTGGGACACTCCCGTGGCAGCAGGGATGCCCAGAGGAGCCCAGAATGTTCTGTTACCTTCTTGACATCCTGGATGTCAGAGTAGACAAGGGAGATGCCGGCCACCCTCATGGCCCCGCCGTTCCCATAGGAGCCCTTCCCGTTGAACTGGGCTCTCGCAGGCTCAAACACATCGCTGCACTTGGGGCTCAGCAGCTTCTTGAAGACATTGACGACAGCCATCCCATAACCCCTGTTTGGCTCCTTCCTGAACTCCTCAGCAAACCTGGTGTGGGTAGGGGGTAAAACACCCAGGGGGTTTGGTTTGTTACTGGGGTTTGTGATTGGATGAAGCCTCTTGCTACAGTGAATTAATAACACACACATAAATCAGTGACAGTCAGGGTTCAGTGACTCAGTTCTGCAGTTTCCCAAAAACAGTGTGAAAGGAGGATGTATAAACATCACCTTCCATAACCCACTTATTTCCCTCTCAACTCTGCCTCAAAATAGAAGCAAACTAGAAACATTTCCGTGGGTCACAACCACAAGCAAAGTCTTTTGTTCAAGTTCAATGGAAGAGTTTTCTAAACAAAGAAATGCTTTCCCTTAAGTGGAACCAAATGCTCCCAGGGCTGGGGATTCAACAGGGAAACAGATCATAAACAGAGTCAAGCTGAGCTCATTCCTATTCCCTCACTAAATTAAGGGCAGTACAAACATAAATAGCAACAAATAAACTTGAAATG
>VZTX01035291.1:0-12954 GCA_013400915.1 Pardalotus punctatus | reverse complement strand
ACCTCATCCCGGCTGTGCCCATATGCTGACCCTGCCGCACGCTGTTTACCCACCGCACTCACTGGGCACACCCTGAACTTGAAATAACCTGCGCAGGCGGCGCGTCCCTGCCTGTGTTTGTGTTTTAAGCTCCTTTCCTGCCGGCCGGGAGTCTCGCTGGCATCCTGCGCTGGCTCCGCTGCCTCAGCCGCTCTCGGAGCCATCGATCTCCCTTTTCCATCACCAACGCGGTGCCTGCGCGACAGCAGCTCCGGGGCCCCGCTGCCAGCAGCGGCCGGGGCGCGGGGATGAGGCGCCCGGACGGAAAAACCTGCAGGAAATCGTATTATTGGGTTTTTTATAGCGCTGCCATAATTGCTGCTGCGGCTCGCCCTGCACACAGGAGCTGCCGGGCCGTTCGGCATCCCCTGCGTGGGGCTGGAGCGGGATCAGCCCCCTCAGCCCGGTGAGGATGCAGCCCCAGATCACAACAGATTGGCCGCATCCTGGCAGTGATTTCTCTCTTGTCTCCTTTGCCCACGGCAAAAACTGAACTTGTGACCCAGATGTGAGCAGCCTGTTATCTCGTTAGCCAGCCCAGCTTCCCCAGGAGCCTCTTATCAGCAGATAAACCCCCGAAATTCAGCCTGGGTCTCTGAGATGGACCAGGAGATTTGCAGGTTAAACAGATATAAGAAGCACAGGTTTGCCCATAATTATTTTCCTGAATATCTGTCGATACTAATTAAAATTGTTTCCCATAATTAAATTTAAAACAGCAAGGGAGAGCAAGGGGTCTCTGAAATCCTTTTCTTTTGAATCACTCAGGGATAAAAGGCGTTTTCAAATCAAAGTACTAAAAAATTGCGTTCCCATTTTCTCCCCCTGCCTCCAAGAAAGGGACAGACTGTGGGGTGCTTTGGGGCTGCCCTCTGGGCCTGGCTGAAAATGGGGTTCAGAGGGTGCTGGGGCTTAACTTCTTGGAGGAAAGGGCTTTAGACCCAGCACTGCCAGTCCTTCCGAGCTTGGCTGGGGGTGCCAGGAGGTGCTGGGGACTGGAGGAGCCATCCCCCTGTGCCCGGCCCCTCGAGGACACCCCTCACATGCAGGGCACCTCCCCAGGCACCAAAACTGCAGGATTTCCTTCCATGCTATGCAGGAACATCCCAGCTCTGTCCCGGCACACCCCGCTCTGCTCGGAATCACCAGGATCCCCTGGAGCCCGGCACCTCCAGCACATCTTGGGAAGCAGCTCTGAAAACTTGGCTGAGGCTCTGGGCGGTGACCTGAGAGCCCTCCCCAGCTCAGGCTGTCCCAGCCTCCGGACAGAGGGTTTGGCAGCCAAAGCCGGACTCCTGGGAGCGGCTGCCTGGGACACCCGGACATCCCCTGGCTGCCCTAAGGTCACCAGGGCTGGGATGGGTCATCTGGGGTGAGCTGGACAGGCAGGGCCGGGCCATGGCAGTGGGAGCTGCTGGAAGCTGCAAACCTGTGAGATTAGAGGAGAAAACAACAGCCCACATCTAACGCCTGCCCTCCCCGGGAGGGATTTTGGGACAAATCAGTGAGCTTGTCATTGTTATTTTGGATGGAAGGAGGTGACAGCTCTGCCGGAGGGACAAAATTCAGCAGCTCCAGGGGACTAGCAAGACCCAGGGATCCCAGAGGGCTGGAAAAGCTCTGGCAGAGAGGCCCCGCGTGGTGGGGGAACAGTTCCTGACCCTCCCCAGACCCCCTTGCTCTGCTGGGCTTGGCCAAAGGAAGCTGTGCCTAAAACCCAAAGCAGCCCAACTCTGCCAGGCTGGGGCTGCTGGGGTCCCCCAGGGCTGGAAAAACAAGGAAAAAGGAGCTTGAGGAAGAGGGGAGCATGACCAGCTCACCCAAATTAGCCAGGCAAATCCACACTGTTCAGCCGGAGCCAACTGACACGCGGGGATATCCGGAATATCTCAGGGTTTGGAGCTGCCTGGGCTCAATTCCCATGGTCCCTCCTTCCCCAGAGCCTTTGTGAGGCCCGTGGGATGTTCATGGCAGCTGGATCGTTGGCTCCAGCACATGGGGACAGAGGTCCTGCCCTCCCTGGCGCTGCGAGACATCACCGCCTTTAGCTGCTGTAATGGCTTTCTAAAATTAGCTGCACACTCTGCCCTTGGACTGGAGCAGGACATTTCTCGGTTGTTTAATATCAAAAGTCAAAAAAAATAAAAGAGGAAGCGGAGCACAAAAGCCACCCAGTCAATGCATGGCTAAGTTTATTTTATCACTTGTCCAACAGAACTCGACATCTATTTTAAGTCATTTATGAGGAGTACAAGTGTGAATAGCTGCAGAAGTTTTGCAATTCCAAGACACCACATACAGCTGCTAAAAAAAGCAAATTTAACCTTCCCAACAAAGCCCCCATGAGCAGCCCACCCTTCCCTGGATCGTGTTTCCCAGCTACTGATTTCAGGCAGCCAAAGTCCATCTTCCCCAGATCTGATCAGTTTATGGAGAGGGCCCCAGCCATGGCAGCATCTCCTCCTCGCTGGCATCCTGGGGGTGCTTCCCTTCCCTTTGGGCTCGGTTTTCCCTGTGCCGAGCGGGGCAGGTGCAGGTTGGTCCCTTGGGGTTTATCCCTCCCTTCAATTTATGAGTATTTTACATTTTGCTGCTGGCCACAGCTCCTATAAATAAACCCTGGCTGCCCGTGGCAGATGTGAAGTCTCTCCCTGCCCACACGCTCAGTTAGAGGCCCTGGCTTCCCAGCAGCGGGAATGGGAATAGATGTGAGTCTGCAATGAAATACTAATTGGGAGCAACGCCATTCTCCTGTCTACAGCGGGGAATTTTAATTGAGGACCACGTTAACAAGCTAATACCTTCTCTCACCACGTGGTCACAGCAGGAAAAGGGGTTGCTGGGACCTGCTCTTTTTAATGGGAGCATCTCCTATCACCTCTGTCTCCTCAGATCAACCCAAATTTGCAGCCCACTGATCAACACCCAGCAAACCCAACCACCAGCAGCTGCTTGATTTGACATGTGATTTCCTAAGAGTCAGAAATGTCTCAGCAAGGAGAGTCTGGAGCATCCCTGTGAGGTCAGGCCTGACCAGCAGCACCTCCCTTCATGCCCTCTAAGTCCCAACTATCCCTAACTATTCCCAAACCGAGGGCTCTGGTGCAAGAGGAGCATCTGCTGGTGCCCAGCAAAGGCTCCTGAAGCTGGACTGAAATAGGAATTCCCAAATAACACAACACCTGAACATGCAGGTTCAGGAGGTTGCTTCTCTTCCTCATTTCTGGCCAGATTTAGCCCACCCAGCATTGCACTGGAGTCCAAACAGGCTGGGGGAGAGATGAGGATGTGGGAGGAGGAGTCCCTCTGATCTTGCATTTTCCATGTGTTTTGGGAAAGTCTGAGCTCTCTGGGACATCAGCAGAGCACAGGAACTGCTGCAGCCCTTCCAGGGCTGGAAAAGGATTCTCCCTTAGCTGAGGCTTTTAATTCCAAGGGTGGGAGCAGGGGGGGATCGTTTCCTTCATCCTACGAAGCAGAAAGCAAAGCTACAGGAAAGCAGCTGGCAGGAGCAGAGGGACAGCTCCTGCTGCCGGGTGGGACGGAGCCGCCGCCGCGGGGTCATGTCCAGCTGTCACTGCCACATGTCCGCCACGTCGCCGTTCTTGTGGAACTCGTGCAGGTGGTCAGCGTACCTGGGGAGGGGGTGGAGGCGCGTTAGCCGAGCAGGAGCTGCTCCCATTCCGAGGGGCTGTTCCACGAGGATGCGAGGGAGCAGAGCACCCAGCAGGGACATGGAGCCACGGTACGGGTCTGACCCGGGTCTCCAGGATCACGTCTGCCTCCATCAGGATTCCTCCTGGGCCAGGACTGCCCGAAGGAGAGACTTTGGAAAACACCCGACCGAACACAAGCGGTTCAATCTGTGAACCTTTCCTCCCCGCCATCCTCAGTGGTTTAAAGGCCAATTAAGTGGCCTTGCTTCCAGGACAGGGTGCCCAAAAATCTGCTGCAGACCACCAAGCCCTGCCCACCAAACAAGCCCCGGGCCAGCCTGTCCTCACTCACTTCTTAGCGCAGAAGGCGGCGCAGTCCCGTCCCACGCTCTCGCTCCAGGCGGTTTTGTAGAGCACCTGCAATGAAGGAATGGGATCGGCTCTGCTTCCACCTCCATCCCATCCCTGCCATCCCACCCTGGAGAGAGGCTTCGGGCAAGGGCATGGAGCGACAGGACAGGGCTTCAAAATGACAGAGAGTCGGTTTAGATTTGATATCAGGAAGGAATCATTCCCTGGGAGGGTGGGCAGGCCCTGGCACAGGTGCCCAGAGCAGCTGGGGCTGCCCCTGGATCCCTGGAAGTGTCCAAGGCCAGGCTGGACAGGGCTTGGAGCAACCTGGGAAGGTGGAAGGTGTCCCTGCTGGCAGGGGTGGAACGGGATGGGCTTTAAGGTCCCTTCCCACCCAAACTCTGATTCTGTGATCAGCACAGGGAACCCCAGCGTGTTCCAGGGCTTGCCCTCAGGATGGTCAGGATGACCTTTCCCAGTGGGTTATTTTTACTGGGACAGCGCTGCTCTGGCTGTGGTGGTTCAGGGTAAGGCTCAGGGCTGCACATGGATGGAGATGTATTTTTGGAACAGGCTTAGGGAAGGTCACTGCTTGGCCTGACTCCTTTTTACCTTCATGCCACCGTGTTTTCATTCCAGAGCTGTGCTCTGAGGAGGCAGCAGGCAGTGCTGGGATTTGGGAAGAGGCAGAAGCCCCCCCATCCCTGACGGATTCATTCAGGCCTTGGGGATTTGTAAGCTGTTATCACCAGGGAATCACTCTAACCACACAAACACCCACCAGCAGGCCTCCCAATTAAGGTTAATTAAAGTCTCCCAGGATCAGTGGCAGAAATGTCACTGCCACCATGGGGATGGGAGAGCAGGGGCTTCACTCAGTCCCCTGTGGGACACGGTTTGTGCCCAGCCCAGGCAGTGCTGGGTGCTGGATTTCAGGCCCTTTTGTGTCTAGATGATGTAAGATCATTCCAGCCATGTAATATTTATGAATTTTCCTTTTTTATTTTTTTTTATTTTTTAGGTTAGAGCTTTAAAGTTTAATGATGTTTAACTTTTTATTTCCTTTGCTCCTTTCCTCACCAAAATAACTTTGAGATCAGGACAGAAATATTGTTCTGGTTTGGCTTTCATCTCGTTTCCTCGTTTAATTATTGATGATTTGTTTGGCTTTTTTTTCTCCCTGAAATGACAAATAAACTCCCTGAAACTGTGCAAGGATACAGGAAGAGTTTGCACCACAACAAATTCCCAGGAGATTCGGGCTGGCTGAAGCTTCCATTCCTACCAAACTTCTCCACTTTCAATGTACAGTTGGGGAAACTTGAAAACCAGAGGAAAACAGAGCCACAGGGCATGTGAGGAACATGAGGAGAGCCAGAGCTCATCCCTGGAGAGGCAGCAGATGAGCCCCACTGAGCAGGATGCACCCAGGAATAGGAAGGTGGAATTGCACATGGTCTAGAACCAGGCAGGGTGGGCTCAGGGGGGATGTATTTTATTCCTAAAATCACCTGTGCTTTAGATTCTCAATAATTAACCAAAATTTTGCCCCTCACTGAGCAGAGGGAACACGCTGAACTCCACGTGAGCTCCTGGCACAGCGGCACCACCGCCCCTGGACACGCCTGTGCCCACCCAGGGTGGGATTCCCACGGGGATATTCCTTGGCGTGTCCCTGTCCCTGCTGAGCCACACTGCCCGCGCTCCTGGCCATGCTGTGCCCCCACTGACCCAGCAGCTGCAATGGCACAACATCTCAAACCAGCCCAAATCCCCCCTGGATGGGATGGCAGGGGATATTTTTCAGTGCCCACCCCCCGTGGCCCCCGCGCTCACCAGGAAGACGAGGCAGTGCAGGAACAGGGTGTAGAAGAAGGCCACGGTCCGAGCGGTCTTGTTGGACAGGATGAGCCGCCCCTGCAGAAGGGCAGGATGGAAAATCTCATTTTAATGTGGGTCAGTGCAATGCAGCTCTCCTCAAACAGGCTGGGAGGGATCCTGGCTGGGACTGGGAGGCTTTTCCTGCCAGAGCCTGCTCAAAGATGCAGCGAGGGGGTGTTTGCCACCCACCTGTGCCCACCCCCGGGCAGTGACACTCCTTCAAGGTGGCTGCACCTCGCTCTCAGCCCAAATATGCCCAAATAGAGGTGGATTCAGGGCTGCCAGCCGTGGGCTCTCCCCACTGAAAACCCTTCTGGGGGTTTGTTTTGGGTTGCTTTAGCCCAGCTCTCTCCAGGGGCTCTCCCCGCTCCTGCTGTGCCAGCCCTGCCTCGGTGCCTGCTCCGCAGAGAAACCCTGGCAGTAATTAAGTCGTGCACATTTTTAATTCATGAGCTCAATTTGTGATTTGCAGCGTCCCCTCGCCGCCTCCTGGGCAGGGCACTGGAGCCCAGGCTGTGCTGGTGTTCCCAGAGCCGGGCCCTGCTGTCCCCTTGCTCTGCCAGCTCTGTCCTAAAAGAGTTCCCCTCCACCTTTTCCAGTCCCGTGCCACCCCCAGGGCTGTCCGAGCTCCCTGGGGGCTGGAAACCTGTGGGGTCGGGACGAATCCCCCTCCACCCCTCATTTTGGAGAGGCTGAAGCACAGCCAGACCCTGGGGATGCCCTTTTGGCACATCCCACCAAGATCCCAACGGGAAAACCTTTGTGCCCATCCCTTCAAAAGCACGGAAATCAGGAGCAGCAGAGGAGCAGCTTGCAAAGGACAGGTCCTGCCTTCCTTCACAGCCACTCTTTGTTCCTGCTGTAACCCAGGGACTCATTATGGACATAAGCACATTCCCCAAGCACCATGCAGGCTTTCCAAAGCTGGCATTAAAACCCACAGATCTCCCACCAAACCCATTCCGGGCTCAAATCGTCTTTGCTATTCACGGCCACGGCGGAGGCTGCTGTAACAAACAAGATTATGTTCTTAAATATTCCCAAGGAATAACTCCCCTAAGTCAGTTTTTTTTTTTTTGTGAATGCCTTTCATTAATTCTCCGTGGTGCTGGCACACCACCCAATCCATATTCATGTTGGCATTTGCTTGGTTTTTATGCAAATGACAGCTTTGCCTTTATTACAGGATATCTCTGTGTTCTGGGGCTGCTGCAGCCCCACAGTCCCACGACAACCTCCCTTGTGCTGGAGAGCCAGGGGTTAACTCAGCCAAAACCCCATCCTGAGCCTGCTGCTAATGCCAGATTTCCTCAATAACCACGTTTTTAGCCCAGAAAGTTCAACCCTAACTTGCAGTGGCAGCAGGAGCCTCCTGCCCACCCAGGCTCAGGGCAGGACCTTTTTGAGCTCCAGGCACCACAGCCTCCCCAGTGTTCTCCCTGATGCCTTTTTGCATGGAAGAGCCAGGGAAGGAAGGATCAGGGCTTGGGAAGGGGTTTTCATGGAGAATGCAATGAGAAGTCACTGTGTGCCTGAGGGTGCTGCCCTGTGTGGGGCAGAGCATCTTCCCCGGAGTGTGGGACCCTCTGCAGCCCCTCACGCTCCTGCTCCCCAGAGCTGTGGGGTGCTGGGCTCTCTGGGGGGGTCCTCCTCTGCTGGGGGTGCAGCCCTGAGCACCCACCACCTTACAAACCAAAGAAGTGCTTGGGATTATAGAATAAAACCAGAATTGTGTAGGTTGGAAAAGACCTCAAAACTCATGGAGTGCAAGCATTCCCCCAGCCCTGCCAAGCCCACCACCGAACCACGTCCACATTTAAACACCTCTGGCAATGGTGACTCCAGCCCTGCCTGGGCCAGCAGGGATGGGGCCTTCCCACTGCCCAAGACCCCCATTCCCACGGGGATAAAACCCCCAGCTCCCAGCAGGGCTGGCAGAGCAGCCACTCACCATGCTCAGCGTGGCTTTATCCCAGGGACTGAGGCTCAGGTACTTCCTCTGGCGTTCCTGCAAGGAAACCATACGGGATTTTGAGGCTCAAAGGGCTGCTTTAGGGTTTGCAAAGCAGGGCAGAAGCTGTGTGCCCCAGGTTTTCCTATTGGCCCCCCAGCCCCCATCTGGGCACAATTTTTTATTCTTGGAAGCGAAGGGCGCTATGAATGTGTTTCATTCTTTCAGAGTGCTGTCCCTGGATTTTCTCCAGGGGTGACCCCACACAGGAGGGGCTGAGGGGATTTCCATACCTTCCTGCTGAAGGAGGAGAAGGGGTCCAGGCGTTCCTCGTACTGGGACGAGTAGCGCTGCTCCGTGTCATCCCTGCTGCTGCCCTGTGGGAGCGAAGGCGGTGTGAGAGCCAGCAGGGACACCCAGCACAAGGACAGAGCCCCCAGGGCCCCCTTTGGAAGGAATGACCCCCAGAGGATGGAGCAGCACAGCCCAGAGCTGTCCCCTTCAGAAAGGAGAAGCACAAGGGAGCTGTTGAACAAAGTCTTTCCTTCCAAAAATTGTGGAATGGTTTGGGCTGGAAAGGACCTCAGGTGATTCTTCCATGAGGGCTCCCTGTTTATCCCGGGTCTCGCTATTTTTGGCCCTTTCCATGAAATGATTGTCACCTGTGTCACCCTCACAGAGCTCACCTGGGCTGCTGCAAATCCCACCCTGAATTCCTTCGCTGCTGGGCCAGGTTAGGAGGGAGAGAGAGGTTTGGGAGGAGGAAATCATTGTTCAAACACAGAGCTTTTATAAACCGGGAAAAGGGCAAAGCAAATGAAGAGAACTCCTTGAGAGAAGTGACAGATTTTGGACAGGCTGGATTTTATATTATTTATCCTTCTCCCGGGACAGAGGCTCCCGTTCCGCAGCCTCAGCCACAGCGAGCCCCGAGGATGCTGGTGCAGCCTGCACATCCCTGCTCCTCCTTCCTCCACTCTGCAAGAGCTGCAGGTTCCCCATCATTCCCACCCAAATCCAGCCTGGAAACCACAGGTGCTGCCCCCAGCCCCGGGCACAGCCCTGGCTCCTCGCTCCGCTGCCCATCCATCCCCGTCCCAGCCCGGTGCCACCGGCCAGCCCGGCAGCGCTGCCACTCCCCGAGGCCTTTCTGGACCCGTTCCTACGTGCAGTGGGTTTGCCCTGGCCAGCCCCGTGGCTGGTTGTTACACCTCTGAGTAAACCTTTAGTAACCCTGCCCTTCCACGCTGCAATCCGAGCCCGGGGTCAGCGCGGTGAGGGCAGCGCCTGATTTAGGGGCGATGAATCGGCCGCAGCCCGGCCCGGTGCAGTGATCTTTGATGAGTATTTTTAACATGTCACATGCCCCATTAGGGGGTGAATTATGCAATCCCCTGCGCTGCTGCCACGGAGGGCTTTGCTCTTTAGCTCATGGCAATGGCATTCAGGGGTTGCCTTGTGGCGGAGGATAAACATGGATATGATATTCCACAGGAGAACCGGGAAAAAAATGTCAGAGGGGATGACCCAGCGTCATCACGGGGACATAAATGAAAGAACCAAATAAGGGCCCTCACAGCTGCAGGAGTTTCCCACCCCCAAATGTTATTAAAATATCTGTCAACGAAACAGACTCACGGGAAGGCAGCAGCGAGGGGGAAGGATGGCAGGGTTTCCTCTGTGAGTGGCACTTTGGCATTTTTAGGGAAAGCCCGAGGGCTCTGACCAGGGAAGTGCTTGCAATGGAAAGCTCCCCCAGGGATGAACCTCCTGAGGGACACAGCACCAGCAAAGCAGGATGAAGCAAATTCTCTTTCCCTTTCCCAGACTTCTCCTGGCATTACTGGGATGGTTTTGGGCTGATTTCTTCTCTTTTCTCTGTCTTCTGCCTGCCCAGGAGCAGCTTTCCCTGCTGGCTACGAAGTTCAGGGTGGTGGGGAATGAGCACAGGTGGGACAGGATGAATTATTTCCCAGGCTCTGCTGCAGGGATTTATTGCAGGAGGCCCCAGTTTAACCTCTGGCAGCCTGGTCAGGCACAAGTATCCACACGTTGCCAGCAGCGAGCATCAAAGGGGGGTGGAGCAGCTCTTTGAGGGAGGAAATTTGGACTTCTGGCTTCGAAGATGTCAAAGACTCTTTGTTCAAAACTGGGTCCTGCTCCTCTGGACAGAGCACTGCACCCTTTCCCACCCCAAGCAACTCCAACTTTCGTGCAAGCTGCATATGGGAAATGTGCAATTTCCCCGTTGCTGACTGTCTGTCCGTGTGAGCCCAGCCCCAGGATGGACAGACAGATGGACAGACGGACACTCACCCGGCCAGGGTAGCTCTGCAGGAACTTGATCTTCTCGTAGAGCTTGATGTTGTCAGCTCTCAGGTTGTCCAGCTCGCTCTGCAGGGCGTGCACCGTGTGCTGCAGCATCCGGTTCTCCTGCAGGGGAGCGGGGGAACAACGGCATCCAGCCAGGGCTCAGGCCTTCCTCAGGGATTAAACACCCCCGGCTTGGAATTCAAATGGTCCCTAATCAAAACTGTCCCAGGTGTGGCAGAATGGGGCTCCCAGCCCTGAACCTTTAAGAACCTTTAAGAATCCCATCCCTCTGTGGCCAGCGAAGGGCTGGGGCAGCCAAGGTGCCTGTGAGGGGCTTTGGGATGGGATGTGGCTCCCACGGGAGGTGCAGAGCCAACCTGACAGCTTTGAAGAGGTTATTTGGAGCTCTACTTCAATTTATTAGCCCAAAACACATTCCCTATGTGCTTTTTCCACCCCCAAACACTGCCAAAAGGCCAAGCTCGTGTGACAGGGACCGGGACCCATCCTTGAGCTGCAGCAACATGGACGGGCTGGGGCAGGCTCTGGTCCTGCTCTCAGCAGGATGGATTTTCCTCCTGCTTGCAGTGCTTGGTAAAATCCCCTGCAGCCCCCCCAGCACTCACCCCCTCCAGCTCCTGGTTCTTGGCCCGGAAGCGTTCCCTCTGGCTGGAGATGATGGACAGGAGGGAATCCACCTGCCCCTCGGGGAATGAGGTGCCCGGGGATGGGGGGTGACCTGCGGACAAGGTTTGGCGTGAGAGATGCCCTGGTCAATGCCCACCATCCACGCCAGGGGCTTGCTCGAGGTCCTTCCTCTGCAGGACCTTGGGGGCACCAGATCAACTCCTGTGCACAGTTATTACAACATGGACTCGTATTTATGGTGTTTTTTCATTTCTGAGGACTCATCCTGGAAACAGGATGAAACAACATGAAAACAAATTGCATTTTTCAGTGCAACCCACGGCTGCCTTTCCCTGACCCAAACCCTCCCCATCCCTCCAGACTCTCTCCTGCAGCTTCAGCATTAAAATAAAGCCCCAGAACCACAACCCCTACCCTGACCCCTCATCCACTGCCACCTTGCCATGCCCAGGGCCCCATTCTTTGGGTGTCCCACGTGGGTTGTCCCCATGATGGGGCTCTGTGGCCATCCCTCCCTGCTCTTCCTTCCTGGCAGTGGCATCCACAGCCAAGGAGAAATGTGTCCCCAGGGCTGTGACTCAACCAGCAGCACAGAGCAGTTATTCACAGAGCAGGATGGGTGGCTGCAGGTTGTTTGGCTTGGTGGGACTGTTGCTGTGATATTGTTTATCTTGTGTTTTCAAAACCTTTCAAAACAAAACAAACAAAAACCGAAAAAAAGCAAAAGCAAAAAAAAGAAAAAGAGGAAAGGAAGTGTTTGTTGGTTTGGTTTTTTTTTTTTTTTCTTTTCCCAGAGGAGCAAAGAGTTGGTTTTTTTTTTTTAAATTCATTTTCTCCTGCAGACCTCAGTGCAGGAGCTGCTGTACAGGAAATGTTTCTCTGGCTGGCTCTGCAGGGGTTTGGTGTGGGAAGAGCAGGAGACAGAGCTCAGAGCTCAGGGTGTTTTCTTCAGCCTGGCTTCACCAGCTCGGCACAGCCAGGCCTGGCACTGCTGCACCCTCGGGAGGAGCTGGAGGATGGACAAACGATGCCCAGCATGGAAAACCATCCCAGGGAAGGACACACGGAGCAGGTGATGCCTGTGCCGGCTCAGGAGCATCCTCGTGCTGCCATCCCTGGAGCGGTGCCCCCCTGCCCATGGCCCTGGGGTGTCCCAGCCCCGGATTCCCTCCCTTCTCTCACCATAAAACAGCGCCGTGGCCTCCTTGATGGGCTCAGGGATCTTCTCCAGGCCGGGGGCGGCCGCACCCTGGGCAGCACAAGCAGAAGGGATTAAACATTTCCCACCCACCCAAAGGTGCCTGGGCAAAGCAAACCCCTCCTGGATCCCGCTACTGCCCCGGTGCTGCACGGGCACGCTGCAAGGATCCGGACTGGCACGGCATGGAAAGGCTGATTCAACCCCAAATGCCAGCCTCTGCCCAGGAGGAAGGGCTGGATGGGTCCTGGATGCCACTGGTGCCACCCCCTCCCACGCCAGCACCTCCCACTACACGGGCACCGTGAAAATCTCTGCTGGGTGAAAGACCAGAAAGAAAGAAAAGGAGGGAAAAAATAAAAAAGAAGGCAGAAAAAAAAGAGGTGAGCACTTCCCCATGCTGTGCCAGCCAGCCCCGAGGCCATGGGGAGGGGGTACCTCTGCATCCGGGCGGTGCACGGCAGACAGGGCTTGGATGGTGCTCAGGTCGTGCTCCAGCTTGGCCACGAGCTCCTTCTGGCCAGCCAGGGTGGACACGGCCTCGGTCAGCTGGATCTGCAGCTCGGCACAGCGCACTGCAAAGCAGAGCCGGGGCTGTCACCCTTTCGGGGGACAAAGCCCCCAGCGGCCAAAGAGAGCTGAGAAAGCCCCACCCGGAGCTCCAGCCTCAGGGGCAGCGAGCCCCTTCTCTCCTCAATCCCTGCTCAGCACCGGGCTCCAGCCCTCCCCGGGGATGCGCCAGGGTGGGCACAGTCCCCAGTGCCACCTCCCAGTGCCCGAGGCCATGGGAGCAGCTGCCTGCACTGGCACGGCTGCCCCGAAGCATCGGCAAGGCGTTTGTGGTGCCCCGGGGGAGCAGCCCTGGCTGGGCAGAGCGGGGGGACCTGCAGAGGAATAAGGGGAGCTGAGCCCGGGGA
>VZTX01035275.1:0-33510 GCA_013400915.1 Pardalotus punctatus | reverse complement strand
CAGAGGAAGGGGCAGGGGCGGCCGCGTTGTCCCCAGCCCTCGGTGCTGCTGTCCCCGGGCAGCTCCGTCCCGCTCAGGACGCTGCAGGGCTGAGCGCCGCTCCCCTGCCCTGCTGCTCCTCCAAATAGCCTCCCCTCAAAAAAAAAATTACAGTTGAAAATATAAGCCCTGTAACCCCTTCCCAGGCGCAGAGGCACTGCGGGAGCATTGCTGAGCCCACCAGCGCTCTGCGAAACCAGAGCTGGATGTTTTAACCAGGGGAGATTCACCCATGGGTGCGTCGAGAAGCCCCCACCCTGCTCCGGCCCCTTGTCCCGGGACCCCCGGGGCCTCCCCCAGCCCCATCTCGCTCCCTTGCCCCGGGAGTCGAGGCTCCCCGGCACGGAGGTGGCTGGAGGGAGGCCCCGGCATTGGGATTAGCAGAAGCAGCAGCTCCTGCATCCATAGCCCTGGCTGCTGCACACAGTATTTGGGGGAAGTTTTAAAACCCAGGTGCTTCTGCGGACACCCACAGGTCAGCACAGCCGGCTGCTGAATCTTAAATCCAAATCCTTTTCCCACAGCCCCTACTCCAGGCAGCCCAGCCGGACAGGGGCAGAGCTTGCTTTAGCCCAACAGCCACATGCACACATTTATCACCCTCCCAAACCGCTCCCCATCTCCCAGACCTCGGGCTTTCCAGTGATAAAGGGACCATCACCAGGAGAAAGCCCCGTTCCTGCAGGACTCGACCGCCCCAGGCGCACCTATCCCTCCAAATCTCCCCTCTCCGGCGGGAGCCAGCTCTCTCCCGCCTTCACAGTGGAAGTTTCTGGGGCTTCAGTCAAGGTTTCAAAGGCTGGAATTGGCAAACACGCCTCCGCATCACCGGTACACACACGGGGAGGGGGAGTCGGGGTGCATATGCCACAGGGACACTCAAAAATCCCTGTCACTGAGGAACGAGGAGATCCCACAGCTCCGCGGAGCCGCGAAGACTCACACGCTCTCGGTGGCGCAGTTATTTATTTATTTTAAACCCTGGTACATGACATTTCTCTTCTTACGAAGGCGGCAGCAGCAGAAAGCCCATCACAGCCTCTCCTGAAAGCAGAGCCTGGAAACCAGAGTCTCATCTGCATATTCATAAGTACCTGATAAATTAATCATGATGGCAGAAGCATTCAGGCTAGAAGGGAGGTGACAGGGGAAGGTTGCATCCCCCAACACAAGCCCATCCTCACTCTCGCACCCGCTCTTCGTCTTCCAGGCACAAAATGTTTTGATCCCTTCGCAAGTCGACTGAACCACCTCGGTACTGCGGGGCAGGGGGCTGTGCCCCCCCAACACCCCGCTAGGCACCCGCCACTTCGCCCCGCACCCCGCCGGTCCCTGGCTCCGGTGAGAGATGCAGCACAGATGGGCTGGAGCAGGGTGGAGGACCCAAAATCTGAGGGAGCTCAGCTGCCACCGCCACAGCCCCCAGCCCAGCCGTGATCTCTGCTCCCATGTCACCGCCTGTCCCCCGGCCTGTCCCCACCCCAGCTCTGCCCTCAGCGCGCTCCAACGTGCCCCAGCATTGCCCGACCTTTAGCTGATGCTAAAGAGTTTGACCCTAAAAATCTTTCCATGTCCTCTCTCCCCTTAGTGCTCTCCCGACTGGGGGTGAGCGGGCATCGCCAGGATTCTGTACCCGGCAGCTCTAGAGCTGGAACAAGGCACAGAGGGGTCCTCTGGAAGGGACAGGTGGAGTGTGGCTGGCACAGAACCGCGAGAGGCGGAGAGGTGGGAGATGGGGAGAGTGAGGAGAGCCGGGGGAATCCTGCACCGCACCAAGGCAGAGGGAGCCGACTCTGTGCACACACCGCTCGCTCTGCCAGCTGCGAGGCAGCTGTGGCTTTCCCTTTCCAGTGCAAAATGCTCTCCACAAGCAGATCCGGTGCTTGTGGTGTCCTCAGTGTCACTACACCGAAGCCCTTTGGTGTGGGGGAAGAGTCACCCTGCCCCGGGCAGAGATGGTGCCTCAGGTAACAGGAGCAGAAATTCAACCCGGGGCTGGAGCAGCGCCTGAGCCCACCCCCCTTTTCCCGAGAGCCGCCCTCAGAAGAGGGGGCAGGAGGGGCGGAGGGCGCCTGGCAGCCGCCTGTAGAACCCAGGAGGGTCCAGATCTCACTTGATGTCGCCGATCTGGAGGCAACTGCCTGCCAGACTGCCAGCCCAGCTCAGCCCCAGCCCACAGGGAGAGGCTGGGTGCCCATCTGAAGATAACCTGTCCTCACACCATGAGCCAACCATCAATTCCCAGGTGCTGAGCCACATCTGGAGCAGCTCCATGTCCTCCTAAACCACAAGTGCCAAGAACAAGCCCATATCCAGTCCCAGCAGCCCATCCCCAGAAGAGCAACTTCGTGCTCTGCAGAACCCAGCACAGGATCTGCCTGTCCTTCCTTCCATCTGTTGATTTTGAGTCAGATCCCTCCCATCTCATCTCCCCGGCTTAAACATGAATGAGCAGAAGAATATTTTGGGATCTGCACGTGTTAGCAGATGTTTGGAGGAGTCCCCTGCAGAGAGAGCAGTAGGAGAGCGATGGGGGACCCAGCAATGTGGTCGAGAGGCCGCTGCCGTTAGCGGTCTGTTTAATATGTTGGGTTTGGTCTGGGCCTGGGTAATTAGCACCTGAGCAGTAATTATTCACACTTGGCCTTTCTATATCCTGCTCATAGATTTGATGATTAATGTTGCTCCTTGAGTTAAGCCTGCCTTGGATTTACCAGCGCGCGGTGGGAAAGTTAAGAGGAGGCTGTTGTGTGGCAGAAGCTGCTGTCCCTCACATCAAACAGCAAAAACAGCACAATAGAAAAATTAGAGTAAAAAGCACTTTGCACAGAAGCAGCAGCCGCTAAGCACAGAGCAGCCATCTCAGCAACACTCTGCCACCACCATCGACGCACGAGGAGCACGGCTCTACAGCAGGAGAAGCAAAAAACCTCCCTCAGCATTCAGAAGACTCCAATGCCAGTGATCTGGGGTCTAATGGCACCCCAGAGACACAAGCTGGACAGAGCCCTGCAGCAAAGTTGGGGTGCACAGACCCCTTCAGACACCTTTCCATCACAGAAACACAATGAGGGGTCTCCAGAGAAGGACCTGCTTCTCCCCCAAGATGGGAAATAGGAAAAACCAGCTGCTAACCACTCTGTACTGGGATTTACACAGCTCAGCCAAGAAAAATCCATAAACCAGTTGTGGGCTCACCTGCTCTCGTGGACACTGGCTCCCTGGTATTGGTCCTGGGCAAGGGGATGCACTGCCAGGGATGGTCCTGGTCACCTGCAGAGGGACCTGGGGCTGCTTTGCAGCGCTGCTGACCAAGACCCTTGGAGGCTGAGGGCTTCTCCAGCTGCTCCTCAGGGCAAAGGATACTTCCAGCAGAGCTGCCCTCTGGGATTTCTGTGCCAGGCAGGCAGGAGCTTCATCCAAGATCTTCCTCAATGCCAAAGAGCACATGGAGGTTGGCATGAAGAGGAGACAGCCAAGCCCAGAGGCAAAGAACAGGCAGAGCTGCCCTGGCTCCTTTTCCTCAGGGAAACACTGACTCCAGGTCCTATAGATAAAGGAGGGGAGCCCAGAGGGGAGAAGCCCCCCCAAAGCCTGCTCTTATCCTCACTCCTGGCCCCATGACTGGTCCAGCTGAGCAGAACCACCTGCCCCACACCTGCAGGGAATGGGACCGACCATTAACCCTATCTGTGCTGCTGCTCAGAGGAGGGGAAAGGGTTTTCCCAGGGAAACCCCCACATCCAGGATGCTGCTGTGGACCATCCCTGATCCTTGCAATCCTCCTCCCTTTTCTGGGACTGAAGCTGTCCCTTCTTGCCTGGCTGGCAGGTCCCACATTGGGCCGGATCCATGGGTTTTCCCCTCATACCTGTTGTCCCAAACTCATGAGGATTCATACGTCCCACAGCATCTGCACCATGCCCCTGCTCCCACCTTTTCCATGTGGGAAGCTCCAGCAGCCCCACTGGGCTCAGCCCCTACAGACAGGAGCAGCTTTGGGGCAACCCCACCTGCCTCAGGTCCTTGATTATTTCCACACTTCCATTCTGTGAGCTTGATTTTTAATACAGAACCTCCAAAGCCGTGCTTTCTCCCTCTTTTCCTCACCCCAATGAGACTTTTGCCTTGAAACCTGTGAAGCTGCCTTTTTTCCCTCCCTTTTTCCCGAGGTTTTGCAACATGAAAGTGGATGTTGATGTGAATGGAATTTTGAAATTGGAGACAGGGAAGTTCTGCTCTGGGAGGTGACTATTTGCTCACAAAATCGCCCTTTTTCAAGCTCCCCGATGAAATTCTGCACAATTATTTTTGTCTCCTCCTCGCCCAGCCAGCCCGGTGCCCTGCGCTGCTCCTGCTTTTGTTTCTCCTCTTCTCCCTGGTGAGGATGAACAAAACACCAACCATTGCCCATGCCCACTCCTCCTCCTCCTCCTCCTTCTCCTCCTCCTCTCACGGCTGCCAGCGCAGGCCGGTGCTGCCCGCCTGGCAGAGAGCGCTCAGGATTCAGGGATGTCCTGATGAATTTCCCCCAGCAGAGAGCCGGGGCTGGTCGGATGCTCAGCTCAGCTCAGGGCATTCCAGAAACTCACCCTTCCATTTGCTGTGGTGCTGGAGAGCAAACACCAGCCCAAAATACGTGCAAAGGGACAGGCTTCACCCTCACCAGCCCCGTGCTGGTGTGAGGCAAGGGAAAGCTCTGCAGACAGCTTCCAGCAGGACTCGGGCTGGGATGTAGAATGACACCGTGCAAGGGTAAAGGAGCACTCAGGGTGTCTGGGGAACCCTCAGGGCCTGAGGACAACCCCCACATCCAGGCTGCATGTCTGCTGTCCTCCAGCACCCTTCTCCTTCAGCTTGTGGTCCCCACAGCACCATGAGCATCCCAGCTCTTCCACTCCCATTTGAACCAGAAAACAAGGACATGGCTGAAAAGGACATGGACACCCCAGGCTCTGCGGTGCTGTGCCCTCGGCTCAGTCACACGAGAGAGGAGGGGGAGGATTGAGCCTCCAGTTTCTCCCCCTGGAGTTACCGCTGGATTAACTCAGCCTTAGGTTGTTTCAGGAGCATTTACATGCAGAGCTCCTTCAGCTCGGCCCTCCGGTGCTGTGGGGTCAGGCAGTGCCTCTGGCTTTTACCTGGTCCCTCTAACTCCAATTTCATTTTCCTTGGTTTTGGTACCTCAGGTTGCAGTAAACGGGACTGGGCGGAGGGGACACAGAAGGAGCTGCTGGAAGCCAATCCCTGCCCAGCTCCCTGGAATTCACGTTACTGATGAATTTATGTCACCTCACGGCCAGATTCACAGGGTTTGTACAGCAGGACGGTGCTTTTATCCTTGGTCTCCAAGTGGGAAAGTGAGGCAGTGTCCTCAGGTAAGGTCACAGCAGAGCTCCATGGAGAGCAGGCAACTGAACCCACAGATCCCAAATCCATCTCAACCAGTGGCAGCTCGCTCATGTATATGAAATTTATGTTTGACTCTCTCCCCAGGGATTCATCTCCCATCTTTCCCCTTTAATTATAAAAATTAGTAGGTTTGAGGTATATTTGAGGGGTTTTCTTTTCCTGCGTTGACAAAGTGCAATACTTGATGACTCTAACCCCAAATTCTCTGTGACACAGATACCCTGGCAATTATAAAATACTTCCAAGCTCGCTCCATAAACCCCTTTGCTGTTGCTATTAGTATGCATTAACATTTTATTGGTGTTACAGGATGAAACATCCAGTCTTGCAGCTCCAGTGGGCTTGGGGATTTCCAGCATCCTGCAATATGTATCCGTGCAGAGGAAATTAAAATGTGGATGGATCAGCAAGATACAGTCAAATCCTCTACAGTAATTTGGAGAAGACTAAACTCTGGTGCTAGTGGAGCATATTCCAAGCTATCTAATAGAGAGTTGATGATCTCTGTAACAGCCTTTTTGTAAGTTTTATTCTCGCCTACAAGGGAATTTTTTCAAAGGGGGTATGTAATACCTAAACTAATATTTTTAAAGGTATATGCTCTGAACATGGAAAAGTAAGGCCCCTTGCAGAGCAGTCACTTCCCGTGATCAGCAAGTACCCGATAAAAGAATACACTCCAGTGTCTTACAATCTAGCTGGAATTTCTAACCTCCACACCAGTCAATTTTCTATAGTTTTCATCATTATAGGACAATAAACTCATAGGAATATTGTCATGCTTTGCTCTTTTAGCCAGAGATTTCCTTTAGCAACATCAGCACTTGAAGCCAGATGTGCTGTGTCTACCCAACAGCTGTCAGAGCATGGTGCTGGTGTCCAGATTCCCTACTTCACCATCTCAAAAAACCCCAAAAACATTTCCACACATAAAACTGGGGGGAATTCATGTCCAAATAGAAACTTTGGGTACCTTGACTTGTGCAGTGCAGTCTACTTGGGTTTATCTCTCCCAAGCACCTTAAAAAAACCAGGAGAAGCAATAAGGAACTGATCCTCTGATTTCTCTCCTCCTCCCTTTCCTAGGGTCAGCAAAACCTTAATCTACTTTCAAAAAGAAAGGAAAATGTGCTCAGGAGGACTTAACCCCACACCTTGGTGCCTGCTGGGTCAGGGCCCTGCAGCTCCACTCCTCTAGGACCCCCTCTCCTGGGGATTTGCTGTCTCCATGGGTGTGACCGCACTGAGCATTAAGGAGCCCAAATTCTGATGCAGGATTTCGACATTATTTATTATCTGTGTTACAGTTGCAACTGGGAACGTGGGGAGGGACTCATTCCAATTTTAGACAACTGCATTTACGCCCTGCGTAGAGCCATCCCATGTAGACATTCCCAAGCCCAGGCTTTTTATAGCAAGCAGAAGCAACCATTCCACCCACTGAAAGGCCTTTTCTAACTTCCAAAACCTGCTCACAGCCTTGTGCTCCTCAGAACCAGCCTATCTCCAAGCTGAAGATGCCCGTCACGGTTCAGGCCTCGCTGAATCTGATGTGGAGACAGCCCTTTTTCAATTTGGCTCATCCTAGTTTGAAGTTCAGCACGATTTTACAAGACCCTGTGTGTCCCCAGGATGTTCAAAGAGTTTCTCCAATGTCAGTGGGAAGAGTGCTCATCCACCAAAGGGGAAGCAAAGTTAAAGGATGAAGATATCTCCTCTTGGCTATTAGAGCATGAAATGACCTCCAAAAGCCCTGTTAAATTCTGCATCTGAGCCAGGAGAGTCCTTGTTGAAGCAGCAAGAAGATCCTTGTGAGCTTCTCAACCGTACAAGGTTTCCACCAGCACGTTGGCAGTGGGAGAGTTCAGGTTACTTTAGCAGTTATCATTAACAACCAATTTCTCCTTCTCTGACCCATTTCTGCCTCCTTCCCTCTCTCAGGAAGCCAGTGCAGTTGCAGGGACACAGTGCAGTCCAGGGCTCTTGTGTGGTTCAGCACCAGGTCCTTGGGGTACAAAGTGCATCTTCATCTTGGCAAGTGCCTGCTCAGATTTTGCAGGTCCTGCTCGGGGTCTGCTTCGTTTATTCACTCACAAGATCCCAGCACTGCCCGATGGAACTGAGCCACACGCGAGGGACAAGTTAATGCAGCAACAATGACATCAAGTAGTTCTATTTTTTATTCTGTTATTCCTATCTCCGCACAAGGCTGCTTCTCTCAACTCTTACTTCATTACTGGCTGCCACGAGCAATCACTTATAAAGGAGGGCTGTGAAGGAAGAGACAGGGCAAGGTTGATGGCGATCTGCAGAATGCACCCTGTGCAAAGGCAACAGCTGTTAAACAGCAACATGAACTGGCCTACGTATGGCAACCCCAAGGATCCAGCTCTGAAAACTGAATTTGAAAAAAAACCAGCTTGGTCAGTGGGCTGAGGGGGAAGATGGCCAGAAACCCACGCTATGTCCGCTTCCCCTTCACTGAGCGTCATGTTCGCCAAGGGACACGCTCAAGATGAATTCAAGTGCCTTCAAAGAAAACATCTGTGATCCAAGATGACATTTCTGCTCACCATCCACCCCTCCACGCTGCTGCCACTTTTAGCAACACGCGCTCACACAGTTGGCCTGTGTTGATGGAGAAGATGTAACCCAGAGACAAGAAAAGGAGCATTTGCTAAGCACAGCTACACTACCTCCAACCACTCATGAGAAGGTCCAAGTTTAATTTAATCCAGGTCTATTATAAAGTCCAACAAAGCTGCTGAACTACCCTGATGCTGGAAGTCCTGAGTCAGCTCCTACAGCAGGACAGGAAAAATATCTGAAGAAAAAGGTTCGAGTTCTCACCATGCTTCAGAAACAAAGCGCAAACGTCCTTTGGTTCTGACAGTTTCTGATCTTCAAAAGGTATTTGCTGGCCTGGGATCAGGCTTCGCACATGACCTACCTGCCAAATCCCAGCTGGGATGGAGGGTGGACACAGCAAAAAAGTTAATAAATAAACCATACAATACAACAGAAAGACACCTTGGAAGGACACAAAGACAGACTGGATCTACTGGATCATGCAGTTAAATAATGAATCAATTTTGGTGCAAGCACAAGGTCAACCACCAACATGGCAAGTGCTTCCACAAGGCCTCTTCCCTACGCCGAAGGCTCCGGCCCTTGGCTTTGCTGGCTCTGCTCCCAAAGTGGGAGCAAACCCCAGTCTGAGAGAGATCAACACAGTCACCAGTGCAAAACACAGAAACTTTAATTAAACCCACAACACAGGGGGAACTGGGAAGTGCTGCTTCGGACACAGAGCAGCCCTGGCCACAGGCGCAGGCAGAGGAGCTGAGCCCCGCGAAGCCGCAGGGGATGGCGGTGGGAGCAGGAGGGAGGCAAAGCAACTGGCTGCCACGTGATGGGGGCACATCCCAAGCGGGCTGGTAAGACTCAAATGAGAATGAGCCGCTTGACATCCCAAAATCCCTGGCAGGACAGATGTGCAGACTCGGGCAAGCAACAAACAGAGCTGTGCGTGAGCCTCCTCCCACTGCCTCCACAGGTCCCAAGGCCAGGGACCCTGTCCCCAGGGCGCAGTGCTGCAGCTGCAGGGGAAGGAAGCACCTCTCCACCCTTTTTTGGTGTATTCCACATTCCTGGAGTCCCTCCCATGTATCAATGTCAACATTTCCACCCACCCTTTCGCATGGAAGCCCAATTTCCACAAAACAACGAGGAAAGATGTTTTCCCAACCCTTGGGCAGATTAAGGAAACCAGAGGCTTTTGCTCAGCCACTGCTGGCCAGATGCTGCAGAGCCATTTCAAGCATGGGGACACCTGCCAAAAGACACAGCAACATGAGGGGACACAGGTGGAGACACCGGGAGTCTCTGCTCCATGCACAGGCTGCTCTACTGAAGATGGACTCATCAAGTCCCAGCCATGCACACAGATGTCCAGCAACATTCCAGGAGCAGATCCGCTTGGAAAGCCAACTCAAAACACATCCCATTTAGGAGTAAAACAAGACTTAACCCCAGTCTTCCATTTTCATTTAAAATACAAGTTTATAGAGTTGTTTCAGGCAGGTCAAAAGCCCCTTGTCCCCCAACCCTTACCCAGGGCCAAGCCAGGAGCAGACAGGACAGCAGCAGTGCCAAAAAGCTCTGCTTCAGCTCTGTGGACATTTCACCACCTCTTAACTTAGAAATCTTTTCTTACTGTCCTTCCTCTGAGTGCCTGCAAGAACCTTTACAAGAGGGAGTGAGTAGGTCTGTTAAAAATAACGAAAAAATAAAAATAAAATTTAAAAATCTCAATCAGGTTTCTTGCCCCCACCCCAGCAGTAAAGCAGTCCAGCAGCAAAAGCTGAGCAGCCTGGCTGGCGGCAGCCCCTCCATGGTCTGCAAGAATGCCAGAGGAAGGATTCCTGCTGCTCCCGATCCCCAGCAAACACCAGTCCAGAGCCCTGTCCCCCCCACACCCAGCCTGGGAACCCCAAGAAGAAACATCCACTCTGCAGCTGCAAAGCTGTGCATCACCTTGGTCAAGACCTGCGGACAGACAGCTCATCTCAAACCCAGCACCAGCCCTTTCTGCCCTCCCGTGATGCTGCTGGTGGGATCCAGACCACCTGCCCTCAACACACTGCTGCTGGTGGCACTGCAGGTGGGGTCCCTCAGCCTGACATCCAGCACAGCAACACCAGCATGGAATGACAAAGGGAAAGAGCTTTCTCCAGGTATAACCTGTTGTCCTGGGCTATTTATGCTTTTTTGTTTCCAGCGTGAGTATATAAATGCACGAGAAGCCGCATGCTGCCCCCTCATGCTGCCTGTGCTCCGGGGACTCCCCCTCGAAGAGCTGGGGATCGTGCTGCTTCACAGGGAAATCCCTTTGCTAAGGGGCTGTCACTACAATTTATGACCAAGCAGGAGCAACCACAGTCACCTTGTGCCACTGAGGCCAGCCCAGCCCTGGGGCAGCAAAGCACAGGGAGTGCAGAGGGCAGGTTGGACCCAGCCATGGATGCGTGTGAACGTGTCAGAGTTTGTGCCCGTTAAGAGGGAGCCTGAGCAGCGTCTTTGCATAGCTGTTCCCACAGAGCTGGGTCCCTCCAGGGACCCTGTCTCCAACTCCAGAGCCAGCTCAGACCCACACAGCCCCAAAGGTTCCCAGCTTCACCCGAGAGAAGAGGCGCTAGTGGGAAAGGAAGACCCAGGAAACCTTGCAGAAGGGAGGGAGCTTTCCTTATGCAGAAAAAGGGAGAGACAGTACCCTGGGCTTCCATAACCCACAGACATTCCCTACAACTCCCTTTTCCCATTTCAGACCTCCTGTGCAGGCAGAGCTGGCTGATACAGACATGCGCAGGCTCACACCTCACCCCGTGCAGTGGTTTCCCAAAGCAAACAGCAACAGGAAACTCCAATGAAATTCAAAAGGGAAATTGCAGTTACCACTGCCCAACACATACACACGTGCCTTCCTCCCCTCCACACCCCTTTCTCCCAGCCAGGGAAGCAGAGGGCCTTTGCTGCAGGGCAGCCCCTGCTCAAACCCATCCCCATGCCCAGCAGTCACACGGACGCGGCACAGCGAAGCAGCACGGCCCCAGCTCGGCCACTGGCGAGACGTCCCCGGGGTGAGGACGTGCAGGAGGAGTTGCTCCAGGTCCCGTCTCCGGTGTCAGGCCGGCGAGTGCTTTGGATCTGTGGTTGCCAATGAGGATTTGCAGGAATGGATGGGCTGGGTGGTGAGGAGGGGGTGAGGGGAGGAGGAAGAGCGCCGCGCTGTGCCTCCGCTGCCTCGACTCCTCCCGCAGCCTCCTTAGGACGTCACAGGCTGGATGGGGAGCAGGCTGCCAAACTTAAAGTGCTGGATCACAGGAAACTTCTCCAGGCACTGCAGGAGGGGAGATAAAGAAAGGTGAATTCAGGAGACATTTCCACCTTACACACGCAGCCAGAGCCACATCCTGCCCGCAAGGTCAGGAGGCAGCAAGGTCAGGGCCGCTCAGCTCAGACAAAGGCAGAGGATCAGTCCCATGTCTCACCCCCACATTCCAATCAGGCTTCTCAGGCCAGTAACTCTTCATAACCCCAACCCCTTCCCTTCAGCCAGTCTCTTTCTCACTGAAATTCAGGCCTGGAGCATGAGCAGAAGCAGCATGTCTATGTCAGCAGCTTTCTCCCTCACCAGTCTCCTTGCTCAAGCTGATCTCTTTGAAGAGCTTCACCCTACAAACACTGAGAACTGCAGAACCCCCCAGGGCAGACAGACTCTTCACCTGCAGGCCAGTGCCCACACTCTGGGTTTAAAGCACCATCCTGCAGCTGCAAGGCGCTGCCCAAACTGCCTTCCAGACTCTCAGGTCTTTGATGGACCAGCACCAGTGATTTTGCCACCACAGTTTCAGATATGATCCCATTTCCTACAATCCTCACCCCTGAAATTCCCACCTCCCACTGCAGAGTAATGGACCACAGGTCAGTCATATAGGTCCACTACAAGGCAGATTAGCTCAGAGCTACTTCCTGCAGCTACACCCAGGCTCTGCACGGGGTGAGCAGGGCTGTGAGGGCACAGCCCCTTCCATTCACCAGCCCCACAGCAGGAAGGTCATGGACTGTGGTCAATAACCACGTCAGAGTTTGCCAGCACTCGCCTGGCAGAGCCACCCAGAGCTCTGGTTTTTGAGTCACTGCAGACTCAGACTGCCCAAACCTCACGGAGGGCAACAGAGCAGGCTCAGCTCCATCACACAGACCTCAGCAATGCGTGTTTGCCAGCCATGACGTGGTTACAATTCCCCATAGGAAGGAGCCCTGTGCTCTCTGTGGGGCCAAACTGGACTCACTGCAGCAGGGGAGACTCTGGGGCTGGGGAGGAAGATGTGTGCTGCAGACAGCTCTCACCCCAAGGCAGGACTCGGGCACAGGCACCCTGCCCTCATGCTGCCGTCATGGGCTAGCAGGAGGATTTGTGTGCAGAAGCCCAGGCCTACAGTAATCCCTTTGGAGCCAGAGGTCAGGTGACTTGTTCCAAGCACGAGCACACTGGAGCCAAACAAGTTTGGAGGTAGTGAAAGTACAGAACAGCTAGGGAATAACAGCCAGGCAGAAAACCACAGATCTCTATGGCAAGGCACAAAGGAGAAGTAAGTCCTGTGAGCATCAGGGCACGTCACCTTCAAAGCTGCCTAATGCTCAGAGCTGCTGCCGTCTCTCCACACGACAACTTAGGCAAGCTCTCAGAGGAAGAAGGGCTGGATAACAGGGACATGAGGGGAGAGCAGAGAGAAATGAACACTGGAGATGCTGACAGCTAGAACTGTCAGCCCAATTAGTGCCAAGGAGTCCCATGGAAGACCAGACTGGTTGGGCTCCAGATGAAGAGACTTCACCACCAATGGGAAGAATGGATATGCATTCCACTTAACACATCGCCAGCCCAAGAAGAGACAAGCAGAGAAACTTCTCCTCTTATATCCAGAAGGACTAGCACAAATTTACAGGATTACCAGATGTACCAAGAGACAGGGCCCTCCTTGCATCAGCTGTGGATGAAACTGTACCCAACACTAGCTCAATTTCAGGCTTATTTCTTCTTGCCACCATCTTGATCACACTGAAGGTCTGCTTGGCACTCTACTGGGGAGTAGATTCATGCACCAAGTCCAACCTTTAAAGATGGAACTGAGACTAGATTAGTTACAATGGAAAGTATTTCCTGACTGACTGCAGAGAAGGAAAGGTCAGGAGACTCAAAAGCAGGCTCAGGGGAAAAACATCAAGGCTGCTGCTTTAACCACACTCTATTCTGTCGACTTCTTCACTTGCCTTTGATGGAGAGAAAAAGAAAAGCCCTTGGTCTTTCAATTGAACACGTCTTCACCCATTATATTATAAATAGACACATTTGGGATTTCATAAACACACAGAGCTGAAGACACATTGTCTTCAGTCTACTGCTCATCCACCCTGGAGTGCCTGGATCCAGACCACAGCTCCTGGACACACGGACACACCTGAGCTTTCTGTCGGCTGTTTAAAGTCATCCCATAGAGAAGACAGAGAAGAGATAAAGCCTTTGGAATGTTTTTTAAATGGCCCACTCCCACCAAGTGGGATTTCTCCTGGTCTGTTTCCAGCAAGTGACCCCATTCTCTGCTGCTGCCTCCACTCAATCCCGGTCCTGGTCAGTGCCGTCCGGCACCCAGCGATTCTCAGCCACCCCAGGCTGTTACAGAGCTGGAGCCTCCAGCTGAGTGTCTGATTTCACCTGCTCTAATTGCAATGGGTGATCAAAGGGGCAGGGAGAAGGGAGAGGAAAATAAATAAAACCTGAAATCTTGCTCTCACCTTTGCCAGTCAGACAAAGTGACACCACAACCCCAAACCTTCCCTCTCTTTGCCATCACACACCCCAGGCTCTGCCACAGAAGCTGCCTGCCTCGAGTTGGACAAAGACCCATGTCAGCACTTGAGGGGTGTTGCTTACTTCTCTTCTGCTAATGCTGGCACTGGCTCATTGCAAAAAGACTGCACTGGGGAAGGCTACACAGAGAGCAGAAATACACTGGGAGCCAGCAGAAAAGAGACAAGGTCTCCAGCAGTGACTTTGTGCCCAGCCTGAAACACCACAGATTCAGTTTGCAAAGGATGAAGGTTCAGTGACTCCTAACCTTGTATTATTCCCCAAAAATCAGTCACAGGGATCCTCTAGCTGCAAATGTTGGTGTAACCTGCAGGGCTAGGCACACCATAACTGAAAGCTCTGCCCAGCCATGCTGCTGTGTCCACATCCACACCCCTGGTCATCTCCCCAGCTAGGAAAGAACTGGCTGAGCCAGCAGCAGGGTAAAAATCTCCCTAAAACAGATTATATCTAAAGATGTATTATATCTATTACAAAGAACCAGTGAGGATCCCTGAGTGGGAGTACCCCCTCTCCTCTGCCCATCCAGGCTAACACAGCTTCCATGCCAGGCCAGGAGAGGACAACACTGCACTAGGATCACGTTTTTAGGACTACAAATATTCTTGAAGGAAAAAACTAAATTTGAAGTGCTTTGGTTGACTCAATGTTTTTACACTTTAGCCTAAATTTGTGTCATTACCCTTCATAGCAGTTTCTGCATTCTTCCCTTGACACAGCTACATCTCTGGTATTTCTAGAAACTCACCACTACTGGATCCAGCATTTTCACACAGAAAGTCACCTGCTACTCAAAACAGATTAAGGCCGTCAGAAAAGACCATGTCTTCACTGCACATAGAACAGCCAAAGAATCTCCCAACCTCTAGAGGATCCCTCAGCTGTGCTGTCTCCAGCCAGGGGACATGGGACAGATAGATCTGCCAGCACACAGTGGCCACAAGACATACAGTGAATGCACGGCACTGTGGGCTCATCACTGCCAAGCTCCTCCAGCCATGTACAGGGGGAAGCAACCATGGCACAGGGCATGTGGGGCACCAGGCAGGAGTACCTGAACATCCTGGGGCACGTGGGATGCCAGGGGAGCACCAGCTTACGAAGGAACTGATCCAAAGGAAAGGAAGGGCCACGGCAGGGCTGTTGAGGCAGCAGCAGACCACGCTGAAGCTCTAGGTTTTAGGAGACTCAAGTTTCACTTTAAAGGCACTCACAGTGCTGTAATCTTCCCCTCAGACCCCCTCAGTTCTCACACCACAGCCTCCAGCTCAGGGTTTTGCAGCAGGCAGTGTCTCCAGCCCCTGTGACGGAGCTGCAGCCCAGGGACACCCCTCCCTGCAAGGAGCAGCCCGGGGCACTCCTCCCAGGAGCAGCCAGGCGAGGGGGTCAGCCCCCAGCCCCATTTCTCCTCTTTGGAGGCTGGGAGGAAAACTGAGCTGGGGGCGGAAGGAGCCAGCGGGCCTGGGAGTGACACCTCACAGATTAGAGAGGTATGTGGCCTGGAACCTAAACACAGGATGTGCAGTGCAGAGGAAGGGCTGGGGGAGGGAGCGGCCGTTCGGCACAGTTAACCCCTTTGTGCGCTGGGCCTGAGCACAGCCACCCGCAGAGCCTGTGCGTCCAGCAACAGCAGCATGTCCCAGCTCCCAGCAGCAGCACGGCTGGCAGCAGCAGGATGTGCTGCTGCACGGTGTGGATTAACTCCTTCAGGCACCACCAGTCTCTCTTGGTGCCACCAGAGTTGCACCATCCCTGCTCCTCCAGTGTTTTAGTGCAGCCAGTGTGTCCTGCAGAGCCAGCACTGTTCCCTCTGGAGGCCCAGATGTGGTGGTTCCTGTCCTACTTCCTCAAGCCCAGGGTTAGCTTGAGCAGGAAGGAAGATAAGGGAGAGCCAAAACTGCCCAGTCGTCCAGGTCAGGGTTTGCCAGGAAAGCCTGGGGCAGTGCCAGCAGAGCTGGTGGGCAGAGGGTTGCCAAACCAGGGAGGTGGCTGTGGCCTTGCTGGGCTGGCACATGGCACAGAGGGGGCTTGTAACAAGGGGAAATCCGTAGGAAGCGTTCAGCCTGCTCTGGCACCCTTGAAACATAGGACAGTAATTTAAAATAGGTCTGCTCTAGCTGATAAAAGAGTGGTGGACTAGAAGAACAAGTATGTCAAGACACTGTCCCTTATTTGGAGATCAGAACTCACACTATGGTAAGACAAGACATGGCAAAAGTCATGTTTGCAAAGAATGGCCACTGTGGGATTGGTTTTGGGGCAAACATGGGGCAGGAGCTTCCTTCTAGCCAGCAGCACCTGAATGGCCAAGGGCTCTCAAGCCACAGTCAGCAAGGGGTAGCAAACAGCTGTGATGGAGTCCCCACACCTGGAGCAGCACAAGAGCTGACCCACATGCTGTAGAAAAGAGGAGGTGTGCGGCCGAGCAGCCTCCTGCCCACAGCACTCACCTCTGCCTTGTACATGCGGATGAGGCCCTGGTTGACCTTGGACCAGGAGGGCACAGCGCTGATGTTCCAGAGCTGGTTGGAGTGCTCAGCAAAGGGGCCTGTCTTCATCTGAAAGAGACCCAAGCACAGGGCTGAGGGAGCCAGGCCAGCCAGGAAGCTCGTGCACCAGCAGTGACTCACACTCACACTCTCTCCAAGCAAACATTCCCACCAAGCCCAGTGACCCACGCACCAGCCACCTCACTGCGACTTCCCTCCCTCCCTCCCCGCTCCCTCCCGCTGCGGCCACATCACATGAAACCGTGGCAATCCAGCTCCCCTCCTTCCCTGATAAAATTAAGCCTTTTCCTGCCACACTTTCCTAATCAGACCTCCCTCTGCACACCTCCCTTTTAATGACTGCATTAAAAAAGCCCCACATAAGTCCCATTCTCCCCCCCAGCAGAGCTTGGCTCAACGCCGTTCCTATTCTACCCAGAAACCTCCCAGTGCTGCACTGCTGGGCTTTCCAAGAAAATGACTCATTCCCCATTCAGATCAACAACAAGCAGCAGTGACAACCGTCGCTGCCTTCCCTGAATACAGAGGGCAGTGCAGGTTGGCAGCAGCTCTGTGTCCACAGCCCATTCCACACCTGCCTATTGCTGAGGAGTGCTCTAGGGGAAGCATGACCAGAGGGGACACGCTCTCAAACTAGAGCTCCAGAGCTGTGAGCTGCTGGCTTGCAGCAGATGCTTTGAATTTTATTTTTTTTTAAACTCCACTGTTTCTCCTCCCAGGGTGAGGGGTTTGGAGAAGGGAGGGCAGGAGGGAAGCTGCAATCAGGGGCAGTTTCATGTAGATTCCCTGGGTAGTTGTCTCTCCTTCTCCTCCATGAACAAAAACAGACCCTCAGGGAGAAAAAGAAATACAACACAGCCACTTTGACTGAGAGAAGTTCCCATGACATCAGAAACCACAAGGCCGAAGCTCACGCTAAAGAAGAGCGTGGGGAGAGAGGAATCTCTTGGACTCTCATTCCTGAATTGGGGCTCGAACAACTAACCCCTTCCCTCCACGCACGCACAGGCCTGGAGAGAGGGTGGGAAAAGCACTTCCAAAACAACCTCTCTGCCCACTACAAAAGCAAGCAAGGCCAATCAATCTGCTTTGGGAAAATGCTGCTGCCTTTCTGCAATGCCTGTGTGATACCAGCCTGGAGCAGAGAAAGAAAGACAGGCAGAGGGGTGGGGGAACCCAAAAACCCCCCTGCTTGAAGGGTGATGTGCTTCAAACCCACAGGTCTCGGGGCTGGAGCAGCAGGGGAAGCGGGTCAGCAGCTCTGCCCGGTGCCGGGAGAGCACGGATGCATCTCCACTTCCCTTTGGTGCTTCCCGTGAGCCGGGGGATGACGGATGAGCCGCTCCCTGTCCCCTCCACCATGCGCTTCCCTCACGGGTACGAGATGAAACGTACACACACACAAAGCACGGCGCTCCCCGGCAGCGCCAGCACCAGGATTTGGCACTGGTGGGCACCCAAAGCGGTGGCTGCCAGGGAGCTCTGTGCCAGGCAGCTCCATCAAAGCCTCCCCTCCCTGCACAGGAGGTTTGGCCGCCTGAGTTTTGACGCCAAATCCTCCCCCAGCGTCACCGCCCTTTGCAGGGGCATAGCTGGCATCGGCCACAACCACCGTGCTCTTCTCCCCTTCCCAAGCCAAAGTAACTGTGCTGGAGAGCGTGGAGGAGGCAGGCACAGCTGGCCAGTACCATGCTCACGCCTGGCACAGCCACCACCATGGCCCTCCTCACCCAGGATGCCCAGCGAGGGATGGCTTGGCTATGGTTTCAAGCTGGGGAGGGAAAAATAAGAGGGATGAGAAGGGAAAAAAAAAATCATCTCCTTCCAGCCACAAAGGGCGAAGAGGGAGAGCTGGGGGGGAGAGCGAGAGGCGGCGAGCGCGCTGCAGTCCCGCAGTGACCCCAGGGGAACGGAGTGAGTCAGAGCAGCCATATTGAGCAGGAAATTACTCACAGACGCGGCGTTCCTGCCTCTCGGTTCCCAAGAGAATCGGCCTTTTGTAAATGGTTCCTCTGTCAGTGCAGGGGGGAGGGGGACGGCTGAGGCCGTGCTTTCCTGTCAGCTCCTTCCCTTCCAGCAGAAACCCGAGCCCTCCCTTCCCAAATTTAGAAGCCAGATTGAAGCTGAAATTCCTGCTGCCTGCCCTGAGCTCTCAGGAGGAGCATCTGGGTGAGTGCACTGATCCCCCACAACAGCTGGGGTGTACCCAGAACCTCTCCTCTGCACACACACAGGCAGCCCTGCCTCGCTGCCCTCCACAGCCCCTGTGTGGCAGGCACCGCAGGGATGCTCCCAAACCCTCCTCATCCTCACACCTTTGGGTACCACACACACCCCTTTGGCAGGCAAAGGCAGCAGCAGGGGAACAGCTCGAATCCCAGCCAGCTTTGCAAACCTCACCCTGTTCCAGAAGCACGTGTTCAGGTCCAAACCCACCCTGCAGATTTCCCAACATCAGGTCAGCTCATGCAAGATTCACTGCTGTGCTTGGGCATTGCTCTAAGGAGGATGCTGTGGTGGGTTCAGCCTGGACATCATGTTGCTGCTGCTTTAGGAGCCTGACGTTTAAATACACACATGGCAAACACCACAACAGCATCCATTCATATTCCTGAATCATCACCTGGGGGCTGAGAACAGTACCTGCTCAAGAGAATATCCTCTCAGTTGACAGAAAACAACCTTCCTCAGTTGTAGTCTGAAACAAAACCTGCTCTCATGTCAGCAAGATGTACCAGACCCACTACGGGAACTGCTGCGGTGTTTGTTACATGTTTAACACCTTTAAAGGAGAGCTGTCTCCAGATGACAAGCTCAGAAGAAAATAATATCGTTCATTTATTTAAGTGTTAAATCCTTTCTATATTTTTCCCTGCTATTTTGTTTTGTTGTTGATTTCGGAGAGAAAGCGTTTGGAGAGCACTGAGGCTGCCTCGCCCCCCCTAGTGGCAGTCACGGCTTTCCCGGGCGCTTGGGAAGGAAAAGCCCCAAGTTTTAAAAGGAAAATCTTTATAAAAAGGAAGCAGGACCTGCATGGAGATGCATTGAATATACCATGGGTTTGGTAATGCAGGTTGCTGCCGTCCCTTTCAGCTCACGGCAGGAGGGCCGAGAGGGCTCCTTGCCACCAGGTGGCACTGGGGAACTCGGCAGAAACATCGAATTCCATGATTCCCAACAAATGCGCGGAAAAGGAACTCAAATCGCTTATTTTAAAAGCCTGCTAAAAAGCTGACTTTCTGCAGGCAGAAGCAGAGTGACCTGAAGCAACAGGATGGTGCTGGGTATTTTAAACTTCACCTGTCAACTGGGCACTGCAGAATCTTCTACACACATTTCAAGAGATGTATGTTTTTAACAGGTCAGTGCACTGTCTGGATATTACAGAGGCCTACACTAAAATAAATCTTTGACCATCTTGGCTCCTGATTTCCTGTCTTCATCTTGATCTCTTCCACCAGCGCCTCTTTACTACCCATGGTATGATTTATCTTGGCATTAAGGGTTAAACCCTGTGAGGTGCTGAGCACCAACAAACCCTACCAGATTCAGCAGGACTTGACACAGCACCTCCTGGGGTTTGGGCCAGAGGCTCCTATGAAGATTTCCTACATGAAAGGCTAAGTTCCTAGTCTGTAACCTCCCTTCTCATCTAATCACTAAATTAGAGAGGCGAGGAGGGGGGAAAGCGAACAGAACAAAGGGGAAGAACTACTCTGTCCTTCAAAATTAATCCCATCAACTCCCTCTTGCCAGAGACAAGAAATCCCTCACCACAACAGAGCGGGTAGTTCTTGCTCTCCCTGCCCAGACTGTGCAGTGAGGAAACTGGGAGGAACACAGCCGGATCCTCCACTGATGCTGAGGGCAGCAAGGCACAGCTCCCTCACTGAGGAACAGCCCATGGCTGCCAACAAGCTGAGAATCACCCGCCCCTCTCCCAAGGGTCCTGCAGTGCCTGAGCAGAAACACAGTCCTGAGAGCGCTGCCAGCTGGGTGAATCTCAGCACCACCTCTGCTCTAGGTCAGCTGCAAATATGGCACATTCAATCAGCAACTCTTTTGGTAGAACCTGGAGGAGATGGAGGAACACAGGGTTTTTGGGAGCCTGCCCTAAGCAAGGGGAGGCCCAGGGCTGCCAGGCAGCACCCAATGGCTGCAGGGAAGGGAGGCTGCCTTGGCAAGCCCAGTCATTCTGCAGTTCCTACTTCATCTTCCAAGCGTATCTGCAGGAACCAGTCTTCTCCATCCAAGTTCCCACTGACTGATCCAAGCGATGATCCAAGGTTATTTGTTTGTGCTTGTTAGAGCTCCCTTCAACTACAACCCACAGCCCATCCACCTTAATTACATTTTCCTCTCAATATCCCTGTCTCAACTCATTCAAGGAGAACACCTCAGCCACGCAACAATGGTTCATCTGCACAGTTCCACGAGAGCAAGCAAACAGGCACAGGAGGAAGAGAAAACCACAGCCAGAGCCAAGTATCTAATGTCAAGGGAATGTCCCTAGGGGACAAACCTTCCATTCCTCACCTCTGTAATGAAGAGGATGCACTCCAGGAACATGAAGTCCTTATGGTTTTCGTTTACCACCTTCTCATCCACAAAGTGCCGAGGCTCCAGACTTGGATGGTCTAAAAGGAGTAAGAGACAACAGGAAGTAACCAGTACAGTAACCCCCTCCTGAAACCAAGTTCAATCAGGTGTTGTCCTGCCCCTCGCCCAGAAACACAACCCTCCCATCAGAGTTCTTTAAAAGGCAGCACAGAGCTGCTCCCTTCTATCTCACCTCCCACTCCAGGGCCTCTGCAGGGAAAAAACTCCCCAAAGCTGAAATTGCATTTTTTAGCACCAAAACCAAGGCTCTCCTTTTAAAAAGCTTCATTGCAGTCACTGCAATAAAGACAGATGTACTATACAAGGAACTTCCATCTCCCAACCAGCTTTATTTGGAAAGCTGAGGTTAAAAAAATATTTTAAAAATCCAAGCCCCAAACTCTCCTACTGTATTATACATAAATCTGACATATTTGAATTTAAAAGTCAGCCCTAAGTCCCATCATCTTTACAACCTAGACAGCTGGGGCAGAGGGCAGGCTGGGACACGAGGAGAAGATTTTTATTAGTACCTATCAGCTGGGAACTGCCCCATATGAAAGGTAGGAATTGGAAGTCATCCAAGCCCCACACGCCCTGGCTGCCAGCAGGTTCCATCCTGTAGGTCTTCTGCAGTTTTCGCATCACTTCCAGGTACCTGAGAGCAAAGAGAAGAGGAAGGGTTAAGGCAAGGCCTTCTCCTGTCTTTGACTTACGTGATGACAAGAACAAGCAGTCTGGGAAAGGACACAACTTTATCACTTGTAAGCAGGACCCCCACACACAGCACAGTTTGCAGAATATATATTCAGCTCCTTTGCCACAGAAAGCAGCCTGATGGTACCTAACACCAAATGCACTGAGACATTCAGTGGCAGGGGTTTATTTTATCTGCAGCGTCTTATGTTGGTGCAGACCTTTCCTCATCTCCACTGTTACTTGAAAACACTGACATTTTGCATTCCTTCAACAATTGCCAAGAGAGCACAGAGTTTTCTACCTTACAGCAATCACTACTTCCACTTTTCAGGTGGAAAATTAAAGCTGGAAGTACTACTGAAGGAAATTGTTTCCATGCCACCAAACAGTGATACGGCTGGGATTAGATCTCTGGACTCCAAACACCCATTCCACCAGTTTCATCACTATCAACTCTACCTCCTGGGCTGGAAACACATCTAGAGAAGCAGTGGAGGCCTGCCAGTTGCATAGATTTTTTATTTTTGATGCCTGAAGAGATGCTAGATCCTCTGATCAGAAATTCCTCTCTATCACAAAGCACAGAGCCTCACCCACAGAGCTCAGTGACTTGTGTTCCACTGAAGCAACTTTCCAGAAGGACACTCTGCCTCTGACAGACACGGGGCCATCACCTCTTTTGGAGCTCGTTATAATGGGTCAGTGCGCAGACCATTAAAAAGTACATCTGCTCCTAATTTTGTCTAAAATGGTCTTCAGCTTTCCCTCTCTACCCTTCCACCCTAAAGAGCCCAACACTTCCAGCCCTTCCCCTCCCACTACCTCACCTGTTAAACACTTTGAAGACAATGGCCATCTGGTCATCCACTCTGAGCACACCGATTTTGCAGAGGCAGCAGAGAAAGGCTGCAAATGCAGCTTCATGCCCTGGAGTTAAAAGACATTTAGAGACATGACACAGGTGTCTCTGGCCCCCAGGACAACCTTTCTGTGGGCACCACAACAGCTCTCCAGAAATCACAGCAGTCACAGTCCCCTCTCAACCCTGTTGTCACTGTTAATGCCATGAGCTGGCAGTATTTCATCCCCCTGCAGCATCCACCCAAATTATACCTTCTAGACATTCATAAGGTGATCATTAAGTTTGAGAAAAGAAGAAGCTCTTAAGGAAAAACGGCTCCAACTGGGCATGCTGGGAGCAAGGCAGGGACTTTCCTAGGAGCTTGGCACAGCCAGGGAAGTGGAGCACTGCAGAGTCATCTGCTCGGGGGATGCAAGAGAACCTCACATCTGCAAGCAAACAGATTTCCTCCTGCTTCAAAAATATCTCTGTGTCGGAAGGATGCAGATCCCATGACACCACCAGGAACAGTCTGTCCCAGAAGGTACTGGGATCTCAGGCTGAGCCTCTGCAGCTTGGCCCTCCAGCTAACAGCAAGGAAAAGAAACAACCAGCAAACCCAGAAACGTCTTTTAGTGGGAAGGACCAGGGAAGAAGGCAGAGTAAAAGATCGGCAGCTCCACACTAGGGACAGGTGCAGCTCCCAGTGTAGGAACAAAACGCACCCATAGTCTGGACACTGTGAGCTGAGACATGGGCCCCTGGCTTGAGACACACGGGATGGGAGGAGAGGTTGAATTTCCTTCTCTGAGCTGACCAAACCCCATCCAGCGAGTCCCTTTCCAAGGACAACATCTCCCCCTGGTGCCAGTGAGCTGCAGCCAGCACTGCACAGCCTCCAACCCTTCAGCCTTTACCCACAGCCTCCTCTTCCTCTCCCTGCCCAAGTCCAAAGTCATGTTTCCTTGCACTCACAGCATCCTGCTCTCCTGCCTTTTGCTGAGGACACACCTGTCCCCCAGAGAGAAGCAGAGCATGTAGGCAATTCTGTAGTTAGGTCTAACTGAACCCTGTGTGGTTACTTCAACCTGCAATTCAGTATCTCCTCATGTGCTTCTACTTTCAGATTTCAAAGCCCCTCTGTAAGCAGTGACGTCCCTTCTAGAGACCACCAGACCCCTGTGATGTCCCTCTAGGGACATCTCCCACTGAACATGAACTTGGTTCTCACTCTAGGTCCAATTCAAGCCAGTATATTTTATCCCTCTAAACTGCCTTTTGCAGGACTGCTGCATGCAGTGAAGCATGTCCTACAGCTCATCCCAGAACAGCTTGGTTCCCATCTCCTTGGATGAGATGTGAAAGGGTGTCCCAGCTCTAGCACAGCTCCCAGCCACTGCTCTCAGTCACAGCGCGCTGAGAGGGCAGAGAGGTGAGGGGGCCCTAAAAGAAAGGTGATTGTGTCAAGCTGGCACTAAAAGTAGTGGGAGTGACATATTTAAATAAATGCAGCACCCAACTCCAAAGGGTCCCCTCCCAACAAGCCCAGCCTTGACCAGTGTGCAAGCCCAGGTACCTGTGCCGTAGTCAATGCGGGTGGAGTTCCCCACGGATTCCTTCAGGTACACAGCTACTTCTGGGGCAGCATCAGCCAAATGCTTGGGAATCACTGTTGACACCAACTTTTCTGCCTCCTGAAAGACACAAAAGACTTCCCTGAGTGAGCACAGACCTGTCACTGTCCCCAGGGATAAGGCACTCCCTGCTCAGATGCTGTCACAGCATGGGGGCTGCAATGGTGCTCTCCTGCAATGCCTGGGGGCAGCATAAGAGAGGAGCAAATTCTCCTGTTGAAGAAGTCATCTCCAAAGGAGGGCTTGTCCTGACATGTATCCAAGCCACACACATCCTGCAGGACAGAAAAGCTTCACCACCCAAGTACATTGACTCAGTTATCCACTGAGCCATCTCCAGGATAAAAGCATCAGTAGAGCAGCAGAACAGCTGCAAGGCCATTGCTGCTGGAACTGGGGCTGTGCCACCTCCAGAGCCTGAGGCAGGGCAAGTGCTCTGAGCTGAAGGAATGCAAGCAGTTTTCCCAACCTTTCTCTGATTTTGCGCCACAGTGGGCAGTGGCAAAGCAAAGGAATTCCTCAGGCTTGGACAGCCCTCATGGCTCATCCAGAACTTGGAGACCCAGCCAAGAGCATTTACATGGCCCATATGCTCTCACAAGAGGAAAAAACAGCACCAGGTCAGGGGTAAGTGATGCATATCAAGAGATGGATCCTTCAAGGCTTATCTGAGCAGTTTCTCTGTGAGCTGCTCGGCTGCCACGCAGTGACAGAGCCATTCTCCCATCCTGCTGGGCATGCTGCCCTTCTGTGGGAGCTGCAGGTAACACTACACAGCACAGACACGCTCACCTGGTCTAGTTTGGCGTACCAGGTCCTGAAGGCTTTGTTCCCAAAGCGAGAAGGCTGATCCACTGGCGGGGTTTCATCGATCCATCTGTCGAGGGTGTTCAGCAGAGCCACCAGCTTTTCAATGGCCTACAGAGAGCAAGAGGGTGAGGGGTCACAGTGACATAAAACACAGCAGTCCCTCAGGCTCTGACATCTCTCCCCTTAATGGGAGTCATTAAAGCCCACACCATTCTTCCCAAGAGAGGCAGGTGGAAATGGGCTCTGCCAATCCTCCTCAAAATGCAGAGGGGACAGAAAAACCATTCTTCCCTGCAGGAGATCAGTCCAGTACAAAGCCCAGCCTGAGGCAGACTCCCCAGTCGCCCACACAGTCTTTCATGAGCTGAAACAGCACTGTGCTCCAAAATCTCTTGGAGAAGAGCTACAGCAAGCTCCCAGCTGCAGAACAGTCCTGACAGGACTGAGAGGCAGGGAAGTGCTACACAATTCAGGGACCTCCAACACATAACTCAGGCTCTACATCTTAAGGGTCCTGCATTCCCCACAGGATAAAGCATAGCACGTACACAGTGCCACGCATCCTCACCAGTGGCTGATGATGTGATTTAAAGGCCTTCTCAAGGCTCTAATAATTGTCCTGAAGTGTCTCTTAGGAGTCAGGATTAGTAGTTGATGCTGTTAAACCACGACACATTTGTACAGCAAGTCAACCTTCTCAGCACGATTCCTGTTCCTTCAAACTCCTACCAGCCAGACCACCAGGCAGCTGCAGCCCAGGGACACGCACTGCACGTGGCAAAACACAACTGACACAGGGGAAGGAGCAACCTGGTTTGCTCACCAGTGCTCTGATCAGAGCAGGAATGAGAAGCTCTCAGAGAAATGTCTCAATCCAAACACAAAGCTGATGGGAAGACAGCAACAACAGCAAGACCACAGCCATGATTCTCACACGTAGTGCTGGAAGAGGGCCCCATGTAGGATGTACGAGAGTGGCCACGAAGGAAAAGAGGTGCAGCAGGGGACCAATGTCTCCAGTTGTGCAGGCAGACAAGGGCTGGCCAATGGACACCCTCTCCCTGCCTGGACCAAATGGCTGGGGAACAGCTACACCCCTCATACCAAGAGGCAAAACAGGCAGCACGTTTAGCAGCTCCACACAGTTTCAGGAGGCTCTGCTGACAACTGGTCAAGCCTGCCAGAGGCTCTGGGATTCTCCTTGCCTGACTCCAAGCAGCTGGAGAGCTGTCAGCCGCCACAGCAGCTGGCCAGGCCCCGGGCAATGTAGGCTCCTCTGTCTCGAGAGGGGATTCCTCCTTCAAGGGGACAAAGAGGACAGCAGAAGCAGCGGCTGGTTTGACTTTGCTGGAGGCATCGACCATGTGAAGCCGGCTGGTCTCCTGGGCTGTGGTTCAATTCTTCACGCTGCTGTCGGGAGGACAAGGAAACAGCAGAGCCCAGCAAGTTTCCAGCCCTTGAAGTGCCACTCAGAGGGGGTGGGCAGAGCTGGGCATGGCAAAGCTGTGCTGCTGCTGAAGCAGCTGTGGGTCCCTGGCTGGGAGGAAGGGTCTCATGGCAGACACAGCCTCCCATACACAGTGACTCCTGAGGTGCCACCCCAAGGACATCATGGGATCAGCCAGTTGGAAGCAGGAACAGGCAGGGGAGGGATCCACCCACCCCAAGCCCTCAACATCTGGCCACTGAGCCAGACGAGTCTGAGACAAGACCTGAGCACACTAAGAACACAAAAAAGCCAGGGGACCAGAGGGCCTAAAGCTCTGAGTGGCCCTGGAGGCACTAACCGGCCAGTGCCCCAGATTACGTGTGGACCGAAGCAGCACAGCCCCCTCTGCTCCAGCTCCCTGCTCCCAAAACACTGCAGGAATCAAACACATCCCCAATGCACTTGGCCAGGTTTGGACTCAGCCCTACTCCTTCCTGGCTATTGCATTCCCCTCCAATTAAGCAACAGCATCCCCAGCACTGGATTGCATTAAATAATTAAATCGTGCTGGTGATTTATCCACCGGCACCAGCAGCTCATTATGAGCAGCCGCTGTATTTCAAACCCTCTCCACAGGCACTTGGTGCTGCCTGGATAAATGGCTGGCACGGACCAGCTCCTTCCCTGGGGAGCAGAGAGTCCAACCTCCCCTTCCCCACTCGCTGGCTTTAAAGAGATTAAAAGCCCAGCCCCACTGAACACGGGAGAGCAGGACCCAGCTGCCGGCTCAGCCACACCAATAAATAATTAAAGAGATGCGGCTCATTTTAGGCTCAACGCCCTTTGAAAAGGGGGTAACTAAAAGAAGCAGCTTCCCATTGTCCAGCAGAGGAAGCTTGTACATCCAGGGCTGACCCCTGTGGGGGAGAAAGGAGCTTATGGGAACACAGCCATCAGCATCACTGCAGCCTGTTTTGCCTGGCTGGGTTTTTAAGCTCTATTTTTGCTTTACCTTTCCAGTGATCAAAGCAAGGGCAGCCTCCCCCCTGCTCTCCTTGCTCTTCTCGTTGTGCTGATTTTGCATCTCCTTGACCCTGAGTCTGCCACTGGTCCCAAAGGCAAACCACAGAGCTTCCTACAGAGCACAGACCTGTCAGCAGCTCTCAAGAGCAGGGGCCAGGCAGACAGAGGTGCTGAGGAGGCATCACAGCAGCCAAAGCTGCCTGTGGGGACCAACTCTCCCCCTCTGGGCTCCTCAGACCCTGTCAGAACGGGGAGCTGCTAAAATCAGAGCATTTTCTGCCTCCTCCACTTCCTTCCTGGAAGCAGAGCAAGCCACAAGACCAACCAGTTTCCCCCAGTGCATTGGGCTGCTTGAAGGGAAGGTCTGCTCCTTGCATGGCCAAAATTAACCTCCTCCTCCTCGCTGCACTGCTCCTCTGATCCAAGTCACTGCTCCAGGCTGCAGCCCCAGCAGCCGCTGATGGATCCCCACGTGGAAAGCACTCCCTCCAGGAGGGGAAGGCAGGTCACAGCCTATCACTCACACAACCTTGTGCCAGACACAGCGTCTGTGCCAAAGTCTGCTATCAGTGCCTGTCAGATGCCTCCAGCAAACCCTGGACAGCTCCATGCAATGTGTCAGTAGGAGCAGAGAAAGCTCAGCAAGTCTCCAAGGGGGCTCAGCCCCCACAGGATCCAGCTCCTGCTCCAGCAGAAAGGCTGGTATCCACACGTGCTCTCTGGAAACCACTAAGCTGTCTCTTTCAAAGCAGAGCAGATCATTCTTCCATTTTTTATTCCACGGCAAAGCAATACCAGTAAGTCACAGAGAGGATACACATTCAGCAGAAAGGATTCCAGGAGGTCATTTGCCAAAGAAAGGTGTCCCTGGCATTTGATCAGGGAGGAAGATGGGATGGCACAAAAGCACATCGGCAGCAGGTACAGCAAAAGAGAAGAAAGACGAGCAGAGATGCAAGAAAAGGCCACGAGGGGCTGAGCCTTTAAAAGCACAGATAAGCAGTTTGATCTACAAAGGAGCCTGTGTGAACAAGCAACCTCATCAACAAGACAGCCCTGGGGATGCTCCACCTGTGCCTCAAGTCACAGGCTTCTGGTCTCCTCAGTGTGGGGAATGAGATTTGTTCCCTGGCACTACCCAAGCAGTCAGGATCGTGTCTCTTGTTTGTCACTTGGACTGGGACAGTGCCTGGAAAACATTCATTCCAAGAGGGCTCTTCTGCAGACACAGCCCTGGTACAGCTTTTCCTGACAGCTCAAAGGGCTTATCGAAGAGGGTTGGGTTTTTTCCCCCCCGCCTTTGTTTTGTTCATTTTTAATGCTTTGTTTCCCTAGAAGTGCTCCGTGAATGGTTGGGAACAAGCGAGATCATGACAAAGACAAAACTCAAAGGTGAAATGCAAACAGCAGAAAGCAAGAGCAGCATTTAACAGCAGTTTCTACTGAATTGAAGGAACAAAAGGGGGCACAAAGCCTGTTAGGGAGAGACTCATTATCCCCGATCCCCTCCATGAACTACAAGGGAGTTTCTCATTCACACACCGGCTCCTAGAAGGGAAGGCTGGACTCGACACAGTACTTCAAACATGAAGACTGGATTAAACACCATCATCAGCTGCCTTCCCACACCAGAATGAAGCCATAAACACACAGGGCCCAGTCTGCTGCCCATTTTGCCTTAATCTTTATACATCTCTCAGCCTTCTTGCACAGCCATGATCAGTAAAAATGCACCCAGGAATCTCCTCATTGCAGCGCAGAGCAAGGGAGGGGCATCCAGTGTGCAAGAAGAAAGAAAAGCTGGTGGCCGATGTGTGCTCTGTGCATTGGCAGCACTCAGAGAGCCCCCAGGGCAGCAGTGACACCACTGAGGGCACCTGCCCTTTCCCTCTGGCTCCAAATGATCTCACTATGCCCTGAACAGGCATTAAAATTGGCTATGGCAGCAGGCAGGGACAAGTGACAGCCACATTCATGCAAGGGGAAAAACAGGTGCTTTCTGCTTAACACCTTGGAAGGGGTGATCCTGCCCCACAGGTTAAACCTCTCAGCCCAGCTCCAATCTCCCAGCCCAGCACCCCTGCGAGCTCTGCAGCCCCTGGGAACTTCAGCACGACACTGGGCAAGGCAGGTGCAGCCAGGGACATGCCCTGAAGTCACAACTGTCAGACCAGAGCTTGCACAGCTCAGCTTCAGCCTGGGCTGAGGAGATCAGGGCTGTTAACACAGTCTGAGCAACAGGGAGGGACAGGGAGAGAAGTGGTTTGCCCACAGATTTTCCTACAGGAAAGCCAGTGGGAGAACAGGAATGATACAGACATCCCAGCCTTTTGCCTGCAACCAGGAGGGAACATCACATCTTCAAAGCACCACTAGTTAAAGCCACACTATGAAAACAGGGTCAAAATGTGTCCTTTCTGCATCCTCCTTTTCCCCATCAGCTTCTGCCCACTTGCTCAATTTCCCATCCACCAAGCACATCCAGAGTCTCTGCATCCTGGGGGGAGGATAGCACCCTGACATTTGCATCCCCAACCACAACCCCACCACATACATTCTCCCTTGGCTCCCAGATAAGCTACCAATTCATTCCTTACCCACCAAAAAATAAACAGGTGAAAAAAGGCAGGAAAGGAGTTACGAGGGGATCCAAACTCTTCTCCTACCTCTGAAACTTTGTATTCACAGGTCAGCTTCTTGCCCCTGACACCTTCATTGAGAGTGAGGATGAAGCCCATGTAGTCTGCGTATGCCTGTGAACACACCGAAAGCACAGAGCTTTAGTGAGAGCCCAGGGTCTGTCTGAGCACAAAACACAGCGCAGGAGCATCCTGCACCCCAAGGGAGCCTTTCCCAACACACAACACTGCTTCCTTAGAGACACCCAGGAGTGCAGGGCTTGCTGTGAGGTTACTGCTCTTTTTGGCAGCCCAGCAGCAGAAGGCGGGCGGTGATTGCATTGCTGCGAAAATTACAGAAAAGAGAATCCTAAAAATGCTCACACTGACCCCAAAATCATTCCCTCAGCTTCTATCAGGTCAAATTCAAACTTCTCACTTCTACAGAGTCTCCACTGTGCCCAAGCACCCTGCTCTGCACCGCTCCTCCCAAACCTGTGCCATTATCTCCCCTTTCCCTCTTGGACTCTTCCCTGCGCTCACATGCGATAGGGAGCGAGAGACAGCCTAGGCTCCTCACTGCTCCTCTCTTTAAATCTGCTGCTTTGGAAGCTCTACAGCAGCACACTGCCCCCTCTCCCTCCCTGCACTGAAATCCTGACCAGAAGCAAGTCCTCAAACCCAGCAGACGTAAATTGGAAGCTGTACCCAGAGGTTTGCTTGACACCTGACTATAACCTCAGCTTCTCTCGAGACATCTCATATCAGTCATTGAGTAAGAATTTGCTCCTAAGGGGTGGGACAAGTCTAGGCCAACACCCCAATCCCTCAAAGGCAGAGAGGGGAGAACCTGCCTGTTCCACCAGCTCCACACCAGCTGTAAACAAAAATTATCCAGGAAATTGAAGGGCTCAGCTCTAAAGCCCTTTCCAGACCAGCACGGTGGGAAGGAACAAACCCAGGCTGGTGCTACCAGGGCTAGGCAGCAGAACCGTGTTCAAGGTGAGCTCAAACAGGGCTGGGTAAATCCAGCTGGGTTATAAAGCACAGGACAGGTAGGATGAAACAGCCACCAGCTCCTCATCCAGCCTGTTGGGAGGGAGCAGTAATCATTTCCAAGCACCTCTGGTCTCCCTCAACCTCTGGGCTCTCCCAGAGAGTGTTTGGCTGCCAGACTCCACACCTCATGGCCAGGTAATTTTCCTACAAACAAGCACCGACTCCTCTGCTTTAAAACACAAATTCAATTATCTCCCATTCTTTGCCCAAACCTGTTTCACTTCCTGGTTGTTCCCATACCAGACCTGGCTGCCACAAAAAGATCAGCAGCATTTCCCAGTCTTCCCTGTCCCCAGAGCCATACCTGAGACCGCTTCCACTTGGCCATGTCAGAAACCACGTTTATCTCCTTTTTCGGGACCATGAAGCATTGCTGGACAGGAGGAGCCACCTCCTCAGAGGCGCCTGGGAGATGCAAAAAAGAGGTGAAACAGAAGCACTGGAGAAGGAAAAATCCTCTATTTTTCTTTCTTAGAAATGAACATTTATTTCTCAGGTGACACAAAGCACACAAATCCATTCCAATTGAGCTGTAATCTCACCAAGTCCTCCTCACCAACATCCTCCCAATCCATGGATAACATCCTCCTAAGGACACTCAAGCCTTCAGAAAGAAGCGCTTTGTTTTCATTGTTAAAGATGCGTTTCCCATTCAGACAGAGAGACTGGTGCAGGAGATAACAAAGACAACATCCAGCCAGTTTAATTATTTCTGTCTAGTGCAGCCAAGCCTCAGGTCATGCTGAAGTACTGAGTACAACAAACTAACTGTGCCTTGTTTTGGGGTGTTAAGCCTGACCTTCCTTCCTGTAGAAAGGATAATTCCTGCATGGACAAGCTAGAGCAGTGCAATAAATGCAGTCCAGAGCCGCAGCACCAGGACTTGGGGAATGATGGGACTCAGCCTCTTCCAGATGGAAGCTGTGAAGATCATTTAATTTGAAAGCTCTCTCAGAGCCCAGGATGAAATATTTCATGCAAATGTGAGTGGATAATGCATTAGAGAGGCTCTTTTCCCCAGTATCTGAACCCAGGGCCCAACCTGCAGAACCTGAAAAGCTCCAGGAGGTTTAAAGTAATTTGTATTATGCTCTTGTAAGTGCAACTTTTAATAGCAAGAGGCAGTGCAGAGAGCACTGTCAAGGAACCTGAGCACTAATGTCAATTTATGAATTCTGTCACTGTCACACAGTTCACCTTTTTAATCCCAGAAAATCTGCAGGCACTTATCCAGCACACTTATCCTACACACTCCAGCAACTGCTCTCCACAACTCAGCCAGTTCAGGCACTCTCTCCCTAACAAATAACAGCAAATTCCAACTCCTTAAAATATTATCAGCTGCATTTACATAGGAAACACCACCCAGAAGCATCAGCAGCCTTTTCCACAGTGCTCTCTAGCAGGCAGATCAGATTAAAAGAATCCAAAGTCCCAGGAACCATGCAGAGTCTGCTATAGATTTGTCACACAACCTTTGACAGTCATTTGACTTTTCACATTTGCCATGCACAGAACAAATTCAGCCTCGGCTCCTGCCCTGGGTGTTGCAGTGTTTGACTCATTCCTGCAGAAGTTACAGCAAAACTTCCAGGTACAAGGATGAGAGGAACAACATGTGATGAATTTAAATGAAAGACACGTGTGCCTCTCTTCTGAAAATTCAGCACACAACTCACAGCAGCTGGCACCGTAACAATGGAGCTCTACTTTTAAGAGTTTATAACATGAAAACAACGAAAAACTCCCGAGTAATGATGTGAAAAGGCAAACACTCGTGTCCACAAGCACAGGTGACACATAAAGCCCAGGGCAGTGTCTCGATCTGGGTGTTTGCCCTTTAGAGAACTCCTTTCATCTCTTTGCGTTTGTTTCTTAGCCATCACTGCTTCTGACCCACGCTTAGTGCAGTTCCTCTTGGTGAGGAGAGCAGGGATGCTCAAGGAAGGAAACAGTGAGGGCTGCAGGGGTTACAGCATTCTGGGATGAATACACAGGAGTCCAAATCTACTGGTATGATGGAGACAGAAGCACAGGTCAGCTTTATGACGAGAAGGACTCGAACAGGAGAGGCACGTTCAAGCTTGTGTCGTGATGTGGGGAGGGGGAGTCAAGCCCCGACTTTCTACAGCGCCAAAGACCACCCGGCTCAGCACGAGAACCAGTCGCAAAACCGGGCTCGGGCTCACAGGGTCCCCGGATCCAGAGGCTCGGTCCCGACCGCCCACCTCGCCCTGGGGTCGTGACGAGACTCGGGGACCCCAAGTCCTTCACACGCTCAGCAGATCCCCCCTTCCTCCCCCTCCCCGGGCCGGGCGCTGCTGCCACCGCCCCCCGCAAAACCAGGCCCGGCGCCCTCGGCCCAGCGCCCCCGGGCCGTGGGGCCCCGTGGCGGCGCTCCCC
>VZTX01035271.1:0-20314 GCA_013400915.1 Pardalotus punctatus | reverse complement strand
AGCAGAACTGAATTCCCGTCCTGACACACGCCTGGTTGTGGTTTGGGCCCCAGACCACCGGGGTACCTGGCTGTAATTTACGCTGCCGTTTGCCACCTGCCAAAGAGCATCCTGACAGAGACGTTTTTGAGGGGCCCGGGGAAAGACTTAGGTATCCATTGGGATGTGCAGACTCTCATAAATAAGGCATGGGACAGCTAGAACGGCTGAGTTGAGGGTGGCGGGAGGCAAGGCTGCTCAGGAAAGGTCTTTTGAGCTCAGAATTGATGGGGATGGCTTGGCAAGATGAAGCATCACTTGGGGGATTGGTGTGCAGATGCTTTGAGAGACCGGTGTGGTGCAGAGGCTTCTGTGCAGAACTGGGAAATGAGGCATAAATTCTAATACCCTGTTCTTTCCCCTGACAACAGCTGAAGCAGCAAACCTACCTCCCTTGACAGAGGCCCAGAAGAACAAACTGAGGCACCTGTCAGTCGTCACTCTTGCTGCCAAGATCAAGGTAGTGGCCCTGTTTTTCCCTGAGTTCTCCTCCCGCTGGAATTACCTTGTGCTAGTTACCATCATGTTTTCACAGTGCATCCCCTACTCAGTGCTGCTGGAGCAGTTACAGCTGAAGAATGTCCGGCAGCTGGAGGACCTGGTGATTGAGGCTGTGTATGCAGATGTGCTGCGAGGGAGCTTGGATCAACGGAACCAGCGCCTGGAGGTGGATTACAGCATTGGGAGGGACATCCGGAGGGAGGAGCTTAGCACCATCACCCGCACATTGCAGGAGTGGTGAGAAGGAAGCCCCCAGTACTAACACCCAAAAGAGGTTTCAGGAGTGGCCAGTGGCTCCCCTGGATCCCCTGTGTGTCACAAAGGGTGGGTGATGTTGGGAGGTGACCCACTTGATCCCCTTGCTCATACTCCAACAGAAAGTAATTTTCCAAAAATAATTTTCCAAGTTCCCCTGTTTATGGCTGTAGGGGCGATGGGGCCGCAGCAGCCTTTGCACAACACTGGCTGCTGGCAGGAGGCTTCCTGAGTGTTTATCTGCAATTCCTAACCCAACATTGTTTTGTTACATGTCCCCCTCCTAGGAAATAACATAATTCCCTGTGTTATTACATTGGATTACTGCCCCTGTATTTTCCCTGCCTGGCATAACTGTTACCTCCTGGTGTTTTTGGCCTCTGGAGTTGAAATCTGCTCTCTTTCACGTTTCTCTCTATGCCGTGCCAATTCCCTGGCCTGTTCAGTTCTGGGTCTCCTCTCCAGGTGCCAGGGCTGTGAGGTTGTGCTGTCGGGCATTGAAGAGCAGGTCAGCCGGGCCAACCAGCACAAAGAGCAACAGCTGGCCCTGAAGCAGCAGATAGAGAGTGAGGTGAGTGGGTGCAGCAGGGAGCAGCCAGTGCCCCTCACCTTAAAACAACTAGAACCAGTACCTTGTAGTTGTTACAGTCTTCGCTGAAGTGAGGCATTGCCTTTTCCCTGGGCCAGACCCCCCAGGGACTTGTGCCTGAAGAAGAGTCCTAAATCAGCTTAATACTCCTCTGCAGTGCAGGGGCCTGGACAGATGTTGGGTCTTTTGCTTGATGTGAGCTTGCAGCTCTTAGCTCCAGGGCTTCCTTTAGAAACAAATTTAAAATAAACAACCAAAGTGAAACTGAAAAAAACCTGTATCCAAAACAAACTAAAGACCTTGGGAAATCCCTTAGGTCTTGCTTTGCTGCTATTGCAGGTGGCAAACCTGAAGAAGACCATTAAAGTGACAACAGCAGCCGCTGCAGCAGCCACGTCCCAAGACCCAGAACAGCACCTCACGGAGCTCAGGGAGCCGGCTCCTGGCACCAACCAGCGCCAGGCGAGCAAGAAAACCTCCAAAGCCAAAGGGTGAGCAGTGCGGGCAGACGGAGCGTGTGTGTGTGTGTGAACATCAGTGCACTTCTCTGCACTTAGAAAGGAAGTGAGGTATGAGCCTGAGTGCCCACTCTGAATTTTTTTTTTCTTTTCCTGTGCCCACAGGCTCCGGGGCAGTGCGAAGATTTGGTCTAAATCAAACTAGTTGGATCTCCCTTCACAACTGGGAGGGTGAGAGGAAGAGATTTGGGGGATGGAGGGGTAGCAGGGATCCCAAGTGTGATGCTTCTGAGCTCTTCTCCATCTTGCCAACTAACTCTCCTGCATGTTTGTTCTTTTTCCTATCTTCTTTACCGACGTTCCAGGCAGTGTCTCCCTCCTTTTCATCACAGCATTTCACACTGAGCTTCAGGTTGTATGCGTTGCTGTTTCCCCAACCGCTCACGCCCCCGTCACCACGGCCACGTGTTTCTCTCTTTCTCTCTCCCTGTCTTTTGACAGGTCAATTTTAGGAGCCATAAAGGTGTGACAGTCACCTTGGCACCCCCAGGGCATCACAGAAGCTTGGAAAGAGGGTGCTGGTGCTCAGCAGTCGTTTTGGCTCTATGAGACACCTGGGATACTTTGCTCCAGGACACCATCTTTGATTGTTTAATCTTTGTTTTGCTAGGTGGGAGGGTAGTTTTTGAAGGGATTCTTTTAAAAAAATATATAAATATATTATAAATATATATAAAACAATAAAATTATAGATCTATGGACATATCTATACAAACCTGTGCTCCTATGGGTGGTGTCTCTTTGCCTTATATGCTGATTCTGGAGGTTCCAAAATAAGCTGTGATATTAAGAGCCTCTGTCCCATTTGGGGTGGAATATCCTCAAAATACTCAGTTCCCTTTTCAAAGGTAGTGCCACAGTATCTCTACTGGGATGAGAGTCCATAAAGCAGGAATTAATAATAAATCTTATTTAAAGAGTTTCTTGTGTGGTTGATTTGCTTCTGGACCCTTCAAAAGGTGATTTTCAGGTAGTCTCAGAGGAAGGTGCAGAAACTGAGGAAAAAAGTCTGTATTGGTGTCAATACTGCATGTCGTGTGATCCTGGACAGAATGCAGAGTGATGTGGGGACTTGCCTGACAGGTGAAGGTAACAGAGTCAGTGCCCACATGTGTGAGTTCTCACAGCATAGATGCTGCACAAGCTGTTCTTGAGTGGTGGTGGTGTCTGGTTGAAAAAAAAAAAAGCCCGAATCAGTGAAAACGACTCCTGTGAGATGCCCAGGAAAAACACCTAACTCAGATTCTTCAAAGGCTGCCTCCTCGAGGCTGGCTTGGAGCCGAGTCAGACGGATGTCAGTGTCACACTGCCTCTCCACGACGTGTAGCTGATGTAAATGTAAATTGACACCGTGACTCCCACCCCCGCTTGGTTCTGCGCCTTGTGCCAAGACTAAAATTTGATTCCCTGAACCTGTGTTTCTGTGTGTGAGCAAACCACGGAAAAAATAATCCAATGAAGGAAAGCTGTGAGCTTTGTCTCTATGGGGACTTGTTGGGTTCACTGGCTGGGGTGGGTTCTCTCCTGGGTCAGCTCCCTGTGCAGACAGGTGAGAGTTGGCGCTGAGGCAGTGTGGGACTGAGCAGGTCTTGTTAAGGGGTGGGGAGGGGGCTGAGACTGTGCCTGTTTTGGTGGTAGCAAGGTGCCACCTCAGTTCTCAAACCCCACAAAACGCAGGTTTCTGCAGTATTGCTACTTTGCTAATTGCAGACTGCTGTAATGCAGCACTGTCAGTGGGAAAGCCCCGTCACTCGAACCCAAGCACTCCTAAAACTTCCGAGCAGCTTTGTTTGTCCCTGAGTGTGTGGTCACAGGGCTGGCCATACCAGCTGGCTCTGCTGAGGACAGGGATATGCCAGCTCTCCTGGGATGACTGCTCTCCCTGGCTGAGATCTCCCAGGAGCTCAGGCAGCCCCACACCTTTCCCCCCTTCTGTGGCATGAGGCATTGAGCTCCTTGGCTGTAGTTGCCTGGCACGGAAGTGCCAACTAGGAGAGTTTTGGTATGAAGTTGTCCAGATAGAAGACACAAATCTGGCTCCAGGAGCATGTGAGGGAGTAGCTGGGCCAGGATTGTGTCAGCCCCCCTAGACAGACCTGATGAATTTGCAGCCACAGGGAGTCTACCCGACGAATCCTGTTCTCCATAAGTTGTAGGGAGGGGTTGTGTTTAAATCACAACTTTTTTTAATCACCTTGAGCCTTCCTCCCTCTATGTCACATCACCATCATCTCTCTCTGTCAGTGAGGAGAGGCACTGCCCTTGCTGTGTTTGTGATTGCAAGAAGCAGTAACATCCACGTGTATCAGATCCTCTGCTCCATGGGAAGGGCTAGTCTGGGACCAAGGTGCCAACAGGGGAGGTGATACCTGTCAAGCATCTGCCAGATGTCTGGCACCTCACCCTTTGAAAGATTTGCTGCTTGCAAAGCCGTTGGGATGCAATGAGAAAGAGTGAGGAGAACGGGTTTGGAATGGAGCTGAGCAGCCAGAAAAAGCACGTGTCCTAACAGCCACTGGCTGAGGTCCAGCGGGAGCTGGGCTGGAGCAGTGTCACCTCCAGGGAGAGCTGAGGTTACCAATAATGGAGGAGGATATTTGTGTCCCCCACGAGCCTGCTGCTGCTTCAGAAGAGCAGCATAACAGCTCTTTGCCCCAAGTGTCTCAGCTCCTCTCTGGTCTGTTGGGCTTTGCTATCTTTAACCAAACCGTGGCTATTAGACACAAAGGGTCTGTTTAAATGCCCTGAATCCACAGTTTAAATCCAGGCTGCAGATCCCGGGAGTGGAGTTGGAAGCCAGCACTGAGAGTTCCAGGCCAGTTGCGTGTGATACCGCTCGTGTGACACCTTGTGCAGCAAAGGCCAGGCAGAGCCGTGCCTGGGCTGTGTGCCACGCACTGCCATCAGCCTCAGGAGCGCCAAACCCCCACTCAGGTGACAGCAGCCAGAGTGTGGATCAGTGTGGGTCCAGGGAGGGCTCGCCACTCCAGCCCCAGGTTGTGCTGAAGCCTCAGACTCAGATCCTCTCTGCTCAGTCACAGTTGGCACAAGTCCGGCTGTCTCCTGCCGTAACTGTTGTGTGGCATCCTGCTCACCTCCCTCTCCCATGGTCAGATAATCTCTGGTACCAGCATTTGCCAATCACAGCCATAGATAGGCCTTGCTCCCCCTTCCCATTTGCTTGGTGATATTATGGATTTTAGGAGAGTTTGGGATTAAACAGAGCTCTGAAAGCCTTCCATGTTGTTTACTTTTCAAAGGGAGCACCTTTTAAGACCTCCATTAAGAAAAGGAAAGCTGGAGGTAGCACATAAAATTACTTCAGACCTTTGGTAGGACTGAAAAATAAATGAGAGGGTTGCAGTGCAGAATGAAAGTATTACTGCAGATTGCCTTGCTGGATGGCAAACAGAGGGCAGGAGCATAGGTTTGCCTTTGCCCTTCACCTGAAAACCACGCTTTTTATTTTTCTGCTCACTTCAGCCGTGACTCTGAATTTCAGTCGGAGAAGATGTGAAGATTAATTAATTAGTTAACATTTATAAATCACTTTGAAGATGGCGAGAGTGAGGTAAGTACTGAGCATTATTATAAGTTTTCGTTTTTAAATGTCTTCCTGTTTTAACCCGTTTTTTTCCAAAGAAAAGACTGAGAAAACAGACCTTGAGTAGAGCAGAACAGAAATACCTGGACACATTAAGCCCTGCAAAGGAGGAATTAGGTTTAGTGGACTGTGGAAGAGAGGGCACACAGAAATGTCCATCCAAGCATGGGGAGCAGGAGATCTGCCATCCACAGCACAGAAAATCTAACAGCACTTGTGCAGTGATTCATTGAAACACCCTCTTTGGGTATCTATGTGGGGCTTTCACATGTGGGTTCAGAAAAGGGAGGAGGTAAAACAGGACCTGAATGGCTCTATCCCTGGTTTCTGACTTTTACCAGCCACTTCCAGCTGCCCTGTGCCAAGAGGTAACCATGGATTCTTATTAGGAATTGGGGTTAATGATGGTAATTATTCTTACTGCATTTCTGGGGCACAATTTCTTGGTTTGTTTCCTGATGAATGGATGGGCTGGTGTGTATCCAAGTGCTGTTACACATTACCAAGTCTCCTTTGTGCCAGTGACACTCACTGAGGGGCACATCTCTCCACAGAAGGTTTCCCCAGGCCTGTCTGGCGAGCGGGGAGGATGGCAGCCCTGCCCCTGCCCAGTAGCAGGACATGTGCCCACCACCTCCATCCTCCTGTGAGCTCCTGGTGCCAGCTGAGGAGTGGTGCTGCAGCATCTCCCAGGAACGCCGCAGAGGCCGTGGTGCTGCCAGCCAGATTGCATCTGCCGGTCCGCAGGATGAGCACGCAGCTGTGCGGTCCCCAGAGCTCTGTGCAGGGATGCCTGGCCTCTGCTCCAGCAGGACAGTGGCTCCCGGCTCCTCTGAGGGCCCTTTGTGCCAGCTGGGTGCCTGCACTTGGGTTTGTTGGGAGAGCTGGCACAGATGGATTTGTGTCCCATTCTGCTGCCCGTGGGGCTGCACCTTTGCACAAAGACCCCCTGGCAGAAACAGCCCCTGTGGGCTGTGCCTGCTGCTTGCCACAGCTGAACCATCCTTCCTGGGATGAGGCCCTGCCTCTGCAGGATTCTGAGGCAGAGCAAGGTAGAGAAGTCAGAAGAATCTCACAGTTCATGTCTGCTGCTGCAAATGCATCTCTCAGATCTCTGACATCCTTCTTGTCTCCTTTTTATGCCCTGGAATAGCTGCTCCTTTTCCTTCCGTGACCCCTTTCCCTTTTTGCCATCCTCTCCATGGGAGCCTGTCTGTGTTCCCACCTGCAGGGCTCTTCTTTCCTCATCCCTTTTCCTAGTACTAGGCACTGCTTAGCTGAAATACTCATATTAAAACCACCTGTTTTCTCTGCTTGTTCCACAGGCACCCCATCTTTTGGGTATTTTTTTCCTGTCTTCTACAGTTTTCCAGGAGCATCCCTCTTGGTCCAGTGTGGAACTAGGCTGGACTTTTGTCTGCCTTCTCTGCTGGTGGCAGGCTCTCCCACTGCCGAGGAGAGGAGTTCATTTGCAAAAATTCTTTGTGCAGTGTGCAATTATATTCCTGTTGTGATGGATTCAATAGGCAGCAAAATGTCAGCTGGATTCAAGAGCCGTGACCCTTATACAGTAACAGGAATGTTCAGAATCCCTGTAGCACTTGTGCATGTGTTAAAAGCAACCCTGCACCTTCCTGCTCTGAGAACAAGTAAACCCCCAGCCCCTTCAGAGCAGGAGAAAATATTTCTGGGGAGGCTCTGCCTGCATCTGCCTCTGAAGCATTTAGCACTAATTTCAGGATGTGTGAAAATGGATGATCTCTCTGGTGGGAGCAAAAGCAAGAAGGCGGCTCCTAGTGACCGAGTGTGATCTCTTAGCACTATGGTCTCATAATCTCTTGTGAAAGTTTCTCAAGTGCCAACCCCAAACTGGTTAATTTTATTGCCCCCTTGGCAGGCTGCCCCAGAACCCCACTGCTGTCATGGTTAAAGTTTTTTAATTTCCAGCTTAAATTAATTCACAGCTAGTTTATATTCTCTTGTGCTTGTGCCAGTGGCTCTAGCTGAAGCTGTACTTCCTCCCTGGTGTTTATTTCCCTGGAGTACAGACTTCACTTTGCTTAACTAACCAAATCAGCCCCCTTGTTCACTGTAAGCTCTCCATACTCTCTTACTTGCTCTTCAAATAGAGTGCAAAAGTACTCTTACCTGCACTTCAAATTAAGCTTTCTTGGCTAGAAATGAGCACAGTTCTCTTCCACAGGTGAAGTCTGATCAGCATCTCGCAAAGGCACAGTAACACTCACCTATAGCTACCAAAAAAGACTCCTGGATTGCGTGTCTTCTTCTCTGGTGATCCCAGAATATTTCTTCTTTTCTGATGGTTATAATCAAATAAGGTCCAGATTGTAGCTAAACACTTGATTTTAGGTCCTATGCTCCCTTTCCCTCTCACTTTATGCTACAAACTTTAGCCCTTTTGTTGTTACTGACACCTTCAAGGCCACCTACATCCTCCTGTGTGATACCCTCATCCAATTTGGTGATGTGGCTGGGTTTTATTTATTTACTCATGCATTTTATTCTTTTGCAATCTTTGTTCTCCTTTTCTCTTGTTAGTAAGGGATGGATGTTGTGAGGCTAATATCTAACACTCCAGCTTACCTCTGGACATTACATCACCAGCAGTTGGAGATAAGTAGTGTCTGTTCTATTCCCCTTCCTTTTATTACCTTTTTCGTACACACTAAGTTTGTATTAAGTGCCCTCAGGATTTAAAAAGCCAGCCAGATGTGAGGAGATAGTGGAAGTAATAATAACCAAAGTGAAGTTTCCTCATGGGAACAGTTTTTGAAGTGTTGTCTTTAAAAAGGAAAATTCCCAGGAGGAAAAAAACCCCAGTAACATTTGCGACAGGGCTGAAAAATAAAATCAGGTCCATTTTTTAGAGTGTTTTGAAAAGTAAAAAAATATTGAAAATCAAACAAGTCAGTTTTTACTTTTTACTTATACACTGTATTGAGGTCTATTTTAAATCCTTTTGTTCTCCAGCAGTGGAGCCAGTGCCTGTAGGATTTTACATAGTCCGGCCCCATGGAAGTGCATGTTTGTTTCCTGAACAAACCATTGCACCCACAGAGAGCTCTGTGTCCTGCAGCTCTTTGTGGTCCCACCTGCTTTGAAGCCCTTGTCAAGTCACAAAGTCTCTTCTTCCCCTTCCCACCTTTCCCTTCAGTCTAGCCCTGTGCCAGTCTGTTTCCCTCTCCTACTTACAGGTTTTTGAAGCCCAAAGGGACTGGTATAATCACATCACTTGGCTTCTCGAGTGGCCAAGAACTCCCTGGCCCCATTCCTGTGCCCACTCCCCAGTTCTCTTTGAGACACCCCACAGGGTGTGGAGTAGGAAGAGCTGGAAAACAGAGGTGTGCTCTATTGCTCTCACACAAGGTCTGCGTTCATTCCCAGTTCCATCGTGAGGTCGCTGCAGGTTTTCTGCTGGGCTGAAGAGCCCTCTACTGTCAGAAGCCTCATTCCCGTTTAGGTAACGCCAGCCCCTGTTCCAGTGGAGTGAACTCAGACACAGGACTCTTGAGTTCATGTTATCCTGTAGTGCTAGCCAGTGTTTCCAGGCTTCAAGTCATCCTTTTTTCCCTCTTCTTGAGTCTTCTTTGGTGTCGTTTTTGGTGTCCAATACTCAGATTTCCCACAACTGGTTCACTACTGTGATGTACCAGAGGGATGGAGCCCCTCTCCTACAAGGAAAGGCTGAGAGAATTAAAGAGAATTGGGATTGCTCAGCCTGGAGAAGGCTTTGGGGTGACCTAATTGCAGCCTTCCAGTACCTGAAGGGAGCCTACAAGAAAGATAGAGAAAGACTATTTATAAGAGCATGTAGAGACAGGAGAAGGGGAATGGCTTCACACTGAAAGAGAAGAGGTTTATGTTAGATGTTAGGATGAAATTCTTTACTGACAGTGTGATGAGGCATTAGCACAGGCTGCCCAGAGAAGCTGTGGATGCCCCACCCCTGGCAGTGTTCAAGGCCAGGCTGGATGGAGCTCTGAGCAACCTGGTCTAGTGGAAGGTGTCCCTGCCCATGGAAGGAGAGTTGGAACTGGATGACCTTTCCAGCCCAAACCATTCTGTGACTCTTCATAGGGGAGAAATTTTACCTCCATTTTTGGTGAACACAGGCCAGTGCACCCCAGTGCAACCCATCTGCACCGATGAAGAATTATGCAAGTACCATTCATTTCCTTGGTTGTCTTCCAATCCCAAATCCTTTTGGAGTCCTCCATCTTGAAAGAGCACAGACTATGTTTATGTCCCTGGGTGAATGTCTTTTCTGCATTCAGTGCAGCCAAAAATACCTACTGTTTATAAATAAACACCACACCAACAGTTACTGGCTGTTCAGTACATCTCATCTTTTTCCAACATTTATTACTTTCATTGTTCTTTGGGTCCTCTGAAAGCTTCATCAGCACTGGTTTAATACCTTCTTTCAGATCATTAATCAAGTTACTAATGAGCATTAGTTTCAGAACAACATCCTACTGGAAATAATTTCATATTCTACAGTCTGTTTTCCCCCTCATTACTTGAAATCTATCAGTGAACTAAAATTTATAGTATTGGCCCTTTTGTTGTTTTAATAATTACTAACTTATTTTACATCATAGTCTTGCGTGGCCACATAAGCTGCCTCGTGCTGGTGTAACCTCTGGGTTGCTGTAGTGCCTTTGTTAACCCAACCCATTATTTAAACAGAAATTATCACAGTTGTTGGACAGGAACAATTTTGAGAAGTGAGATCACATATTATAAATGCTGAGACACACATTTTTATTATTAATTTTAATGCATTTTGCATCTCTTATCTTGATTTAATGTCAGTTTACTTGGTTTACAGGTGTGGATATCATCTATTTTTTATGTACAAGTATTGGCACCATGTTAACTTTCCCAGACTTCTTTTTCCCCAGTATTCTACAAATCCCTCTTCAAAAAGTACCGTTAAGGATGCACAGACCTTCAGGGCTACCCACAAAAACATTTAAGGACAAAGTTCCCACTACCTCTAATGGGTTTTATTTTCATGGTAAATTATCAATTATGGAAAACTGAATATACAACAAACAAAACCATGTGAGTTTCTGGTTTATTTGTGTGTAGCTGGTGCATTCTCATCCAAGGTTATGCTATCCATCTTCCTACCAGTGTTTCAAGCCTCTCTCCACCTCATTCTACCCACATCCTCTTCCCTGTGTCTCTTTAAAGTATGTAGGCCTCTCTGTCCCACTTCAGATGCCCTACTTGCTCCTCAGGAAGATCCAGTAGTACCACTGAACTGTACTGATTTGGTGCTTCAGTTAGTTCAATTTCAAGGTGACAGCTGTGGGAGAAGGAGCAAGAAGGGATTTTTGTCTCCCTTGGACGGAAAAGGATGACTTGGAACCACACCCTGCCCATTTAAAATAAATATTGTCTGATTTTCATGTTGGGAACATCCAACCTTCTCTTTCTCTATCTTGCTGGCACAGCTGTTATAGACATTTCAGAAATGGAAGAGTCTCATCCCAGCCTTTCCTGTGCCCTGAAGCAGGAGGTGGACTGCTTTTAAGGGGAAACCATTTCACTTGAAACTGTAACTAACAGAAAAAAAATTAGCTCTGCCCAGGTGTGGTCCAAATGCCCGTGTCCAGGTGGTGGAACAGGAGGGCTCGCTGGTTGCACGGGTGCAGCTGGGCTCAGGCAGCTCAATTAGAGCTGCACACCCAGACTCAGGCAACTGCTTACAACACCTTGGAGCTTCACATGGCTTGTCTGAAGAGAGGAAGAGGAGCAAATCCTTGGTTGTGCAATTCTCTGCATGTTTCCATTGGATTAATACCCTACACCAGTAATAAGCAAGTGAATTTTCATCACACCAGTGATGAGGAGAGCCCCAAGCACCACTTGCAACCAGTCAGAAAAAGGCACCAGTGCCAGTGCATATTATTCCCACTGGAGTACAAATCTTCCCCCCTTTTCCTGGTCACCACATTCACTCCTCTCAAGCCCCTCAGACAGCTGATCCAAAGGCACCATCCTGCCTGGATCAATGCCAGCCTGGGGCAGCCAAGGTTGCTTCTACAGCACACGTCTGAGCAGCAGGTGAAGAAGGGCCTCCCAGGACTGGAGGAGTCAAGGGAGGTCCCCTGCTTTGGAAAAAACCCTCCTGCTCTCTGAAGTCAGAAGTTCATGTACCATGTCAGCCTCGGGGCATGCAAAGGGCTTGCCCTCTCAATATACTTCCCCTGCTTTTTGGTTTGGGATCTCTAAGACTCTTTCCTGGGCACCTGTCTTAACAAAAAGTTCCCTTCTCAGTGAACTTCTTTTCCATATTCCTAGACCACCAGTGCCTTGCTGCACCTGGAGAAGGCAGAGCCTTTGGGAACAACTGTACAGCAGCTGACAAGGCTCAGGCAGCCAGGTAAATCACCCTCCCACTGCAGAGTGAAAAAGCACGCAAAGGTCCTAAATCTGTAAGCAGGACAGCACCCAACAGGGAGCAGAGGCTGAATCCAGATAAAAGGATTTGGGATTAGATCAAGATTAGGAAATCCATGCCCAAAGAGGAATGGAGCCTCACGATCAAAGGTCAGTGTTAATCTCCACCACCACCATGGCCACCTTCCTGTTCTGCATCTCAGACATTGCCTCAAAACCCGGCCAGGACCTAGCAGCTGGTTCCTGCCACCATCTCCCTGCTGTGAGCACCTTTCTGAGCTCAGCTGTTCTTCTCTGGATCAAAACACCAGCTGCTACATTTTGCACTGGCTCAAGACTGACAGAGGGCTGCTGTTGCTGCAGTCCCTGCTTTCACTGGCCACCCTAAATGACTTCCATGAAACCTCTCCCAAGCCCTGCTTTTTTCTGTGCAGCTCCTCCTTCAGCCTTCCTCTCTCTTCAGGGCCTGCCTTGACTATGACACCTCCAGGAAGTCAGTCCACTAACAGGGACAGCTGGCTGCTGTCTTTGAAGTCCCTTCCAAACCAAACTATCCTATGACTCGTACTGGGGTTTGCCATGGGACAAAACAGCATGGGGAAGTGGGGACAGAGCTTGCCATAAGCCAAGGCCCTGTTCTGTGCTTCCTTGAAGGGTGGAATACATGCAAACTCTGCCCTGAGCTTTCAGAGGGTGGATGCTGCATCCTTTTTTCAGGGCAAGACAGTCGGTCCCCAGCAAGGTGTCTCTCTGTTGGTGCCCACATGTACAAGAGTGGGATACACGGCAATATCCCAGCACACCACTTCAAAGTGTAAGTCATGAATCTATTTCCTGCCTTTTGTTCCAAATAAACTGATGAAAACATTTGTGTAAGGGTGTGTGCCTGAGCAGAAAACCGGCCAAGAACCCAGGAGATCTTCCCTGGTCCCGTATTCCTAATGCCTCTCAAGTTTCACCTAATACTGAAGTTAAGAGAAGGTCATTCATAACGTCAGCCTCGGTTGCAGTGATATAGTGAGAAAACAGTGGAAGTATTCCCTGTCTGTGCAGGAACCCCAGAGGCCCAATTCAGGGCTGCACAGATGACCAGGCAGCAAGAAAGATCAACCAATTTCCCTTGAGTGCACAGCAAAACTACAGCAATTAAAGGGCATTTTTTGCAAATGGTGGGTTCTTAGGTCTTCTTTCACAATTTCCATACTGAGCATCATCTCACTCTGAGACTACACAGGAAGGCTATTAGGCTATTTTCTATAAGAAAACAAAGCCTTAGAATTTAACACCAAGTTTCTCCTCAGCAATTTCCCAAGGATGTGAAAGAGGTTACTTAATTCCACAGCAAGCACAATTAGGTCAGCTGACGGTAAAGACTGATCCAACAATTCTTTACAGTTTGTTTCTTTATTCAGTAAACATCTAGTTACAAGTTTCACAAATTAAAAAAGTGGGGGAGCTGATTGAAGAGGGGTCGGGGGGCCCACAGGCTGATCCAGCTTTTGTTCTGCTCCTCCCTTCTCCAACGCACACATCCTTCCGCTTCTCCGCAGATGCACCAAGGAGCAGCAGGGGAATCGAAGCCTCTGTCCTGGTGAGGGGACTGACAGGGCATTCTAGCAGAATTCCCTCATATTCCTTTCACAGGGGACTAAACACAAACTTCAGAACCAGCCCAACCCAGCACAGAAAGAGTGGAAAGGATGGAAGAGGCAAGGTGGCAGCTCCTCATGCCCACCACTACTGGCAGAAAGAACAGAGCCAAGGGACAGCAGAGAGGGAATGGGCAATTAATGTGCTCCTTGCACATCAGTGAGATTCCCCACACCCCACTGCAGCACCCAAATGGGGTGAAAAAGAGCAATGCAGAAGATTAGTTGCTTTGTTTCAATTCTTAAGTGGGAGGGAGGTTAATACTAAATTTGAGGAGGGTCCAAGTGGTGCTTTGAAGGGGCTTCAGAGTTTCACTGTCTGTACCTGAGAGGAAAGGAAACAGAAGACATGAAAAGAATAAGTGATGCCTAGAAAGCAGGACAGAAGACAGATAAAGACATGTTTAAACCTGATGTCTAGACATCAAAAAAAGGGGAAAATGTCCCTTTTCAAGCACTAGATCACATCCTAGTGAGCCCTATTCAAAGCACAGGAGAGCAGACACCAGCACTTTTGTATTTCAAACTGGATGGACAGCAAATGGTCTGTAAGTTCTATACAATAACAATATAAACACTCCACAGATTGCAATCCTACGTCATGTCATACTATTTCACCCATCAGTTAAGGCTGACACCACACGTCTTTTGTTCATGACAAAGCTAACTTAAACAGCTTCCATCTTCCCATTCAGCACAGCATCTTCTCAAAATTCACATCTTCCCCCGCCCTCTCAAAGCCGGAATACCCGTTTGCAACCGAAACTTCAAAATAATGTAAGATTAGTGCAAAGGAAAAAAACCAAACCTATGGCTAAGAGGCAACCACGTAGTGGAAGACAAGGAAGAAACTTATTAAAACTTACAAGAGCATTTAGGTAGATTTGGGGGTGGCCACACTGCACCCCCCACAAGGTCTGTTCCAAGTTCACCAGTCGTACCGGCGGGACTGTCTGGAGGGAGAATCCTCAGGGCCCTGGATCGCAAGACGAGTCCCTTCAGCCCGGCGGCCACCACTGCCTTCGTGACGCCGGTAATCCAGGCCCCGCTGCGGCCGGAAACGGGACGTCTCTCGCCGCCACTCGTCGTCAAACGCAGCTGCATCACCTGCACAGGGACAGAACAAGCTCAGGTGGGGAGGAGGAGGTGGGGAAGCAGCACCTGGCTTTGCTGGGAAGAGGACATGGGCACTACTCACTTTCATCCATGTTGATGTAGTCCTGCCTCTCCTCCTGGTCACCTGTGCGATGGTTCCGGGACCGCTGCATGATGTGGGCCCTCTCCCTGATGTGGTGTCCAATTGACATCTGTTCCAAGCCACTGTCCGAGTCCCTTACAGTTCGTCTTGTCTCACGGATCTGGGGGCAGATTCCCATGAGGAATCAACATTTTAATTCCTTCTCCCAGCCCCCTAAGACACCCTGATTCCTGCCTGCAGTACTTCAGCCACCTCGCACTGCCACCATTCCCAGGACATCATACACAACATTACGAAGAGGGAAGAATAGATTCCCCATTGCCAGCACTTCCCATTTCCTCCCAGGGGCCCTTGGAATGGTTCAGTGAGTCACAAGAACACAATGCGCTCCTCGAACTGCAGCTGACTGCGAAGCCAAAGTGCTGTGGGCGGCCACCCACAGAGCCACCAAACAAAGCCCACCCTCTCACAGCAAAGCCAGCAGCCTCCTCCTTACCCCGCCAGGTGCTGAACGCATCTCTGAGGTCTCCTGATAGACTTTGGGCCCATCACCCAGGTTGGAATAGGAGATGACGGTTGAGGAGGTAAAGGTCTGGCAGTTAGCACCACTTGTCATATGCTCCTGCAAGAAGGAATGGGGAAGGGTGGAAAGAAGGGATGGGAGGGAAGAAGAGATGGCATTTAATTCTCTCTATACAATGAAGTTGGAAGAAATTACAGTAAGAAGAATATAATCCCCATGGGTCCATTTTTCTGGAGAATGCATCTTCCTGTTAAATTAATACTTATTTCTTGCTAAACAAGTCCACCCCCACACTTCCTTCCTCACCCCTCTCCTCTCCCTGCACCCAGGAACAAGCTCTGTCACTGACTCCCAGTGATGAAGCAAGGCTTACAGCCTCAGCCACCTTGGCAGGTGTGGCTCAGTCCATCCCAAGCAGCACAATAAGATGGGAGACATTAGAGGGGTGGCAGGAGCACCCTCAGCACTCCCCTCAATACAGAACGTCTCATGGAGGGCTCTTACCATGTTTCCAATCATGTCGTTCATCATCCCAAACATATCTATAAAGCCACCTGCCTGATAAAAAGGAAAAGAGAACACAAGAGCAGTCAGTCTGGGAAGAGACATGAGGAAAAGAACAACAAACTATCTGCAAAAAACCCTGCTGCCTAAGAAGAAGAACATTGATTTTTTTTCCCATTCTTTCAGTAGTGCAGGAAAAAATCACCAGAATTTGGGGTTGCTGTTCTCTCCATTCTCTCAGGTTGCATTGCCCAATGTTCTGGCAAAGGCTGTTCTTTTAGTTTGGATCCAACTGTCGATGCACTGGGGTTTGTGAGCCTGGGGACTCAGCAAAGTTAAAAGAAGAAATCTCAGCATGTGCATGAACAGTGATCTTAAGAAAGTTTCTACTGATTGTTTTCTCTCTAGCATATCAACAAATTTGCTTATTTTCCCCTACAAACACCTGCCTTTTCCATCGTCTAAACCTGAAGGCTGCAGTAACACCCTGGGCCAGCAGGTCTCACAGGTTAATTGTGCAATATGTAAACAAAATTACAATGTCACTTCAAACTTGCTGATTTCTTTTTTTTGTGTGTTTCCTCGAGTAGCCTCTTGTTCTCATTTCCAGCAGAGCAGTACTCACACACAACGTTATTATGCTTTGAAGTCTATGTGTTTGTAGTCTTATTAATCCTCCTCTGAGCTACAAAAATTCCAGAACGCTAAAGTCTCTTTCATTGATGCAATTCTGCAGAGCAAGACAGCTAAAGTTGCAGGATCTGGAATAACCTATTTCCACTGTATTATTTTGGTGGAAGACAGAGATCAGCACGCTCCGAGCGCAGTGTTCTCACATACACACAGCCAATTCTCATTCCAGCCCTGTTTACCTCAAGTATTCTGCTGGCTGCTCCAGCTGCCACCACTGGCAAAGGAGGTGCAATAATCACCTCTGCCTACTCATGGCCAAGTCCTTTCCTCACATCCTCACAGCTCTTCCATTACCTCCAGATCTGCCGCTTCTTTTCAGACATATGAGGTTATTAAAGGACTACCTGCTCTTCCCAGATATTAACTGTCCCAATTCCCATGAAATATTGTGCTATAACAGCTTTATGGCTTTTCTCTGGTCAAGGTGCAAATACAACTTCCCCACATAAACAGAGTTAGACTCTCTCTTCTAAAACAGCTCACGGACAGGATTAAAATATAAGAGGGGAAACAAGGTAAAGGCCTGAAGTCATATAGCAACTCAATGAGAGGTCCAAGAGAAACCAGATGCTTCCAGTTTCAGTTCAATACCCTCTTCCCTATTCCATTTACTATAAATCTAAAGCTCAGCCTGGTCTCCTCAGACATTCCCATCCACCCTACCTGGTAAGACAGCCGGTCATGCTCACAGATGCCTACATTTTAGCACTGGTTGCACACAGTGCTGATGAATCTCAGTATGGAGCCACTACTTGGAAAGCCTCTAATGTGACCCAGAAAAACAGAAAACTTACCATGCCGAGCATCCCAAAGGGTGAAACAGCTCCTGCCTGCCAGGAGAACAGAAAAACAGAAGAGAGAATGACTTTGCAACAGCCAAACACTAGATCCTCATCAGAACACACTAATCCTTCTCAGAAACAGAACTGGGAACACTCAAGCTCTACAAATAGATCAAGAAAGCACCCCACGGATTCCTGGGGGGTTCAAGCCATATCACCCCCAACAAACCAGACACGACATGATGCTCCTAAATTTGTACCCGTTATTTGAATTCACATCCTTGAGAAACAACGCATATTTATTCCCTTCCTCCCATACAATGTAGAACGTGGCTGCATTCAACACATTAATACAGGTGGAGTAAACAGAACGACCAGAACACCACTGTCTTAGAGATTAATTCTGCACCCACCCTATGTGTGAAGGCAAGGGGGGTGCCCAACCCAGGAATGGTGGGAGGCAGAAACTGACAGGGCAGTTTGAGAAATTCTAGCTCATACTCATCCCCCCTGTTACCTGCATCCTGCGGCCAGCCTGGCGAGCCCCAGGTGTGGTCCCATCCGTGATGCCAAGGAGCGGCCCGAACCCGAAACTCCCAGAAAGCATTCGGTTCATGTGCTGCCGGTGGATGGCAAAAGGATCCCTTTTGGAAAGGTGGTGAGAACAATGGTGAGGACAAAGTCCCATATAATCCACTCCTCCTGACTCTGAGCTTTTCCTACACAACTGGATGTTCTTTTCCAAGCTGAAAATTCAGAATCCCAAGAAGTCAGTTTTACCTGTTGATGCCTTAATAATTTCTAGTTTTTACTCTCCATGTATCTGTAACTTGGTGTAGTTCTGTGCTTCTCATAAAATGCTAAAATCCTCTGTTCCCAGCACCTTTAGCCAAAGCAATCCTCTGAATACAAAATCCAAGGACACATTCATTGCCCTAGGGCCCGAAAATATGTAAACAACAGTGAAATTGGGGGAGCGGACCTGGGGTGGTTAACATCATCACCTAAGGGTGCGATCAGAGAATTAGGGGCCAATGCTAATAGGACAGAACTTATAAAGGTGAAGGGCTCATGACCCAGCATCCATTTGGGGTGTAGTCCCATGAGGGGGACTTTACTTGCCCAAAGGTACCTTGAAGAAATTTGTCTGCTTTTTATACTCCTAATTTGTCTTGGCCTCTGTTTCACGTAGCCTGCTTTTAGGCATCACTATGGTGGTCCTTGGGGCTGGAAGGGACCTCTGGATCCCATCATATTTCTTGTGATAGAAGGTTTTATACCACAGAAGCCCTCTCAGGAACTAATTGCTGTCTGCTCAAAAGCAGGTTGGTGTTCCTGCTCCCAGTACTGCTTTGGAGCAAAGCATGGCCAAGGCCACTCCAGAACCTCACTGCTCTTAACATCTTTTGTAGGAAGGTGCATGAAGACCCTCCTGCAAAGAGACGGCTACACTTAATGGCACCAAGAAGCAGGAGATCCTACATGTTGTCCTCTCACCCCTCCACATACACACACGCAAACAGTGAAATGCAAGACTGGAACCTTCAGAATGGACTGTATGGCCTGACACCCCTCTGTGCCCCAGGGGTTGAGACCACATACAGCTTTTACAGATTTGAGGGAGAAAGGGAACAGTAACTGGGATTCCTGACTGGTTTCCCCTTCTTTTGCAGCCTCCACTTTGAGGGCTGCACGCATTCACACATCCTGGAGAAGCAAGAGGAGGAAAAGGAGGGTGAGGATAAACAGTCACAGAACATGGTGGCCACAAAAAGAAACTTCTGGGAAATACCATAGCTTTTTTCCTGCACATCTTATGGTCTGCAATTATCCCTCTTGAGCATTAATAACCTCTACAGCATAAACTATTCCTGAGATCACAGAAGCACCTACTACAAACCAATACTTTTCTGTCTCTACTGGAAATGCTTCCCATAATAAAAGCTAGACTCATACCTGCCATGTTAATGAGAACACGCTGTCATTCTGTGACTAACTGGGACATCAAGGTCTCCTCTCCTGCTAATTTCCTCACAGCTGATAAAATCCTTGCTTACTACAGATTTCATAAGCAAAAAATGGACTATTCTTCTACACGCATAAATTCCACCCATTTTCTAGTAGCATCTTGTTTAACATAATCGAATTCTTCCTGTATTACAGTCTATTCCTTATCCACGTTGGCAAGTGCTGCCAACTTAGTGTCACTGCCAAAATTTATCAATAGCATCCAATTTCTGGACTGAGGACGGAAACAAAAACATTCAGTGAAAGGAATCCCAGGAAGAGTCCTTGGGACCTTTGTTAGATTTCAATACTCGTGTTTCAAAACTCCTCGTTGTCTTCTCTTTACTTTGTTCCTCACAACTTGACAACCGCTTCAGCAGCCTTCTCCAGCTCCATTAATGACTTCCTGTGCAGAACAGCAACAAACACTGGACAGAACAGCAGATTTTATCTATCTCAACTGCAACCCTACTTTGCATAAGAAAAAAAAAAATCCTTGCGCAAAGAAAAAAATTAGTTATTCCAGCCCTCCCTTCCTCTCAGACAGCTGCGATGCCTTTTGGCCTACTTTATTATGCTTTCCTCCAAGACCACGTTCCAATATCGCAGAAACGAGACCGACGCGATCCATGCTATTCTGCGCGCTGCCCCTCCGGAGGATGTTTGTGTTTGTCCTCAGACAGCTGCGCTGCAGCGGCGCTTCCCGGGCCCGGCCGGCCTCTGCCCGCCCGGTGGGACGCGGGGGCAGCGCACACCTCCCCAGGGACGATCCGTGCCGCAGCCCTCCCTCCTTCCCTCCCTCCCTCCGCCGATTCCCCCGCAGGATGCCCACCCCGACTCACATGGCAAACATGGGGTCCTCCGGCTCGCCATCCCTCATCAGCCGGAACATGCTTCCCTCGCTCGGGGGCGGCCTCTGCGGAGGGGAGAGGGCGGTGAGCGCAGCCCGGGCTGAGGGCGGGGAGGGGCGGAGCGGCGGAACCGGCGCCCCCGCCCCGCCGCCATCCCGGGCAGGTGACG
>VZTX01035265.1:0-10830 GCA_013400915.1 Pardalotus punctatus | reverse complement strand
AAACAGTGCAACTACAGAAACATTTATAGGAAAGATGGTCTTTGGCAACGCTGCACTTCATTGGAAATGAATGAAAAACAACAAAACAAAAAAATAGCTCCAAATCAAGGCATTCCAGATTCACAGCAAGAACCTTGGGAAATGTTAGAGCTGAATCTGAACTTTCTAGTTTCTCTCGAAAAATTAGGATCCTGACAAATGTCCATTGCTGATGTAACTCAGGTCTCAGTCAACCGTAAAACCTCCTTCTTTAGCATGTAATGAATACACACTCATCTTAAAAATCTACTCATACAAACTAAAATTGTGAGAAATTGAAACGTGGGTCTTGTTTCTATGACCTGAGATAATTTATTATCAGCAAGTCCAGTTGTCAACAGCCTTGGAGAGGCAGCAGGGTGGGAACCTGACCCAGCCAGGTTTGGGAAGGCTGATTGTGACCCCCAATTCCATGAGGGACGGAGCCCCCCTGCTCTGAGCCAGGCTGGGAGGGCTGGGGGTGTTCAAAACAGAGAAGAGAAGGCTCAAAACAGCCCTGAACTGCACTGGCAGAGGTAAGTGGCTCAACGACAGCAAAAGTGGGGACTATTTCACTTTTACAGATTCATCTATAAAAATAACGAGCTTTCCTCCGGGAGAAAAAAACATCAGCTTTTATAAGAAGTTCCAAGCAATAATTACAATTTTATTTTTCGCCACCCACAAAAAAATGAATCACAAGCTATTCGTGGTGACAACAGCCTTTTGTGCAACTTCTGACAACTCTGGGGAGAGTGGGGAGCCGGAATCCAGCGACTGACAGCACCAACAAGAAGAATACCCATCCACCAAAAAGCACTTAGCAAAATTAGTCTTAATTACTAAAAAAAATAGCCTTACAAACAATGGTCATGGATAAATTATTCACAGCTTCCTACTTACAGCATATGATTTTGTTAACACAATGTGTGTAGAGTTACAGGAGGAAATACCGTAAGAAACACAACTTTCTCTAGAGAAAGTCCCAAGAAGAGGTGTTATTTATGACAGTGGAAAAGTTGAAAGCTCCATGGAACTTGTGTGGGCAGGACCCATCACTACGGGGTAGGTGAGAGATCACAGAAACAGCTCCCACCAGGAGAAAAGAAATAAAAACCAAACCAGCTTTTAAAGACAAATGTGGTTTTCCTCATTACCCTTAATAAAAATTGACGTATTGTGACTCAGGGTCTGACAGCCTTCTTTAGGCTGAGCAGAGTTGAAGCTGATGGGGATTATTCTCAATTTATGGGCCTACATGTGCAAATAAAAGAGATACAACCTGCTCTGGCACCAACAAATCACTTGTCACATTTTCCACTTGTACAAAGGACTAAGGAATGTATTAACATGTCACAAATGGAAATAATTGATCAATAGACGACTGAAAGGCTGCTGAATGTCTCCAGGCAAGAATATGAATAAAACAAAAGGTATCTTGGAGAGATTGTTATGTAGACTGTTGCATATCCAATTGTGGAAAAAAGAAACAAAAATATCAGTGAGTTTCATTGTTTTGTTTACTTCCTCCCAGAAAGTTCAAATTTCCAAGTCTACACTAAATAGAAAAAAATTAGTGTTGGTGGGAAAAAAAGTAATCTATGCTGGGTAAAAGTTCTTTTTCATGTTTATTTGACAGAGAAATACATGCTCATTAAAGTAGATTGAGTATAAGGTCAATTAAACTTGGTGTTCTTGGATCAACAGGTTTGATTAATTAATATCTTGCTGGTTTTATCCTGAATATGTAAAAATGAATGTGTTATGCTCAGATCAGTCAGAGGCAAGGAGGATGGGGAGACAGTAAATAAATTCATTTTGAAAAATCCTTTCCAACGGCAGGAACATAAAACACCACTCTCTCCTAGTTATTAAACATACCACTGAAAATTGGGGAATTAAACCACGAAGTGCTCTCTAGCTGGCCATAAATTTCAATTTTTCCCCTGCTTGGTGGATAATGATGCCTTGATAAGCGTCCTATTATTGATGCATCTGCAACGCAGCTCCTCTTCCTGGAGCCCAAGTGCTGCTCTGTAGCAGATGGTGGCTATTGTGTTTACACATCAGCACTTTGTGTTTGCCTCCTCTCACGTCGGCACTGAAGAGAAAGCCATAATTGAGTTTTTAATGGCTTTGCACGTTGTTCATTAAGATTACACGAGTGTGTTCTGACAAATGACAGCTGAAGGAGCGAGGCGCCCAGAAGCCTCCGGCAGACCTGGGCTGGTGCTGGCTCGCTGCTGCTTTTGAAGAGCTGTGCTGCTTCAAAAGTCAAATTACAGCAGCCATTAAAGACTTGAAAGCTGTCAGAATGCTCTGATGCAAAATGAGGCTTCTAAAAACCCTGAGAACCAAACTCAGGTACACAGCGCTGTTTTAAAGAGCGAGCTCCTCCCCAACACGGAGAAAGGGCTTTTCCAGCAGGTGCAGCGTGTTTTTAGCCCCAATCGTGTTTATTGCCAAAGAAAACCGAGAAAGTGAGTCTGACACCTGTCCCCGATAAGGCAGAACAAAGAATTCGGGATAATCTGGGCTGAAGGGACCTCAGGGCAAGCCCTTGCTCAAAGCAGGAGCAGCCCTGGTTGAGCACTGAGCCTTCCCCACCTCCCAGGAGGATCGCCCATCCCTCTGGAAAAGCTGCTCCATTGCTTGGCTGCCCTCGTATTTTTTTCCCTTTATTCAGTCCAAAACCTCTCATTTCCAGTTAGATCCTTTGCTTCTCATCCTCCAGGCACCTGCTGCAGAACAAACTAACTCAGTGTTCCTGCAAACCTTGTAAGAAGAGATATTCGCTCTGCGGGAGCGTTCTGACTCTTTCCCATATTCCTGGCCCAGGATTAGGGTCAGTTCACCATCTCTTACACCGGCCTGGAAGTTCTTTATCACAGGGATGGCTGCAGAAGGACAGATCAAAGCAAGGGGTCTCTCTGAACCACCTTCAAGCCAATCTGAAGGCCACAGAACAGACACTGAAAACTGTCTATGCTAAATATGACAAAATATCTTTAAGGACAATATAAGAAAAACCCCACCCAACTCAACACTTGGTTTCCAGCAGTGGCAAAGCAGCCACTTTAAGCAGAACATAAGAATTGAGGTGCTGTGAAGCAGAATTTACCATTTCAACCTTCTGACAATCAGCAATATCAAGATTTTTTTAATTTTTTTTTTAAGGTAAAAGCTGCATCTACCCCTTTCATTAATGAGCCACAGAATGATCTTTCTCCCATCATTTTTGTTGAGTCAGGAATAAGATGTTGTCAACAAGCTCTGGAGTTTAATTATACATTGTGCTAGGGAAAAAAAATTAATATTTCCATGCACTTACTTTAAGCTTCTGTCACATAATTTGTAGTCTTTATGAAATGTATGATTACCTACCTGCTCCATACTTCCCACCCTTTCTATCGCTATTTGTGTCTAACACTGGGACAAGGCTCAGAAATCTCTTCCCTCACTGACGTACTACAGACAGCAGCATTTGTACAAACACAGAATTTCTGTATCTCATAACCACATCCCTTTCCTGAGTATTAGGGCAAAATCAGACCCATGGGGTTTATTTCTCAAATGTGAGTCATACTGAATTAATCTACCAGTGAAATTAAGTGTTTGATTCACTGATAAATATGAATATAAATGGCAAGTTGAGTTCAGTATCATTCATGAGGACAATTCATTCACTTGGGAAATTGTTGGATAATAAGAGAGAATTTTTTAAAGAGAGAGTCTACTATCTGTAAAGAGCTTTTCTTCTGGAAATGAATGGTATGAAAAGAATTATGTTGTTGGAGGACTTTTTGTAAGAAAAATCTTCTCAGAAGAAGACTGATCTCGTATCACTGCAAATATTTGCTGTAGTTTTTTGAAGTGAAAATTGTAACATAAACACTTCCCCAATCCTCCCTGAGAGATGAGGAGTGTGACAAAAGAGGCTCTGGTTTGCCCATTTCTTGAAGGCCTTGGGAGGGGAGAAATTTGCAACCCTTTTGCTTTAATTACAAACCAACTAATTACGGGACAATCCTCGGAATTAGGAAAACCAGGTTCCCCACAGTCCATAACTGCCAGCACAGATTTTTCACAGATTCCCCTGACTGAGCCATAAATGATTTCTGCATTTCCAGTGTGTATCCAGACACTGCTGCCCATCAAACACAAACAGTTTGTTATCCAGCTATGCTCCTTTTATAAATGTTTTCCAAAGTCTGAATAAGGGTGACCCACAGACATTGAAAGATGCTCACAACCCAGGAATTGCCTCCAGCCAAGTGGCAGTTTCCCTTTTTCCACCCCTGAAGTAAACGCTGAATCTACTGCAGGGGCTTCACCAGCCTGGATGGGAAAGGTTAAACTACCCCAACAGAAGAAACAAGACAAAAAGATATCATGGAGCACAAAGGGAAAAAGAAAAATTACATTTTTGTGGTTTGCTGGCGGATCAGAGTCACCAAACCCTCTTCAACTACAAAATCCATATGGGAAGTGATCAAATGACAAATAAGCCCCCAAGTACCTAATTAGCAGAGGGCTTTAAGGGGGATAATGGGATTTCTGCAAGAAGCTGTGAAGCAGGGACTTGGGAAGGACTCCATTTGTTAATGGGATGCTCTTTTAACCTTGCAAGAATATTTAAATCAATAACAAAACTAGCTCTTTCCCTGCTGTTGTTAAAAGCTTTTTTAGTGTAACATTAGGTACAGCTCTTGGTCACATCATTCTGTGGCCAAGGACAGCCAGGGACTGAGAGATTTGCAATATCAAGATAACACGCAGGGCTCAGCTTCTGACTCCATTGTTCCCTCACTGACAAATGTTGCTGTATTTTTTTTTTTCATTGGCCTCAAGAAAATTCAACTGAAACATGAAGGCAGAGCTGTTAAAAATAACAATGAAAATATTTGAGAGAGTGAGAATGTCCAACACAGTAAAGACAGGAGGAAATTTTTAAGCACAGGAGGGACTTATTGCCTCAATTCCTCACCTAGGCATGATCTAGAACTGCAAGAAAACTGACTGTAACACCACAGAGATGACAAGGAAAAAAAACCCAAAAATAACAGTTATCTATTGCTGTTTCTGGCCTCAGCTGCAGGCCAGAGCACTACCCTGTACTCAGTATAGGAACCTCTTGGATCCAGTGTGGAAAATCAGCACAAAAAGGTGAATTCTCACCTGTACAGACACAAACACAACATTGTCACTTCACTACACTTCAAGATGCCACAAACACCTCTTTTAAAGACATTTGTTGAGTCCGTGAGCTGCTGAAGGCATTGACACCCAACATTTCTGGTCTATAACAAGAACTGCACAGTTTATCACAAAGATTCACGGTAAAATCTCTCACTTCAGTGGTGCAAGGTGATCCAGCTTCCCTTCCCAGCCACATCTCCAGAGCACAGACCTTCCCTCTGTAAAAACCACCACGAAGAGCGGCTGCTAGAACAGCATCAGCACCCCAATCACGTCTTCCTCCTCACCAACAAACTCAAATTTTTATTTACAACACAAATCATATTTCATGAGGATTCAGGAGAGCACCATCACCCTACAGTTATAGCCACATGTCTGCAGATCAGACAACCATGGTTTGAGTTGGAAAGAACCAAAAAAAAACATTTAATTCCAACTCCCTCTACCATGGCAGGGACACCTCCCACTATCCCAGGGTGCTCCAAGCCCCATCCAACCTGGCCTTGGGCACTGCCAGGGATGGGGATCCACATGCACAACACATCGCCTGCTTGTCTCTAGAGTCCACTGCTTTTTCTAGAATTTTCTTCCCACATTTTACAAACTTTTCCATCATAAAATCCCAATTGCCATGGCTGAGAGTCTGGTTTCATTGAGAAACCAAAAATTATGTGTGCTGTAGAACCCAAAACAATTCTATAAATCTCAGCAGCGAAAAAAGATTTTAATAGACTCATTGCCAGCATTCAGTGTAGTTAAGGTCACTGCAATATTATCCTTCAACAGTGTCCTTATTCTATTATTTATAAACATGGTATAAATTGTTTGGCAGTGCTAGGAAAAAAAAAGAGTCCATTAGCAACAGAGTTACACCAGTCTATCAGGTAAAGTAATAAAAAACATAAAATTTATTTGTACATACAATTTATTTGTAACAAAAACCATACAATTCTCTGTAAACAATAATCAAGAATTCTCTGCAAATTTAACTATGTTCATTACAGCATTATCTTTCAAAACTGAAGAAAATGCACACTAAACCCTGCAAAGTGAACAGGTTTATTTGCTTTTTAATTCTGGTAGCCCAACAACTACTTATCCTACCAACACTAACTTACCACTTCGGTAAAATGTAGACAATTGATTTAAATTGTTAATTATGTTTATGTAATTACATGGGCAAATTAAAAAAAATAGGGGGAAGGGCCATGATTCAACATAATATCTTCATTTAATGACATCAAAATTCCTTCTCTTAGCACCCAAGAGCTTTATTACAGCTGAACCTTGGGAGTGAAGGCCCACAGAAATGAGATTTAGGGACAGGAGTCACAACCCCTGCTCGAAGGCTCTCACACAGATATTGCTCAAGAAGGCTCAGGATTCAGCAGAATCCTCTTCCTCACCTGATTTAACCTGTGCCATGACCTGATGCCAAATTCACCTCTCTCTGCCTTGAAATACCAACAAGAAAGGAGTTCAGAGGTAATGGTCAGTACTTTTTGAACAAGTAATTGCTACTTTTTTCTGTATGCCTCAGCTTTGTATTCAAATATGGAGCTTATTTTAAAGATTAAATTCTGTATCCTGTTAAAACCCTATAGTTAAAAATAAAGATCTCTTCAGCCAGGTAGATACAGATGCAAAGAAAACATGTTTTAGGTTGGTGACGACAAGCAATTAAATAATTAAATCACTGCATCTCAGCCACTGCAACATCCGCTCTCCTTGGAGGGAGCAGCAAGACTAAGCCAAAAAATGTGTTGGTTCCCAGTGTAAAACCTCTCTCCAGAAACGTGATTTGATGTGCCTAAATATCTATGCCATGCCAAAATCTGGATTAAAAAGCCAGGTTTCTAGAGTTTTTCTCTCTATCCCATGAGTGTCCAATATATGTGATGGTGAAAAGACACAGCAAACAGCTTCTAACAACCCATGATTATCCTCGCAGACCGTCTGCTCTGCATTATCCAGACACAACAGCTCATCAATTAAACCATTACAAATTTACCAACAGCCCTTTGCCGGGGCAGCCTTTGTTCCCAGCTTTGGTTGTTTTGATCTTATTTTCTGACTCTGGCTTTTCTCTGACCACGTCTTCTCTTTTTTGCCTAATCCTCTCCTCTGACAACATTTTAAAAGTTAAAGGACAGACCACAAACTCCATTCTGCCTCCTTCTCCCTTCCCAAAGATGCAGCAGCTCTTGGATGCAGCCTCATTTGTGAGAGGTGCGTGGATGAAAGACTCTAGGTTCACAATAAGGAATTACTGTTATAATAATTCATAATTTAATTTGGTTTCATTTGGCTACTCCAAAACCACTGAGGTTGAATGCTCTCAGGTGGTTCCCCTGGTGTTGTTCAAGGCTCTCAGGCTCCAGTCTGCTGTGTCTAAAAAAAGCCTCTGTGTCTCCAAAGCCTCCCAAAATCATCAGCTGAGACAGCTCTACCCAGCGCTTCCTGCTCGTGGTGAGTTAATAAACTGTGCTTATCTTCTCGCTGCTGTGTTTAATTAAAACTGACATCAAATCCAAATTGCTGGGCCAGTCGGACCCTAAAGGTTGAACCAACCAGGGCTTTGTGGAAGCCACTCTTGAATTGCCTTTGGCATCAGCCAGGCAGCTGCCAGAAGTATTTTGGTGCAAACATCGCTTTCCGAGGAAGCACAGAGCACCACAGTTCAGGCACGCATTTATTTTCAATACATCGGTCTCTTTGTTTGCTTAATCATAAAAGACAAATAGCTAAATATATTTTATTACATAATTCCACAGTATTAGGAGCGGTTTACATGTCAGCCAGAATTAAATGTCTCATTAGCAGGCATGCAGCTCTATTGCCAGCCAACATTTATGGTCTCTGCAACTCGGGTAAAATTTCCATATGTTTTGTATATGGAACATTTTCCTGGAAACTGCAGAGGGATTATTACCTTTTCTATTTGTGACAGAAAGCACATATTAAATGGAATGCCAAAAGGCAACCAGAGCAAGTGATGTCTGAAGAGGAATTGTGTCTTCAACAGTTTGTTTTTACGTAATTCTGCCCTAACCATATGGTCACTTCTGTGTACATCTAAGAAATCAACACTACAGCTCTAAACTCAGAATATGTTAAAGGTCAGAGGCTGAGCTATTTTTGCACCCAATGTTCAACTTTGACGAGCTCAGTTTCTGAGCACTGGGTGCTGCTGGAGTCGCTGCTGCTATTCTGGGTGCGCTGCAGCACAGCCAGGGATGGGATCTGGCAGAGTGGATTCAAAAATAATTAAGGCCATCTCACGAGGCACCATTTCTCAAAAGGAGCAGCTCCAAAGTGCCAAAGCAGAGGCTGATGCCGACCACAGCGTGTTGGCACAGGGGGAAGAGGCCTCAGTCACTCCAGCCCACGGCTCCACCAGCTCCGATCACTGTCATCTGCTCATTCCCATGGGAACTAAATTAAACCTGATTTTTCTCCTAAACACAATGTTTGTTTGCCTGTCTTAACTCCTGTTAGAACTGCAGCAACCTAAACAGGATGGGGGGTATTACCAGTACCCTCTTTTGCAGGGGGATTGTACAATTCAGGGGGATATTTTCTAGCGGAATATTTCTGACATCTTTCAAAAGAGAAAAGGAAATTCCACCTTGAAGCAGCAGTGGCTGGTCCCTGGCTTAAAGTCTCCATGATAAAAGACTAATTTTATCCAAATAGCAGCTATTTCTCTATCAAATGATTAATTTGCTGACTGGTTCACACCACAGTATTTGTGCTTAAAGAAATCCAAAACTATGTAGTTACAACTCAAGATTATTGAATTATATCCATCATTACACCAAAGTCTAATCATTATTTAAGGAAACATCTGATAGCTACTAAAACTTGACAACTATTTTTGCTCAAATAACTTGACAGTTGTGTTTAATAACAAAGCATTTCTTTGAGTAGCTTGAAATATTCTGCCTTTGAGCCACTGTATACATGCCCCTGTTTCAATCAAATAGGCTCAGTACACTTAAAGGACACATAATTTGCAATATTTTATCATATTTCACTTCTTGGTCTTTTTGATATTAGGCAGAAACAGGATTACCAATATCTACAAAGGCTGTTACTCCCATGTGCTTTTTGAGCTGGTTGCCTGTGCAAATATTTTTACTAAATTGCCCAAAAGTACAGAGAGATTTATTTCCTGTGGACTGCCGGTCATTTACGAGTGAGCAGCATTACATGCATGTTGTTAGATTTTTATTAGCAATTAATGGTATCTACTGAATCACATTTTCTGGTCCAGATTTTCCTGCTGAAAACCAACAGGGCAGGACAGCACCAGAGCCATTCCGAGCTCTGCAGGCCCTGCAGATGGACTTGATACCATTGCTTGGATGGAAACTTCAAATATTGTAACAGCTGAGTTCCTTGAGCCATTTAAATTTGCCTTTTTCCCCATGAGGCGACAATTCTGTGGTTCCTGCCACAGCAAAATGATTGGTTTATGTGGTCAGGAATATATTGAGTTTATGCAGAGTTCAGAGCTTCACCAAAAATCTGAAGTTCTAGAGGAGAAATCGCCCCCAACCTGCCCCAGTTTAATGAGGTGTTAACTTGTCTCAGTTCCTCACAGCTCCTCACCAATTTTTCTCTCAGTGCCACCCTAATTGGCCATATTCTCTCACAGAATGGAATTTAATGCGTTATTGGGAAGGACATTTGGGCCATCAGTTGTTAACCCTGTGCCACATTTGACTATTTGCTAGCCTTCAAAACCCCCAGGGAATTTTGTTTCCCCCTGAGGATTACTTTATATATTAAACTCTAAAAAGGTATTTCAAAAGCTCTGAAATCCCTGGTAAATCCAGTTTAAATGTATTATTCCACTGGCACAGTAATTTCTGCACAATAGAAAGTCATAGTTTTCCTCTGCAAAAGTTCTGGTGGTGAGTTTCCCATGCTGGACTCACCCTAAGTGGATTCACTTATTTATTATTGTTTCAATAATTTTCCCTCCAAGCTTCCTGGAATCATCTCCATTTTCTTTTCAGCAAAGATAAAAAAAATCCCACTGTTTTTCTATTTACTGGTCAATTAAACAGCTATGAACGAAATACATTAGCAAAGCAGCCACTTCACTTAAAAATTTCCTCAAGATGATCAAAGATTTGTTGTTCCTCACCAAAATGATAACTGGCCGTTTGCCCAACACTTCCTCGGTCTGACATCCATGAGGAAGATCCATAAAAAGACACAGTAATTTCTAGAATTAAGACTAGTGCAAAGCAATCATTTGGACCCTCTGAAGCGTGCATTTTTCTCCGAGAGAAGCAGCTAATTACTGATATTCTCACTGACTCACCCGTTCTCATTTCCTGCAACTAGGAGATTTAAATAAACCTAGAATCTCTCCTATTCTTATTCTGAGCTTCTCTCTTCACCCCAGTTTCAAGTCTCTGCACTACAGTTTGCAATTAGTCTTAGCAGACTCCTTTTTAATTTGGAAAGTTGAATGCCATTTTTATCCTCAAAGTTGACATTTTTTTTGAAAGGCTGAAAGATTTGGGGCTGCTCAGAGAAGATTCTGGGTAAACCTCAGAGCCCCTTGCAGAACCTAAAACAGGCTCCAAGAGAGCTGGA
>VZTX01035238.1:0-15822 GCA_013400915.1 Pardalotus punctatus | reverse complement strand
CGCCGGGCCGCAGGCTGGCGAGCCGGGGCGCGCTGGCGGCGGCGGCGGCCGAGGAGAAGGAGGAGGAGGCAGGCGGGAGCCAGCCGCCGGCCGCGCCGCCGCCCCACAAGAGGATGAAGAAGCGGAAGGAGCTGAACGCCCTCATCGGCCTGGCCGCCGACGGCCGCAGGAAGAAGCCCGCCAAGAAGGGCTCGGGCCACCGGCTGCTGCGCACCGAGCCGCCCGCCTCCGACTCTGAGTCCAGCTCCGAGGAGGACGAGTTCGCCGGGGCGCCGGGCCGCTGCGGAAAGTGAGTGCCGGGCGCTGCGCTCCCCTCAGCGGGTCGGGCTCGCAGCTGGGAGGCCGCGGGGAGTGTGTGAGGCTGCCGGGGGACACCCGGAGCTGCAGAGCGTGTCCGACCCCGCAAGTCGCCTGTCTGGGGAGGGAAATATCATCGAGTCACAGAATGGCTTGGGTTGGAAGGGACCTTAAAGATCATCTAGTTCCAACCCCCAGCGAGGGACAGCTCCCACTGGACAATCCTTTGGCTTTTTTCTTCTTGGTTTTATCTGTGTTGTGCTCACCACAGCACAAGCCCTTGTACTATAAGGACTAAACTCGGGGGCAGCTTCTGGAGTTGCTGAGCGCAGTTACTTGCTTGTTGTGCTCAGCGTGGCACAGTCCTGCGAGCTGGCGCAGTGCTGGCTTTCTCAGGGACGTGCTGTGCTTTTGCCAGTAAATAAGCTTTTCAGTTAAGTAACAGCATTAATAATGGGCCTCTGTGCATACCTGAAAGTAGGCATGTCTCAGGGAATCTTGGGCTTTCACAATTTAGAATGCTCTAGAAGTACTTGTCGTAACATTATGGTAATACCGTCTTGAAGCGTGTTTTATAAGCTATCAAGCAGATGTGCCTGACATAAGTTTATATGAGCAGAGCAGGATATTTTAGCAAGGGAAATCTGACAGCTGCTTTTAAATATGTTAGATGTGCCTCCTGGGGATAAACTGAAGAGAGAGTAACAGCCCTGACCTGACTTTATAGCCTTATTTATTCCTGAAAATGCTCTTTGTTAGCCCTTGTCAGCCAAAGTGTGTGCTGTTACAACACTGTCCCTTACTTTGCTAGAACAGCATTTAAAATAAAACTTTTCTAGGCAGTGCTGTTTATTCACAATCTGTTATTTTGTATTTTGCAGGGGAGACTACCTGCGATGCTGCAGGTTCTGTTACCCTTTGTGTGCATTTGTCATTCTTGCTGCTTGTGTGGTCGCGTGTGTTGGCTTAGTCTGGATGCAGGTGGCTCTCAAGGAGGATTTGGATGCAATAAAGGAGAAGTTTCGAACTAGTAAGTATAAATGTAATTCTATTTCACATTTTCTTTGGGCAGTATGAAGAGCTTTAGTTGCTTGCCTGCTCAGTCAAAGTCTGCAAGTACTGAGTAGAAAAATTACCTCTGAATTGAGGAGTGCTCTGAGCCAAGAACACAGAGATGGCAAATCTAAGGTGAATGTTATATATTCTTGCCTGCTCTGTATCTTCTGAGGAACAGAGACACTGGACTGGGTGGGCCTGTAGTTGCTTTTATATACATTTCTGAAACTCCTGACTGTGGTCCTTAGAGTGTTCTCTTCCAAAGAAAGACCCTGTTTAAAAGTTCTGAGCAGCCCTGTCAAAGCAGTCTAGGGAGTTCTGGAGCAAAAAAAAAAAAAAGGGAAGTGATGTTCTTGTCTTGAACTCTTAAAAAACTCCAATACTCACTATAGAGTTACTGCAATTTGAATGTTGCTTCAGTACTGTGTTTTCTCTCTGTATCCTCTGAATATTTATCTTGCTTGCATTGACATGTTCTTGTTCAACTTTTATATCGTATGGTGTAGAGTAAATATGTTTAATACGTTGAAGCGTGGCGTTAAGGTGAAGTGTTTTGCTTATAGGGCTCAGGTTTTCTCTCTCTGTGTCAAAATTCCCATGCCAAAATTTCAATATGATAACTTCTGTAGAGCTGAGGTATAACAAATGGTGATATATGCATGTAAGGTATGCTCTTGGTTCTCTGTTCCTCAGCTCTGGGCACAAGATATGTTTTGGTGCCCTATGTTAGTAGTGTTTAAAACCCTGTGTATATTGAAAAAGGTAAGCAAAGGTGTTGTTTTGCTTGTGGTAAAAGAGGCATTGAGGAAATGTGTGTAGAAATTCTTTGCTATTGGTGTTTAGGTCTTCCTGTTCAGGGGTGTGAGGTGGGGAGTTGTCTGCCAGGGTGGGGCAGGCTGGCTGGGTGTGAGAGAGAGAACTGCTGATAGATGTGCTTTTGTATTAACTAATACTGAACTCTAAAAGTTAGCTGTTGCTGCTGTCCGCCAGTTATGCAGGATACCTTCAGTTCCAGGTGCTGCTTTGTGGCCATGAGTGTTCCCAGCAGCTCTCCAGTGGCTGTTTCTGTGTTCTGGGTCAGCAGCTGCTGCTCTTCGTGGACTGCTCCCCTTTAAGGGTGTACTGGTTGTAAATGTTTTGCATGAGGACAACATTTGTTGGCTTTGGTGTAGTTAAGTTTCATCATTCCTGTTCAACACAGACCTCTTTGTTAAAGCAGCTGTTCTCCCCGAGCGTGTTCTCCCTGTCTGGCAATTGCAGATGGGCTTGTTTTCTTCTTAATAGCTCTGATAGAAAAGCTGTGCATTTAGTGCTTTGTGTGGTGATAAACGTGTCAGATTTCTTTGCCACCACAATAGCATGCCTAGGAATTGGATGGCAGCCTCATAATGAGACGCAGCATTTAAATACAACAACAAAAAAAGCAGGCAGCAATAACAACCTGGTTCCAAAAGGTAAAATTTTGCCTTGGTGAAATGTGTGGGTGAACAGAGAAACAAAGGGAGGTGACCCATCTGTCCTGTAGCACATTTGGAAAAGGAACATTTCTCTGAATCTTCATCCAGACTTTTTCCCCCATAAGAGCAGATGCTTGTGGCAGTATTTGTTACATTCTGCCATCCATTGCACAAAGTGAGTATGGTATGAGTACTTTTTATAAACAACACATCTTTGCATCAAGAATGCTTGGAATAGAAGGACATCATGTAATGTTTCCCCTTCAGTTGTCAAGAATGATACTAAGCACACATGTGGCATTTCACCTTCCTGTGCTGCAAAAATCTCTTCAAACATAGTCTCACTGTACACAGTGAGAGTGGCAAAACAGGACATAATTTGTCTACAAGAGCCTATGAAAACATAAGATTCAGTGTGAACTGCTTGTGTCAAATGCATGATTAGCTCTCAGTCTGTTTTGGCTAAAATACAATTTCCAAGGTCTTATCCAAAAGTGTCATTTGTGCCTTGGGTGATCCAGGCAAGATTACTTTGCACCTAGAAAGTACTTTTAGAACTTGCTTCAAGAGAAGTGAGGTGGGGTTTTGAGGATGTACAGCTTTCCAGTTTTGTGTGTTTGGGCATGGCCTTTTGACTGGATGGGTCACACAGGGAAATTTGTTCTGGGATCTGCCAGCTGCACATCACCAAGGTCCCACTGCTCTTGGCAGTCTGGTCTGAACGATGGCTGTTTTTTGTAGAGCTTTCCAGTGCTGCCTTACAGGGTGGAGGTGCAGATTTTGGAGAGCTCTGTCATCTCCATCTCAAAACCTTTGCTTATTTGTTTCTCAGACCCAGGGATTTAGCATTGCCTCACAGCACAGCTAAACAGCTTAGTCACTGCAGATCTGGAAGAGCTGCATTTCTGAAGCTCACTGGAATTGCTTTGAGCTGTATGTTTCCCCCTTCCTGTAGTATTAATTGCAGTAATAACTGACTTTATTCCCAAGGACCTTGTTTACGGATCTGTTTACCAACAGGCATTAGTGTATATGCTTATACTTTATTTTTTTCAGTTGTCTGTCTGTCACACAGAGCAACTAATTTCATTAATTTCCTTGGAATTCAATTCATTGTCAGCAGCCCCTTTGGAGGTTTGAAAAGGGTGCTGAGGTTCATTTCACCTGCCTCCTTTGCCGTGGAACGGTTGGCAATTCTAATTCACAGGCCCATTACTATTTCATGTTCCCCTGTGGAGGTAATGCAAAATAACTGCACTAAATAAAGACCTACTGAGGCTTGCCAGAACGACAGGACTATGCAAAGTATTAAATTTAGTACAGTCTATCTGGGTTCTCTCTGCAAATATTGGTACTCTTAAAACAAAAAAGAGCTGTCATTCTGAGCAAACACTGAATCCAGAACTGACAATAAACCTGTATCTAGAAACTGTTACTGCCTTCTGTCAGTGCTGTAGATCTTACTGTTTATAATTTATTTTCTGCCTTTCAGTGTTGTTTACCTGGATTTTGGGTTTGGTTTTTAAACATTTAATAATTTTTTCCGTTCTTTTAGTGGAATCTAATCAAAAGACGTCATTCCAAGAAATTCCTAAGCTGAGTGAAGATTTGGTGCAGAACCAAAAGCAGCTAGAACAAATTGAGACTGGAGAGCTGGGCCTGAGTAAAATTTGGATAAATATCACAGAGATTAATAAACAGGTGAGAGGGGATCAGTCCTTGGTTTTGAAAAATAATTAAATATTCCGTTCCGGTTTTTTTTAAATGGAAATTAATTTTATCTAAGGACTTCTCTGACCATATGCATAACTTTTATCTTTAAAATTAAAAGAGTATAAACCTTATTATAAACAAGCAAAAAACAGCTTGAGCATGCAGCTGGGCTGGAGACTGATCACAAGAGGAGAAATTGCATAACTGGTGGAAGGAGTTCAGGCAGAATTTAAAAGAACCTGAGAACTGCTCAGTTCTTAATTTTTCTGCCAAATACTTGTGATGATTATGATGAGAGATTTGACATTTCAAATTTCTGAGAGCATTTTCTAAGTGTGGAAAAGAGCTACCTGACTCAGTACAAGCTCCTGTTGCTACAAATGAAGGCCTGGTGCCCTGTGAAGGTAAAGCCTGCTCACACACACCCAGTGTCTGAGCTGGTGTAAATCTTGGCACTGCTGATGGGGCTAGAACTAGGCCACTTACCAGAGAGCTCTTTGCTCAGCTGCTCTATTAACTTACCCTTCAAATGAAGTATCCAGCAAGGCTCTTACTGGAATTTCTGCCCTGGAGGGTAAAAGTTCAGAACTGCTCACAGTGAGTGGTATTGAGAGGTGTTTGTGGGGAACTCTCCTTGACACAGGTGCTCTGGTTTAATTTGTAAGAGTACTGAGGTGCCTGCTCACATTGATTTTTCTTCAGTCCCATGTGGTGGTTAAGTGCTTACTGGGGCACATCTAAAAATTTGATCTGCTTTCTTTAGCATCTGACTGACTGTTTTAGCCACAGTTATTTAGGCTGTTCGTGAGACTTTTAAAATGCTCTTATCTGCACCTGGATGTTAAAGATACTTGCACATGGTTCTTGCTGGCCCTCAAGTTACTTCAGGGTCTGGTTACAGTCTGAGCCAGATCTTCTGGGGATCAAAACTTTCGTACTGTTTTTTTGTCCATGAATTGTTGGGATGCGCTGCTTGGAAAAATCACAGCCAGTGTTCACAAGTGTGGAACTAGAGAGTCTGCATGCCAGCTGACCAACATTGACCTAATGCAAAATCAGGATCTTGCCCATTTCCTCAACTTGTGAAACAACTTTATTTTTTAACCAGAAGAAAGTGAATTTTAGTCACTGTGTAGCAGAGGGTTTGGGTCATAGGTGCAGCTTCTTTGCCCATCACTCAGCTACGTGAGAAGTTGCATGGCTTTGTTGGGTTTTGCCAGGCAGGTTTTATTGCTAAATGCAGAAGTGGGTGATGGTTTCCTCCTCATAAGGACTTCTTGTGCAATTTTTTAAGTCTTTCTTGGGCAGCAGCCTCTCTCTAAGAGGATGAATTTAAAACTGGCAGAGGATACTTTATTGAAGGGTCTTCTGTGGCTTTCATTCAGTTTTCTTAAAATAATGAAATAAAAACTTGCTCTTTTGCAGGAGGCAGAATAATTTTAATGTAGCCTGGACAGGACTTCTAAATTAGAGACAGGGGTGTTTTGTGTGTGTACATGGATAATTTTGTATTGTCTTACATTTTAATGTTACATGTTAAACCATCAGTATTGGGGAAGGTCAAAATCAGGATTATGTTGCCTAATTCTAAGTATTCTTTTTTGGTTTTAGATATCACTATTGACCTCAACAGTAAATCATCTCAAAAACAATATAAAGTCTGCTGCTGACCTGATTTCTCTTCCTCTCACAGTAGAGAAACTTCAGAAGGCAAGTACTGTAAATGTGGCTGTCACTAAATGTGTGCTGCGTGCTAAGCTGCTGCTGGGCTCTTGGGAGCAGTAGTGACAACAGGAGCTACCTGAATTGCAAGGAATATTTGCTTCTCTTGTCTTTAAAATTTGACTTTATATGGTCCTATGATAATGTATGGCAGGTAAAAAAATTTAAAGGCCTTATTTATCCCTTTGAGAGATGCATTTATTCGTATTATGCTGTCCCATCTGTATCTTGGAACTGATCTTTCTGGTTACTTTCCTTCAAGTTGCTAATCTTAGTATCATGTGAGACCCTTGGAAAAGCTGTGTCTGCAGTTTTATAATTGCATGCTAATAGGTGGTTCATTTAGCTTTTTTAATTGGAAAAGGAAATGTATTGCATTCTGTTAATACAATGTCTGTATGCCTCAGCTGAGCATTCTTTACCACAGAACTGTCCTGTTTATTTTGGTAAAAAGAATGGCTTGTTGAAATGTGCCTGGCTCTTCCGTGGCAGTTCTGTTTATTTAGCAATAAACATTTATGTTGGGCTAACACCTAATGTGAGTCCAGTCTTTGTGGCATTATGGGTTTCCACATCTCATTTCCTATCCCTACAAAATTAATGCATAATCAACAAACTAGTGATACGCAAAGCAATGAGTGTGGTTTCGCTGATGGGGCTGCCAGGATTTCTCTTTCTGGGAGGAGTACAAAGCTGTTTCCTAAGCTCCTTATTTGCTGCTACAAGCAGGCTGGATTTTCACTGTGTCCTGTCAGAAGCAAGTCTTAAGGCATGTTGTTTTCAGGAGTAGTGTGGCCAGCAGGATCAGGGCAGTGATTGTCCCCCTGTACTCTGCCCTGGTGAGGCCACACCTCGAATCCTGTGTCCAGTTCTGAAGGATTACTGAGGGAGTTCCTGTTGGGCAGTGGCTTTTGTTCATAGTGGTGTAGGGTGCTAAAGGTCTCCTGAGGTCCTCCAGGGCAGAGGTTGCTGTGGGTATAATTCGCAGTTTTGAGTGCAAAGAAAGTAACAAATTCTTCCAACTCCTGTATGTTTTTTTGTGGCAGTCTGCCTGCAGTTTCACTAACAAAACATTTGTGTTTAGCAGATTGGTACTTTGGGGCAGTGCAGTTTGAGGAAGGCTGCGATTTGTATCACCTTTTCTATTGCAGACTGTAGCCAACATAGGTAGCACCCTTACCAGTGTGGCCCATGATGTTGAAAATATACAGACAGCTATTGAGGAATACAAGAAATCCATAGAAATACTCCAGAATGATGTGGTAAGAAAAATGCACTGATTTAACACTGTGTTTTAATGGTTACCTGCCTAATATGAAGCAAGTTAAAGAAATGTGTGGGCTTTTGCCTTTGAAATACTTCTGAGGTTTCAGTAGGTTGGTACATTAATTAGTTAATCTTCTAATCCCTGTGTGACATCTCCTATATGGTACCAAGTACGTATTTCTCTGGAGCCAGAATTGTTGTTCCCTACTAGACTTCTTATCCTGCATGTTTTTGCTTCCTATTCCACAGATGTGGGGCCTTGGGAAATGCTTCTGTGTGATGCAGGGTACTGCTTATGGTAACTGTCTGCACTGTTTTAGGTTTGGGGATGTTAGAAAATTAAGATAGATTGTTGGTTGAATTAAGAATCTGTATAAGGATGAAATTACTGACTGTCTTTAGTAGAAGCTACTCACTGTGTTTATCCTGACCTCTCACTTGGGGTTAACCAACCGAGCCAATAATTACAGTTTTTCAGCTAAACTGCAATACAAGAATTCTTGCAGATAAAATCTAAATTAGACATGTAATAAAGCTTGATTCAGTCAGTGGGTGCTCTGAAAACATTGCAGATATGGCAGTGTGTATGGTAGCAGTAAAATGTATATCATAATACTTCATTAAATGGAGAAGAGTTAATTAGGAGGCTTTAATGAAAATAAATTTGGACATTGTGTTTGAAAGAGAAAACTATTAAGCCTGTTTAAAATACTTTATGCATAGCACATGTGAGTGACGGTAATTGTAGCAAAACATCCTTAGCCACAGTCTGCCAGTTTCTAAACACCTATTTGCAGGGATTTTGGAACACTATTTTCTGCTTCTTTCCTTAGAAGGAATTAAAGCAGCTGCCTACACTTCCCTCCACTGTTGTGCCAAGGACTGAGGGAAATCAGACAGAATACTGCAAAAAGGTATTTTTCTCCCTTACATAAGGAATTTCAGTACGAGTGTCATGGATGTCTAACTTACCTGTGGGTTTTGCAGTACTGTAGCGTACAAAAAAAAGTATGGCTTTTATCAAGAAAATACAAATAAGAATCCTTCAAAACAAAGCATAGGATAACTTTGCTATAGTTTGTTCCTATGTACGTAAAGACAGGAAAGTTCCCTGGTCTGTGAGTGGGGGTTTTTTGTGTTCTGACTGGGTGAGGAGTAAGAGTGAAACCAATATCCAACAAATTATAGGTGTACTTTGCTAAAGTAAATGAAAGTGAGTTAAAGGCTTTTAATGGAGTGGATTTTATGGAAGGTACTTGCTAATCTGAGCAAATTTGGGAGTGGCATGTACTGAGTCACCCTCAATGTAATGAGGTGTGGAAAGCAGTAATTGAGCAATAAAAATAAAAAAAAGTTAATGTGTAGGTGTTTAGCTGAATGTACTGGAACAGAATACTGCACTTACTTACATTTAATACAGTCAATATCTTCCTCAAAATTTGAATCCTGTATATAAATATGCCCAGCACATGCTTTCTTGGGAAAAATCATTGTGCTTACAAAGCTTGACCTGGAAAATTAGATGAATAGGCCTTCTGTGTTCACTGGCACAGCTGAAGTGATTACACTTGCAACAAAGAGGTTAGCCCTGAGGAAGAATCTCAGTTTCAAACTTTGAAAGTTGGAGTAACTTTCTGGAAGCTTCCAGTTGGATGTTTTCAGCAGTGTTAGTGGAGAGCCAGTCTGAAGGCTGCTCAGTTAAACTGGGTCAGTCATGTTGTTAATAGCAGGAGTTGCTGCAGAGGTTGGGTAAACTGACACGTGCTCTGTTTATATTTCAGGAAAGCCAGGCACTGCACGCAACTTTGGAACAGCTAAATAATACTGTAGTGGTGTACCAAAAGTTGAATGACATCAAGCTTCTAAATGTGGATTCAGCCATTGGCAACCTCAGCCGGAAAGTTACGCTGTTGGAAAACTCTCCCCTTGTGAAAAATCTGGACAAAAGAGAGAACTCGTCTACCATCGTGGTAAGTATGTGGTGGCTCGGGGAGTCTACTCAGGCTACGACTTGCCCTACACTGCAGATACAGCTTTTTCAGACCTAACTAAAGAAAGTGTCAGAGTGAAGCCTGAGGTACTTAGGAGTTCATTATAAAAGGCTGGAATTTGTTTTTGAACAGATAACCAGCATTAAGAGTGTCTCAGAAGCAGTATCTCATTTCTTTCCTGCAGTATCAATAGGAAAATGTCCAAAACACTGTGATGTTTAAGAGCTGGGTGGTTGCTTTATGAGGCAGGATTCACAAACAGAGCCATGGTTTAGGAATCACTCTGGCATAGGTCTGTTAAAACCACTGAGGAGCTAAGTGGGACTCTGCCTTGTTCAACAATGCTTAAATGCTAAAAAAACCCAAAAACTCCTAAATTCTTCCAGTGCTTGTTGTTTGACATAGTGGGGCCGGTCAGTGAGAACATGTTCTGTATGTTTAGAAATAAAGGAACATGCTGACGTTGCTGTGGTAAATTATATAACCCATTTTTATGACTTCATGTTTATTCTACAGTGTATCTGCCCTGGTTTATCTCTGCTTCATGTCTGCCAAATTTGAAGGAAAGAAACTGTTGCAGAAAATAAAAAGCACATGAATAAAAACTCTGCTCTGTTTTTTTTTCTGTAGGGGAATGATGCAACTACCTCTCTAAAAGTGGAAAATGAAGAGCAACTAGATAGTGAAACTCAGTCAAATAGAGAACTGAAGGTAAAGTAAGGAAGTACAAATTACACTGGATTAGTAGAGCATGTAATTGTCTTTCTAAACATGCTTTAAATGGACCTCAATTGAGCACAGATCTGCAAAGAGGCACTAGTGGAGTCAAGGAGTTGCTGAAAGCCCCTCTCTGTGATGGTCTGTCACTGCCTGGGAGTTTAGCTGAATGGCCAGATTGTGGGCTGGGGAGAGGAGGGGATGCTGCTGAGTTTAGTTTCCATCTGCTGGAAAGAAGGTGGGTGAGTGAAGAGGCGCACTATCCGTTCTGGGCTTGTATTGATGTGAACTCAGCCTGTCGTCTGGAATGTACCAATGAAACGAGTAAGGGAGCTGCAGAATAAAAAATGTGGGGGGGTTTACTTTGAGATGTCCAGCACAAAGGTAGTCACTAATGCAGACAAACCTTTGAAACAAATGGAACAATTCAGCTAATGTGTAAGTGTTCATTCCAAGTATGCTTGACTGTTTCATGTTAGTTTTTCAGTGTCTTGCTCTTTTCTGTAGGAAATATAGAAAGTAAATGGCAGATTCTTTTGAAATGGGTGTATACAAAATAATTGCCTGCTTTTCAGGTTGAGGTAATGATTCTGTTGTTTTCCTGCAGACCATGTGAATTTATTCATTACATCTTCCCACAGATTTTTGTTTATTTTTTGTTTTAAAATCTCATTTATAATTTTAAACTTGATCAGCCTGGATAGCTCTAAGTCAGTCAAAAGTGCTTGCATATTTTAAATTACTACTTTTTCTGATTTTCTACATCTACTGAAGTGGTGCATTTTAGGATTTTTTTTTTTTTTCTGTACATATTCAGGAAACAGAAACTAGAGATTCTCAGGTATCAAAACTAAAAGAGACTCTTCAGCTGATCAATGCTCTCACAGGCAAGCCAGAAAATGACAGACCCATTGAGGCATCAAAGAATGGTAAGAATGTCTTGTCACAGTAATCCATAAACCTGGAGGTTCCCTTTGTAATTCAAAGAATAATTAGGGTGGATAATTTAGACTGTTCCTTAAGATTTTGATGAAGCTTTTCTTTAGTTAAAGTGGTAGCAAACTGATGTTTCTAAAACAGAAAACTGCATGACTCCAGAAGTTTGAAGGTGACTTAAAATGTGTATGGCAGAATTCACGTGGATCAACAGCTGGTGTTTGAAGGCAGGCAGTGATTAACCTGTAGAACTTTATACCCAGTAACATCTAGTTTTGCTTTTTCAAAATGTAAGTGTAACACAGAGGAAAGGTCTCTGCCTCTGCTGACTTCAGTTCTGTACTTCTGCTGAGCATCAGATTTTTAAATACTTCATTACAATAGAACTGTGCTGCTTGTTCATTCCAAGTAGGAGCTTGGAAATTTAGACCTTGCTGTTGGGGAATATTGATATTGATAGGTGTAAACAACCCATGTGGGCAGATGTAATTTGCTTAATGAAGCTTCTTCAGCACCCTCAGTATGGAGAGCAGAAACCACTCCCAAGTCATTCTTTGTATGGGAGTTTACAAATACACATCTCCTAGTACAGAACAAAAAGTTAAAGCTGTGTGACTGTCCGAAAACTTCTTTCAAGTATTGGTGAAATGGGACAACACTGCTGTATTCTGATATATTGCAGCATTCTTATCCCATACAACTACTGTGATTTTTAAAAAGTAATTTTATTGGATTTGTGTTTGGTTTTGCTAGCTGTAATTCTGTGGAATTAGCAAGACTAACAGAAATTGTTTTGTAACAGTTGAAAATAGTCAGAGTACTACAGCAAAGCCCACAGACCTTTCAAGGCTGGCTTCAAGGTCAGCTGGTGACAGCACAGAGAGGAATGGGCAGCTGAGCCATCTGTCCTTACCAGGAATTTCCAGTATTGAAGGTATGTCCTTTCTAGGCTGACCTTTTCTTCTGAGTATTGCATGTAAATGTTTAGGAGAAAATAAGTCTAAACATTCTGGAAGAAGTGAGGTCAGTTTTAAAAGCTTGAGAACTATAGGCTTTAGGGAAAAAAAAAGAAAACTGCAAGGAAAGAGTAGCATGGGAAAAAAAAGAAGCTGAGATTTAAGCAGGAGGTGTGCATTATTAGTGAATTATAATTGTTTTGAGTACCAGAGTGTTATATCAAGTGCCCCAGAGACTGGGAGAGAAGTCAAGGGCAGAATTAACATGCTGAAGGAAAAAGAAGTAGCTATGAGTGTGTATGTTCTGGAGCTTTTTTCTTTCTTTATTTATTTATTTTTCCCAAGAGAACACTGCCTGGTCAGATGAATGGTTTCTGGATCTTGCTGTTCAGTCTCTTCAGCTCCTGAAAGGGCATCTCTTTGCATCAGGAAGTGAATAGACACTTTTCCCTTTATATCATCTGTCCTGTTGGTATAGCAACAGTCATTCAGAGCTTGCTTTTGTGGGGGATAACTGCATCTGTATGCAGTTAGTGGTTGTAAAATGGGTTGTTAGTTGTGGCCAGAAATAGGGATTACTTTTTTTCAGATTTAGTGTAATTTAATCCAGAATTTTTTTCTCCTAAACTGTTACCAGCAGCTTGTGACAGCATTGGAGGCAAACTCCACACTCAGGGATGCTGTATTTAATTCTGGGTAGTAAGACACAGTGCTGTAAAACTGGGAAAGCAGCTTATAGGATATTCCTGTGTACTTAAAGGAGCTGTTCCTCAATCCTTGTTCTCTTTGCAGATCTTCAGAAATTGTTTGAAAAAGCACCTGAGGATGCTGATGGAAAACTCTCATACAAAGATCTTCAAAATCTGCTTGGCTCCACAGCCCAAGAATCACAGAGCTTTAAGGAGTTTGACACAGATGGAGATGAGAAATACACACTAAAAGAACTGAGATTAGCATTAGGTGTATAGGATATATATTTAGAAATGTGATATTGGTGGATGTTACCGTAGCTAAAGGAAGCTACAGGACATGAAAAAATAAGGCTGCACTTTCCCAGTGTTCTACTGATCTTTGGAGCTAAATTACTGTACACATTGCCACCTCTTTTTTCATTTGCATTTATTGAAAAGAAATTTACATATTTATGTGTCAATAGGACATAATATTGGGACTTTGTTAAAATCTAGAAAATTCCCAAACTTGGAAACATTTTCCTCTCATTATTTCCTCTTCAAGGGAGTTATTGGTCATAATTTAAAATGTGTACATACTAAAATAAGACTATGGTTTTATATTTCACTGAAATTTGCCTTAAATTAGAGAGCTGCACTTTACGTAGAGCAGGAGGAAATCTGTCTTGTAAAGATGGGCTGCTTCTGCTTGTAAATATTTGAGATAGAGTAAATTATGCATATTTAAGGAGAAGTTTTGTGTCAGGGGCTGTGTTGGTAGTAAGCTGTTCATAATGAGAGACTGAGCCTGGAATGTGGGGGTTAAGAGCTTCAGCTAAATTTCTGATTTTGACTAAGTATATCCATGAATAAATTTGGCCTCAGTCAGAGAAAAGCAGGAGGGGTAAGTCATGCCCACCTATAGCAGGATGCATTTTTAAAGGGAAGAGTTGAATGTGTTTTTATATCATGAGCCTACAGGAGCAATTAACTCGCCAAGTGCTTAGGTTTTCACTTCAGCGTTCTTTAGGCTTTGCTGTGTTGCATTCAGATTATATTTTGTGAGATGAGCCTGTCTATTTATTTTTTTTAAATGAATATATTGAATAGCTTTAATAGATGCTTAAGAGGTAAAAGCCTACAATGCAGCCTGCTGAGCAGCACCTGAGCAGTTCATGCCTCAGTGGTGCTCTGATGCACTCCAGGAGTGTGAGCGGGTGGGAAAGCCCAGAGCAGACTTGTGAGCTATTTCCTGACTATTGTGAATGTGATCCCTTCTTGGTACCTTCACTTTTTGTCTTCTTGCCAACAGAAGGATGTAAAAAGCTGTGTAGGCACAAGCAATGGCATCATCATTCTGTACTGACACCTGGTTTGTAAGTGAGGTTTCCTTACTACAGAGGAGCTTAAAGATCTGTTTATCGTAGTGGATCTAAACACTGTGTGTATTAATTACCTTCTGGAACAAAGAAAAATGACTTTTGCAGAGGGGATTCTTTCTTGCAGGCTAGATCAGGGCCAAGTTAGGTGATTTTGCTCACAAATATCACTGATCTTGTTAAGAGGTTTTTGCATGATTAGTGAGTTGAAGTTGCCCACATCGCTGAAACATCAGTTTATGTGGAAGTCAGTTCATAATTGTTGACTTTTATATAACTTTAGACTGGATGTTTTATCAATAATTGTATTTTGGAAGTATGAATCAGCAAAGGAATGTAAAAAATGGACTCCTATTACCCATTTCCTAGGCTTCTTTCACTGTCGCTCTTCTATCCTGTTTGGGTAATGCAGATGTCACCCAGTACCAAAATGCTTTTGATGTGACGTTTGAAAACACAGTATTTAAAAACAAAACCAACCAACCTTGGCTTTAGAGAAGACAAGAAGCCAACATTTGCTTCTTGCCACTTCTCATACCCTTTTATACACTACTGTATAATTCCTTAACCAAATAAAAAAAAGCAATAAAATGTAACCATTCTGATATTTTATTTGTACATACTGTATCATAGCCATATGCCAGAGTTTGCTAAATATTTTTGGAAGTTTATTTGTATGAAATTTAACTTTATCTTAAAATTTAAAAGATTATGGTATCGCCTTGTGAATCTTTAGTGTTTTGTTTTGTTTTGTTGCAGTCTGCTTTACTTTTAGAAGGCTCTTCAGCAGCAATAGTGAAAATGCCAGCTAGACCTGATGTGTGCTGTTCCACTGCCGGTGTCCTGTGCCTGTGCCCAGGGAGCTGAGCTGGTCAGTGCTGGGACACAGCTGCCCAGGGGCACTTCTTAACTTGCATGTTGAGGGCAGAGTTGATGGCTAATTGCTGTGGATGGGCTTGTGCTGTCAGTTAGACAAAATCTGATCATCTCCGAGTATAGCGGTCTCTTCTGTGCTGCAGCCCAGGCGCACTGGTCCCATCCCTGCGAGGTTTCTGCTACGCCACCGCTCTCCATCCCGCATGCTTCCCAAAGCCCTGAGGCCCGGTGTTGGCAGGGTTTCTCTGCCGTGTTTACTCACGGTGCAGATGAAAAGCCACGAGTGTAGTGAATACACTCATCCAGATCAGCTCCCTGCTCTAATTCATGCCTGCTGCAGGTGGGCTACCAGCGGGGGGCAGCTGGATGCTCTGGGCAGCGAGTCCTTGAGAAAAAAGCGATGTCTGCCTGAAATCAAAAGCACTGAAGCGGTGAGAGTGAGTTGTAGCAGGAACAGAGTTATGCCCTGCCGAGGTACTGCTGTTGTGCCGTGATTCCTGGGTTAGCTTTCGCGCTGTCCCTGGTGGTTTGGGTGACGCCCGCATAGGGACCACTGTGTACCTTCCCCCTGCAGTCACCGACCTGCGCGGGGAGCGGGGCCGTGCCCACCGCGCTTGTTCGCTCCGCGCGCTCCATCATGTAACGCGCCTTTTCATTTGTCTCAATAAAAGCTCCAGTCTGGCGTGCGGCTCCGGCCGGTTCCTGGCGGGAGAGGTGGAGGGGGCCGGGGCGGGCTGAGAGGGGAACGGGCGGAGCGGGGCGGAGCGCGGGGCGGGCTGAGAGGG
>VZTX01035222.1:0-32167 GCA_013400915.1 Pardalotus punctatus | reverse complement strand
TGGGAGGTACGGGCATGTCGGGGGGAGCCGGGCGGGCCGCGCCGGGCGGCTCCGTGAGGGGAAAGGCCGGGCTGGGCCGGGGGCGCTGGGCCGCGGTCCGGGGAGGTGCTGGCGGAGGCTCCCGGGGCTGGTCCGTGCCGGCCCGTGCTCGCTGCCCGCTGTGTCGGGGAGTGCCAGCGGGTCTGTTGGGGCTCTTACAGGAGCTCAAGCATCATGCGCACTGTTTCGTCCCCGATGAATCCCGCCCGCCTCTCGCTAACCGCCCCCGCTGCCCTCCCGGTGTGTTCGCTGGGTGTCATCGCAGGCTCTGCTTAGCTTTGTCTTTTTCTGCTTAGTTTTGTCGTTTTCTGCTCCATTCCTTGTCCGACCGCGGCACGTGTTGCTGCTGGTTCTCTCATGCCCTCCCAGTAACCTCGTTTCCCTGGGCTTTGGTTCCGCAACATAAAGAATATGAAATATCTGGGGGTAGATCTCCGTAGCTGTCCCAGGACATTTGCAGGTCTGGATCAGGCAGTGGATTGTGAATTGTGCCGTCCTCTTCTAATTTCAAACGAGCTCTTGGGCTCTGTCCCTTCCTGCTGCGGCCGCTGTCCCGGTGACAGACGCTGTCAAACGCTTTGCTCCTGTCGGATCCGTGAGCTGGTGTGCTGGGATGGGCAGCAGGGAGGATTTCCTTTGGCTTCAGCTTCCTTTCGAGCTCCGTTGGGGTCAAAGACAACGACTCTGTGCTGCCGGGGACTCGTGTTACAAGAGCCGTGTTTGGTGTGTCCATAACCCACCAGGTCCAGGCTGTTGTCCCTGTCAGGGTGTAGCTGTGTTAAGAATTGTGACCTAGCAGTTGTTCTTTCCACTTTGGCAACGTTGCTTTGCCTTTGTTTCAATCCCAGCACTCTAATTTTGCCTCCCTGTGCATTTTCCCCCCAGGGATGTGTTTTCAGCCAGTACTGAGCAGTTGGGTTCCTCTTAAACAGCTGCTGCATTTTGGCCTCCAGCGTTTGTCTGTCAGCGGTTTCAGCTTCCAGCCACAATGAGGATGGTGGGGTTGCAGGAGAGGCAGGAGAGGGTTTGGGGGTGAAGGATAGTTCCAGAAATGCCTTGATGAGTAAAAGTAGTATGAGATCACAGAATCTTAGAATTGTTTAGGTTGGAAAAGACCTCCAAGGCCATCGAGTCCAAGCTGTGCCTGATCCTAGCCCAGAGCACTGCGTGCCACATCCATTCATTCCTTGGACACCTCCAGTCATGAGCATTCCCTGGGCAGCCCCTTCCAGTGTGTAACAACCCCTTCCATGAATAAATTCCTCGTGATATCCAACCTGAGCCTCCCCTGGCAAGAAAGATTCCTAAAATAATGCAGGAAGCTGCAGGAGCAGGTACTGTCTGCAGTCTGCTGGATTCCTTCCAGGTCCTGGGGTCCCCTGTCTGGAGCAGGGAAGGTTCTGGATGAATCCATGCAGAAAGCTCTGGCATTGGGGTTTGGTTTGTGTGCTGGTGATACAGCCCTGAGGGAGGGAATGTTTTACGTTTTACCTTGTGGAAGTGGGAAACCTGAGCCCAAGTGGTGTTTCCGGTCAGGGGACGCTGGTACCTTCACTGCTAACACTCAAACAGGGCTTTTCATGATATTGATTGGACTCAAGGAAGAAAAAAAAAGCCCAATCCATAGTTTTCAGGTGGTTTGGTTCCCTGATCCGGGGGATCCCAGGGTGGCCCCTCACCAGACTGTTCCAGTGGCAGCGCAGCCTCTGATGGCCTAAAGCCACACGTCAAGCATCACATGGAAGTTTGTGTCCCCTGGCTGAAGCCAGCCCTTCCCTTCCCGGAGCTCCACAATCCCAAGGTGCTGCCGGAGTTGCAGGGAGCCCTGCAGGCTCTGGGATGTTGCTTAGCACTGTGTGCTGGTGCTGCTGCCAGCTCTGCCCTGCACCTGGGGATGGTCCTGGGCAGTGCAGTGCACTTTGCAGCCTCAGTGGCATTCAGCCATCAGTCTCCTTTAGGGCTGAGCATTCACCTGTTCCCAGGGACCTTCCAAGCCCTGCTGGCCCTGACTGTGGGATTTTCTGGAGTGTGACTGTATTTTTCTCATGGGTTATCTCAGCCAAGCCTAGGTGTGCCAGGAGGAGGGCACTGGAGAGAAAATCCTTCCTGGATTGCAGTACTTGGATTATGTGGCCATGTTCAGTCTGTTGGAACTCTTCCCTCATGGTTTTTATTTCCTTTGCTGTTCCTTCCCTGCCTGTGCCCCTTTGCCATGGGCATGGCGAGGCACACACTGGCACGTCCCTGTGCCCATTGGCTGGATCAGGGGATGTAGTGGCAGCTGGGACAAGGAAGGAAGCAGCTGGTTGCTCACAGGGGTACATGTCACCCTTCTTTGAGATCAGCAAGTCCTCTCAGAGCCCAGAGCAGCAGCACCCCAAATTATCCATTCAGGCTGCTCCTGCTCTGCCTTCAGCACAGCCTGAGCTTGGAGCTTCACCAGTCACCTTCCTGCTTTTAACGAGGTGTCCAGGGGCTGGAGTGGGGCAGTACCTGCTCTTGGGCGAGCCTCAGCTGTGGGAGGGGGTGTCCTGGCAGTAGAAGTCCCCTACCATCAGTGTCTGTATTTTGGGCAAGTCCTGCTCCCCAGCTCTCCCTTATTGTGGCTGTTCTTAGCTAACTGGATTTCCCTGGATTGTCTCTCCAAGCAAAGACCGTGTTGCTGTTTGTTACTCAGAATTCTGAATAGTTTGGAACTATAACGAGGGTGAGAAACTCAAACTCCCCTTAAAGCAAGCGAAGGACTTTTCTGTCTCTGGAGCTTTGTCCAATCAGGGGAATAAATCCATGTGTGTTAAGAGAGTGTTGTTTTTCCTGCACTAAACTGAACCCGGAGCAGCCGGGGCAAAGCTGGGAGGCAGCGTGGAGATTGGCTGAGCTGTGGGATTTTCCAGCTGGATTTACATATCGCCCACTGCTCCGCATGCCTTTGTGTTTACATCACTGGGGAGCGATCCACACACGCACACGCATAGCGGAAGAGGCACTTTGGCCGAGGAAAAGTCTGTCCACATCTCAGGAATTGGACATGGTGGTGGCACCTTGCCGGGCTCCGCTGCTCCTGGATGGCCAAGGGTGAGTTTCTTCCAAGGAAAAGTGTTTGCTCTGGGTGTTGGGTGTCAGGCTGTCGGCAGCATTCCTGGGGAAGCCACTCCACTTCAGCAGTGAGGGAGGAACTGTTTTCATCCCTCACTGGAGAGCAGGAGGTACCTGGAAGCCAGCACCAGTTTGGAAGTGGGTACCTGTGTCCTGTCCCACAGCTGGAGCTCTGTTACACTGATTTTATGATCCTTCAGAGTGGCCTTTGCAAGGACATGGAATGCTCGATTGCAGCAGCCCAGCAAGTGTGTTCTGAGGTTGTTCCTGCTGGTTTCAGAGGCGGGAAATCCTTGATATTCCTTAGGCAGTGTTGTGAGCACAAAAGCCAAGTTTGTGAGGAGAGGCCGTGTCCTGCTGCCTCCCCTGGAATCCTGAGTCAGCCTAGGGGAGAGAGTTTAATCTGTGGTGTTTGGGGGTTGTGGGACACTGAATGGTGCTTCTGTCTCAAAGCTGTCAGTAGATCTGCCATGGTGGAAGTGTCCACATCCACTGATTTCTTTTGGAATTAAGGAATTGGTGCCTCTTTCTCCCAGGATCACTAATTTGATTGATGAGTGTTGGTGTCTACGTGATGCCTCCTGCTTGTTCTCAGTAGCAAAGTCCAAGGAAACTGTACAAAAAAAGGGCAGGTGACTGGAATTTGCTGGGTTTTTGTTTTTTGTTTTTTTTTTCTGAAGGAGATTATGCATTTCAGCTGGATCTTTGAAGTGTTCTAGTTGCATCCAGAGAGCAGAGAAAAGTGTGTGTCATGAGGTGTCAAAGCTTTGGAGGGTGTTGGGGGGGAACAGGGGGTGGAAGTGATACTTTGTGCTTTTTGAGTCATGGCTATGGGCTCAGGTTTCCTATGACTTTAATCTGGAAGAATCCCATAGTGTGATGGAGTGGTTACAGCTTTCCAGAGGATGCAGTGCAGCCAACCATGAGGCAAAGCAGCTGCAAAAGGCCTCAGCCATGGCACAGGAATCGAGGAATGAAGGAGTAAGGAGCTTTGATTGCTTTGGATCTAGTAAGACTCAGGAGAGCAGAATCCAAGTGAGACAAACATTCCTACGGCTTCCATGGGAGAACAGAGACCAAATTTCTCCATCCCTCAGGCTTTGCTGCTGATCTTCCATGTCTTCAAGCCCTCAGGCTTTGCTGCTGATCTTCCATGTCTTCAAGGGTTTTCAGTTGAGGTGCCAGCCCCTTTCTCTACCAGATTTGTAGCAGGGAGACCAACAGCAGAGCTGAGCCAGCCCACAGGACCCCGTGGGGCCTTGGCAACCACTTGTTCTCTCTGTCAAACAAGTCTGAGGAGCACCAGTGAGCACCAGTTGTGGTGTGAGTGGCGTAGGTGACTGTTCTCTGCTTCTGAAGTGTGATATCTTTTGTCAAGATCTGGCTTGCACAGAGTTGGCCATTCCTCCTGAGGAACTGAAGCAGGACTGAGATTTTTGCCTTGCAGGGAGAGGACATTGTTGGTTTCAGGGCGTGGTTGGGTTTTTATTCTTCTTCCTTCACCAAATCCACAATTTAACAATGTGATGGTCTTGGAAGGGGTCTGTTCTTTGAGGGAGAATGTGGAAGAGCACATGCTGTGAGAGGCACAGCACGCAGGTCTGCAGTGGCAGGGCCAACTTTTAAAGCACCTTTTGATCAAGGTCCTTGTGTGACAGAGCTGTGAATGTGCCTGTTCCTGCCCAGCAGTGACTGTGGAGGTGCTGAGCCCACACAGGACAATTTTGGTTGCAGGGTCAGAACTGTCGAGCCCTGGGCTGCATAACAAAAATGGTCTTGTAGGTGGATCCTTCCAGGTTATCTGAAATGAAAATAAAGCTTCAAATGTAGCTTTTGTGTCATGAAATAGCACTGAATATTAGCCTCTGTTCTAATTTAATTTTATTTTTCTGGGAAAATTGAGATGCTTCGTTTCACCAGAACAATCACTTTTGATCTGGCTGTGGGAGCATTTGAAAGTTACAGCTTCAGGTTTTAACATGAAGTATTGCAAAAATTCTTCTATCCCAAGGCTTCATTATCCTTTGGGAAAAGCACCATATGAAATGCTTTTCCTTTCTGAACTCCATTTGTTCAAAGGCATGGCAGTGTTCAAACAGCTGTTGAATTTGCTCTCTCATCCCTGCAGTCAGTGGAAGCACTGGTAAAAGTAGCAGCAATTAAAAATACCGCTTTTATTTTTATTGATGATGGCTCAGTACAATTATGGTCTCACTGTAAGACACTCAGAAAAGCCAGTGTGACTTATAAAAAAAAACTTACAAACAGTAAAAAGACTGTTCCACATACTCATCAGATGGAGGTGCCATGTTCTGTCAGTAAGGCTGAACTTCTGTTCATGTTTTATGTCTTTCGTGCACTGACTGACATCTAAAGAGTGTAAGAAATATCATGCTGGGTCAGGTCTTTTAGCTTGTCTACAACCTCTTTGTCTCCTTCGTTTTGTGGGGTTTTTCATAAGTTCTTCACCACCACCATGGTATTGACTGCTTGGAAGAGCCGAGTGTCTCCTGCAAAGGTGGTGATTTCACTGCTGGCTTTTATTCGGCATCTTCAGCTGGGAGCTGGAACAAGCTGACTCAGCAGTGGTGCTTGGCCTAGTGTTCCTGAGCTGAGGAGTGACCACTGAGCTCCACTGTCTGCTTCCCATCCGGTGACGGACTCCAGAGGTGTCCATGGAGAGGTGTCTGTCTCAGGGATCTGCTGTAGTTCTGCATTCTTAACAAGCTGTGTTGTACAGGTCAGACCAGATGCTGATAGTCCTCATCATCCTGAGGTGCTGATGGTCCCAGAATAGTTAATTAGCCCACAAACTCACTCTGTGCCCTTGGCACCTGCGTGCCTTGCCCTTGTCCCATGGAGCTGTCAGAGCTTTTGTTGGAGTATTTCCCTGACAATGTGCCAATACCCTCAAGGATGTGTAACCCTTCTTGTTCTGAGTGCAGTGTTGTAAGAGGAGCAGAAGCTCATGTCTTACGCCATAAATACCCAGGCTGTGAGATAAGGAAGTTCACGTCAGCCTGAGGCTGTTCCAGCCAGGGCAGGGTAACCCATGAGTGCCTTTTCCCCTGACAAACACTTCTGCTGTGGAACAATTTGCCAGCCCAGCAGTTTCCCTGATGAATAACCTTGGAGAGAGCTTCAGGGGGAAAGGAAGACCCAGCAGGTGCAGGACAGGTCACTGGGTCCCACAGACTGGTGGTTGTGTGAGGTGGAGGCTGTTGCTGGTGTCTTGGCAAGGTGACTCTGTTCTGTGTGGGACACTGGCTGTCAGCCACTCCCTGCCATGTCACATCTCCCTGCAGGATCCAGGGCCATGCCCGCGGCTGTCCCGGGGCACAGCCAGAGCACAAACCCCAGCAGTGCCAAGGTGTGGTTCCTGCACTGGGAAGCAGCTCCTAATCAGGACATTTGTGAGGAATGAGTTACTCCATTCCTTCTCATGCCATGTTCCCCCTCGAAGTCTTGGCTTTGGGGTTGTTGTCAGGATCTTCAGCGGAGTATTGGGAGTAGCCAAGGGGTTGTGTGTGTGCTCTGGGGCTGAGGGGAGGGAGGGCAGACCCATGAGGTTCTGTGCCAGTCCTACCAGACCCCAGGACTGTAATTAGCCAGGCCACTGGTCCTGATTCTCCTCCCAGCTTTGAGGTACAGTCACAGGGTGATCAGTGGCTGATGCTGTTGGATCTCCCCTCAGCAATGGAGAGAAAGAGCGCAGCTTCCCCCTCTGCAGCTGCCTCTGCAGCTACTGGTGGTTGGGTTTTTCCTTGCTGGGATTACTACAGTAGGATTTTAAGGCTTTTCTTCTCACTGAGTCTCAAAAGCCTCGAGCTGATCCCTGTGTTGTGCAAATGCTGAAACCTATCCCTGCCCCCCCTCACAGATGGTTATGATCAGCTGTGGGAATTACTGAATATTGGATCCCCACAGCTTCCTTTTTCCAGGGGAGATTTTTCCCCCCTCTTTGTTTACTGTAAAAAACACTGATGTTGCTTGTAAAAAATACTAAAAAAAATAAATCCAGGCAAGGACAATCTGGATCACAGGCTAGCTTCCTGACACCAGCCACCCAAGAGGGACACTCATCCTCCAGGCCTGGGAGCACAGGAGAGTGCAGCTGGCAGGGTTCAGATGCCAAGCAAAGGTGCAGAGATCTCGTAGAGATTTTTGCCAGTGCTGTAGGAAGCTGGTATTAATGTTGACAACATCAGCTGTTTTCTGCCTCCTTTTAAATTCTTTGATATCAGTTGGAAAAGGTTCTCAGATGGAAAGGAAGGTGTGAGGGGCTGTCAGACAATGCTCTGGAGAGGCGTCTGCTCTGCTGAAATGCTTCTGTCTATGCTGGGTGCAGAGGTTTGGGCTGAAATCAGATACTGCTGTGGCAGCTGGTGTTGTGCAGCTTGGCTGATGTTCCACTCAACGTATTTTCCGTTGCTCACATTCCTCTGGTCCCTGCTTGGAGCAGACACGAGCAGGCTCCCTGCTGCTGCTGCAGGTACCTTGCTCAGCCAAGCTGCAAGCATAGGTCATGCTTATAAACAGTGAGTGGAAAATCCCTGTATTCCACATTCCCTTCCTCACTTTGGATTTATTAGAGGTTCCCAGGCAGGGATTGAAGGGTCATTGCAGTGGCTTGAGTGGCTGCAGTCACTGTTTGTGGCACATCTGATCCAATGTTTAAGGATACCACAGAACTCTTCACGCTGTCAGTTATCCCCATTTTTGTTTTTCCCCGTCTCTGTGTGTTTCCCATTGCTTAGGTCTCCATCTGTTACATCTGAAGGTGATACATACCCTGAAAATGAGGAGGGAACGAAGCTCTGCCTGAGCCTTCAGACAGCCCACGATCCTCCATCAGGATGGGCTTCCTGTCTTTCAATCTGGGAATGACTCTTTGCCCTAAAACCCAAGAGGAATATTTGATATGCAGGGTTCCCCTGACACTGACATGGCTGATGAAGTGGGAGCATATCGCTGCTCCTGCCTTTGAGTAGTGCAGGATAAAGTGTGTGTGGGTAGGTGTTGCTGAAATTCTCTGAAAAAGGGATCATGGATTTGTATCCCTGGAAAGTGGAATATTTCTCTACTTCCAGCCAATAATGGGAGGATGAGAGTGTTGAGTCCCTTTTCCAGAGGAGAGTGTTGAGCCCAGCTGTACTGCTAGATGTAGGGAACCTGTGGAGAGGGGAATTTTGGGGATACACATGTTATTGGACGTGAGATAATGCAACCTTGAGATGGGAAATCCCAGGAGATGTGGCAGTTTGTGCCATCACACGTGGAAGTACTTGCTTTGCTTAATTTATGAGCACTGCATCATCTGGAGAACCCAGGTGGAGACCTCTCATTGTCAGGCTTTGTAGTTGAGGAGAGGAATCTTCAGGCTTGTGCAGAAGGGGAATCTTTTGCCGTGAGGGAGCCGAGGTCTCCAGTGGCTCATCCAAGCCTGCCAGAGGGTGAGTGGGGTTCAGATCCCATGTGGCCATGGCCAGTGGCCCAAAGCCTTTGTCTGCCCTCTTCCACCTCCCACCCTCCCAGTTCCCTCTGCTCTCTGTGCCCTCAGGAGCACAGACAGGCATAAAAGGATCCGATGGCCAAAGCCAAACTTCTGGCTTGCTGGAGCCCAGCTTTAAACTCTGCAGGTCTCCCTGATGCAGCAGCACAGCTCTGCCTCATTCCTGCTGCTTTTGAGACAGCTCCAGACTCTGTGCTCAGCATCTCCTCAGGGATCTGGCATTTGCAAGCAGCCAGGACAGTGCTGTCACATGTGTGGAAAACATTATCCAGATCCCCGGTTTTCAGATGGTTTTGGGTTTGGTTTCGGGGTTTCTGTTTGGTTGGTTTTTCTTTGGAATTTTGTTTTTTTATGATTTTTGACCATAGTTGTTTCTGAGAGTTTAGACCTGAGCAGCATTTCCCTGCTCAGGATTCTGCTGCTGCTGTTGCTGGCTGCCTGACAGCTGTTGGATCCAGAGCTGCAGGGAGCACCAGGAAGTGCTGTGTCAGGGCCTGAGCAGAGCCTTGGCCGAGGAAAGTGTCACCTCTGCAGTGTTTAAAATGTTTGTTCAGGATGTGCCCAGCCCTGTGTGCCAGGGCTCTCCAGGGAGGTGGGAATCCCGGGAGAAATCCCAGGTCGCAGCTGTGTGGTGGGATCCTGTCTCTCTTTGAGCATCTGTTTCCCTTTCTGTAAAGTGGAGAAATCACAGTGGTGTTTTCATAAAGAGCTTGGAGATTCAGGACTTGTCACCCCCAGATTAGAGAAAACCGACTGCTACAAACACCTGAGACATTTCACCTCCCCAGGGCCTGGCTGAGCCTTGTGCTCTCTGAGGAAAACTCCTGCCTGAAACAGGAGCATCTCTGTGATGGCAGAGGAGCTGCAGCTCCTTCCTGAGGGTGTCCTGGCTCTGAAGGAGACTGAGAGCATCTTGTCAGATCTGCTGGGACAGCAGCATAATTGTGCCCTGAAGCAGCATCAGGTTTCAGCAGAGGTTAAAGAAAGCAAACTCCATGTGTTTCTACAGATTATTGTTGTGGAATTCTTGACTTTGCAAACTTGAGCCTAAGTGGCTGCAGTCACTGTTGAAACGAGGCTCTTATTAAAAGATAATGAGGCTCTTATTAAAAGATAATCGTATGTTTTTAAAATGCTGAACACTCATCCTGCAATGATTTGAATGAATCTGACTTTGTCCTTGCCTCTTGCTTCTGAAAATCCAGGTTTAGGTGAGTTTAGGTAAACACTTGGGCTTAATGCTGCAGGAGAGTGTTCTCTGAGCCCAGGAAAATACACACAATGAGCCTAACTCCCTTTGTGTCCTTCTTCTTCCACAGAGCAAGCTTCCCATGACTAACAGATGCTGGCCTAGATTATGAGCTCAAACAAGAACACTCGCTACAATCGTTTCTCCAGTGGCACAACAAACATCACTACTTCTGAAAACACTAACGGGGTAAGGCCACGGCTGGTGGCACAGGGAGGGGACAGGGCTGCTTCCTGTGTTCTCATCCTTTCTTTTGAAGTACAGTGTTTTCTTGCCACTTAAAATCTCACTATTCACAGATAAAAGTTGGGAATGTGTATGCAGTATTTCACCAGCTAAGGCAAAGTCTGGAGGCTTTAAATGCCCTGACATTAATTTTTTCAATATTTCAGACAAGAATGGAAACAACTTTTGGACCAGCCTACTCTGCTGTCACCACCATCACAAAGCGTGAGTATTTCATGTGTACAGTGTCTCCCCAAAGCAATGTGTGTGATCCCAGGGTGGTTGTTTTACAGATCTGTTGGAAGAATCCCTGTGGTCATTAACCAGGTGCTGAGGGGCTGGGTTTGGTGTTATGCAGCCCAAGTGTCCTGATGTGATGGAAATGAGCAGGCACAGGAATTTTCTCCTCTCAGGCAGGCTAAGCAGTGCCACTGGGAAGCCCTTGCTGAAAACAGCAGTACAACAGGGTTTGATACTGAGCTCAGCACCAAATCTTATTGATCCCTGTGACAGTCATCACCGATGCTGAAAATTTCCATCTTCACTCCATGCCTGACTGTGAGTCACTCTGGAGCTTTGGTAAAACCCCGTGGCCATTTTTAGCTCAGAGGGGAGGGGATGCAAATGTCCTTGCTCATTTAGAATTCCTGTGCCTTGTTCCTCAAAGCTCAGCAGGTGAGGGGAGCCTGAGCCCTGGCACGTGGGGTGAATGTAGGAAGAGGCCTGGTTTCATTCTGGAATACAAATATCCTTCCTTTAATAGAGACAAAAAGGCTTGACACTGATTTAGATAAGGAAATGAACATCTGCCTGAGAAAAATGTTTGGATTACATTTGACTTGAACTCTAGATGGTTTTGGACTCCTGAATATTTACATTCGGACTTTTATATGAGTCAGTAACATGATCTTTATACAAATATCTCTCATTTAATTTAGCATGCCTCCCCTGTGCCTCAAGAATATCCAGACCTCCCTGGATCCAGGCAATTTTTATTGGTGACTGAGATACGTGGGAGTATAAAGTTTCCTTTTAATAGTATTTTTAACCTGGGGACCTGACAGAATATTACCTGTGCTCTCTTCTGGGCAACCTCACAGAGATCAGGGTGGTTCTACCTGTGCTGATATGTCCAGTCATGAACCAGCATTGGAGAATCCCTAGTCTTTTCCACGGAGCACTTACAGCTACTGAGGCTGACCCATAGCTTGGAGGTGTTTCTGAGCAGCCTAAAATACATGTTTTTCTCTTTTAACTCCCTTTAAAGCTGACGGGACCAATACTTTCAAGCAGCACCGTCGGACCCCGTCCTCCTCCAGCACCCTCACCTACTCCCCACGGGATGAGGACGATGGCATGGTAGGTGTTGCCAGGACCCTTCTGAGCAGCCTAGCTGATTAGATATGAAATGAGAGGTGTCTGGAGCTCCTCTGGACTCCTCTGCCTCCCTCATCATTCCTGTTCTCTGTGCCCCAGAAGCAGGACCAACCTCAGCATTCCTTGCTGCTCTCATGGTTGGTGCCGTGGGGAAACAGCACATTCTGTCCTGGGGCTTTAGGCTAGAGCTGCTGCTGCTGCTTTTCACACTGCTTGAAATTGTTATGTGGGTCCAAAGCCTGGGAACTACAAATCCCACACCCTCCTTGTGAGAGCAGGGAGCTTGGGAGGAAACAGCCCTTGCCAGGGATGTCTGGGCTGTGACTGGGGCCAGCCACTCTCCGTGTTGGATGGATCCCAGCTGGCTCTGCAGTCATGGCCATAGAATCCATTCCTATTCCCACCTCCAGATGGGGCTTCTGACCACAGGGAGTAGGTTTGGAACCTGCAGGGTGAGATGTTGGACACTACTGGCTGTGCTGGGCTTCCCACACAACCCATTCCCATGTCTCCCAATATCTTGGTGGAGAAGCAGTTCCCAATTTTGTATCCAGCTTTCTCATTCACTTCTGAGCAAGTTCTTTTTGGGGAACTTAGTGATTCAACAGTCTCCAGGGTTAGCTGCTTGGCGAGAAATTAAATCAGCTAAATCAATTAAATCAAGAACAGTAACAGCAAAGCAAACCTTGATGAAAGGACGGACCGCTCTGAGGCTGGACCTTCTCCTGTCCCTGATGCTCCAGCCGCATCTCACACCCACAAGCTCTGTTTAGTCAGGTTACAAGACCCAATTTCCAAGCCAGTCATAAATGGATCACTGCTGCTGGAGTTAGGCACTGGAGTTAGGTAGAGACTGGGGTCAGCAACAGTACAGAGCTGCAGCATTTCTTAAAATAAATTTGACACCAGATTGCAAAGAATTTTATTGTCAGCATCCTGTAAAGTTCCTTCTGTTGCTCAGATATCTTGCTGTGTTCTATGTGAGCCCGTGGGGATTTTGTTTGTTGTTGGTCTTTTTTCTAAGTCCTTTGAAAATTTGCCTGGTGTCCTTGGCAAGTGCAGCTCTCCAGCCCACCACTGACCCCATGAGCTGGGCCAGTGTTCAGGCCACCCCTGGCTGTCAGCACAGACCCGTAGGCTGAGTGCTGGGCTCACAGTGCCCTTGTCACAAGCTGGGCAAAGGGGAGGAATTTTCCAGAGGAGGGGATGCTGTGGTTATTTCATTTAGCTGGGTCTGATGAAGAAACTCCCTGACTCGTTTGAAAACCCCAGTGTCATGAACTGGGGTGTGCAGCCAAGAATAGGAGAGATCTCAGCTGGTAGCCAGCTTCAGTCCTCTTGGACAGTCTCAGCCCACTTTCCCTGGAGTGTTAAATACTCTTTAGCAAAAATAGTGAGAGGATTAATGAGTGGTTCAGAAAGCGGCATGAGGTGCTGACAAACCAGAACCGCCCCAGCCCTGCTCTGCCTGCTGCTCCAGACAGATTCACTAACCCTCTTAGGAAGCTTCATTTGCTTTGTCAAGAAATAATCTGGGATTTCCCTTCCTCATCACTGAGTTTTCCCTCCTCCAGAAGATGCCATGGACTTCTCAGCCATTATAGAGTTGGAGTCGAGTCAGAGCCCTCCTGTGACCTCCACCACCCCTTTTTCTTTCCTTTTAAAGCTGCTGCTAATGAAACAGAAGCAGAGCAGTGTGTGCTGTGTGCAAGGCAGGGATTACCGAGTGGCTGCTGTCATCCTTCCTGAACACAGTGCCACAGGTTCCCACTGGAACCAGGGCTGTGCTGGAGCCTTCCTGTGGAGGCTGCTCCTGTAGCTGAGGTGATGGGAACTGCAGCTAAAGATCGCAGCTGAATATTGGAACAATTGGATACAATGGATGAAGGCTGCCTGACTGTCCAAATCTGTTGTTTACAGGGAGCTTCACCTCTGAGCCAGAGGCTGGATTGAATTACCAGCAAAAAATTCTCCATCTTCCATCAGATGTTTGAGTGCTCCATCCTTGGGCTGTTTTAAGGTCTCTTGAGTTTTATCCTTCTTTGCTTGGCAAAAGCAAGGCTGCAAATACCCAGAGGGTCTGGAACTGCCAGCACACCCTCTGCCATTCTGTGTTGTCCTCACAGCCCAGGGGGAGTGAGGGATCCTTCTCAGCACATCCCCTTCTCTTGTGTGCAGTTAACACCAGCATTACCCAAACCAGGACACAGGGAGCTGAGCCCACAGTCTTACACAAACCTTCTAAGTCTGTGTCTCACACCCCTGCCTCCTGGAAATGCTGGAGTGCTGCAGTCCCCCCTCTCTGTTGGTGATGGTCACCGGATGTTGCTGGTGACAAACCTGCCTCCCTGCAGAGCCTGCCTTTGCTGCCCTCACCCCCCTCTCACCTCCAGAGTGGGAACTATGCAGTCATTCTCATTATTTTAATAATTTCTGCTACTAGTGGAGGAAAATAATAAAATGAATGGATACACATAAAATTATTTGCCTCATTATAACCATTCCTCCTTAAGGTTTACATATTTAGTTAAGAAATACGCTGTCTTTAAGGGGAAGACATTTATACTTTGGCTTATAAGCAGATGCAGCATTTTTGAGTTCCTGGGAGCACAGGATCATAAAAATGAAGCAGCAGAGCAGTGTGAGGAACCAGCAGGATCCTGGTCTGCTCCTCTTCTGCAGCCCAGCCAGCTGCACTCAGACTGCAGCATGTTTTGTCTCCAGGAAAGGCAGCAGCCTCTGAACCTCATCTTGCAGCTTTCATTGCTGGATTTCCTGCTGGCCCCGCTGCCCTCCTGCATTGCCTTTGTCTGTCCTTGGGTCTGATGTCACCCACTTTCACCCAGGGCAGGCACACAGAATGCAGCCCACAAGGCTCAGATGGAACACGAGGAAAAGCGTTTTGCTCACGAGGTGCAGGATGGGAACTCAGCAGAGTCTGGTCCATGCAGCTTTTCCTGTTCCTGCTGGGCAGTGCCAGGCCTGGCCTGGGCCAGGGAGAGTCCCTTTTCCAGTGAGCAGCCAGGATCTCCAGAGCTCCTTCCAGCCAAGACTCCTCAGAGTTGGAGACTGGCATAGGCTACAGCCAGGCCTTGGAGAGGTGTGACACATGCAGATGCCCATCCATCATCCCTTGTCTGAAGCTTCTGGCTTCATTCTCCAATTTATTTGTTAAAGCACCCATTCTGCTTGTTGAAGACCTTTATTCCTCCTCTCTGCACCTTTCCCAGTCCACCAGCAGCATCTCTTCCAGAGTAACCCCACAGTTACTCTGTGCTCCCAGGTGCACTGAATCCCCCAAATCCAGTCGCCCCACGGCCTGCAGTCTCCGGTTGTGCTTTGACACTAAATGGCAGCTTGGCTATGTGCTGATGGTTGATATTCCACCCTGGGAGATGTGCTGCTGGTTAATATTCCAGCAGCAGCATTCCCCCAAAGCCAATCCCAAGGCCACCGTAGCCAGAGGGATTTCTCTGGATTGGTGCATGCAGTGTCCACTCCGCTTTCCCCTCCCGAGCAGGAAGCGGCAGAGCCGGGCTCAGAGAGAATTCAATAGAAGGAAGTCTCCACACTTACGCAAAGAAATTTGGCAGAAGTTAGATAGTGAGTTCAACAACAAGTGCTGCTGCAGAGATTAGAGACATTGCAGGAGCTGGAGCAGTCTCTGGGGGAGAGTTATGGAGCTTTCCATGAAGGATTAATTCTTCCAGACCGTTGCTTTGCGGGTGTGCACGGTAAGTGTGCAGGGAATGCAGCTTGGAGAAAGTGATGTGCTTGGAATTTCTATGTCAGCCTGGTTTAGGGAGTTCAACCTGAGTGATTCCTGTCTCTGAGCATGGTGCAGGGAAGGGCACACAGCAGCAGGGCCACTCAGTGCAGCTGGGAATGGAGCAGCTGAGTGTTGTGGAGGGGGAAAACTGAACTTGAAGGCTTTGCATGGAGTTTGGGAATTACTTGCACTGACCAGAGCTGCTCTGTGTCCGCAGCCTCCAATCAGCACCCCGCGCCGCTCCGACTCCGCTATCTCCGTCCGCTCCTTGCACTCCGAGTCCAACATGTCCTTGCGCTCCACGTTCTCACTCCATGAGGAAGAGGAGGAGCCAGTAGGTATTTGGGATTGTCTGAAGGAGCAGGATTAGGAAGTTCAGTGTCAAAAGAGTAACTTAGTGGACTGTTGTGAGTACACAGAACTCTCACGGGCAGATTTGGTGCGGTGCCTGGCTCAGACTCCTGCTTTTAACTTTGTTTCCACCACTGACTTTGCTTCCTTATGTACCATTTCTCTGCCTGGAAAGCAAGGACAATGGTGAGGCTTTTCTGCTTCCCAGAAAAACTGTAAGTCTTTGCAAAGTCCTGTGTGATTCCCTGGCCCTGCAGCAGAGCAGGGTGGGTTGCAAGGCTCAGGCTGGTGGTCTGGCCCCAGGCAGCACAAGTAATACAATTCCCTGTGGATTTGGAGCCCCATCCCCATTCAGGGCTGTGTGGCACCCCACTGACTTCGTTGTAAGCCCCAGGAGGGTGCAAGAAATTGTCTGCATGTTGGGGGAGGATACTATTAAACTGAGCTTAGTTTGTGATCCAGTAACTAACCCCAAACTGGATGAATAAAAGGTCAGGTGGCGTTCTGCCACTGATCTGGGATAAGAGTGTGTTTCATATTTAGGAACCCAAGGGGCTGTGTTTGCATTTCTGTGAGCAGCACAGGATGAAAAGACAGAGCAAATTGCAGAGATTGATTGGAAATGCTCTGAAATGTGAGCATGGAGAGCCATGGTGGTCTGGCAGGACATGCTTGGAGCCCTGGAGAGCTGTGGTGCTCCAGGAGGATGTGCTTGGAGCCCTGTGCTGGCAGTCCTAGTTGGTAAACAAAACTGGAGAGATGGGCCCATTGCAGCAGAAACAATGTTGTTTCTGCTTCCTAGGGGAATGAAGGAGCCCTTCCTTCAGAATATTTCAAAAACACAGAGGTGCAGGCTGCTTTAAAATTGCTTTAAGCTCAGGCTTAGTACATTTTTGACAACTCTCTGTTTGGGTGGACCAAGAGTCCCAGCCAGTGCAGCCCATGCTGTTCTGGTGACTTGAATCCTTGTCGAAGAATTTGGTCTGTGCAGTTTGCTGTCAGGTCCTGATCCTGCCAGATGCTGGTGGCCCCCAATTTGTTACGAGCTGAGGATCTCCAGCCATCCTCAAGTTCATTCTTCCCCTATTGGAACTCAGCAGATCCAGACAGAATTTTATATGCATAACAAAATCCTCAGCATGCCCCAGGCTCCCCAAGGTTCACCACTGAGGGGTTGTGTTATTCCTTCTGCAGAGCTGGAGGCTCTTGGTTTGGACTAATCCACAGTGTCTGTGTCCCTTTGTGTGCCCTGCAGGAGCCCCTGGTGTTTGCAGAGCAGCCGTCCGTGAAGCTGTGCTGCCAGCTGTGCTGCAGTGTGTTTAAGGATCCAGTCATCACAACCTGTGGGGTAAGGCAGGTCTCTCCCAAATATCCTGTGTGAGCCAGAGCTAAGCCTGCACTCTCCCCAGTGTCTCTCTCTGGTGACTGTCAAACAAACCTTGCTTAAAATGGAGTGGCTTTTCCCAAGGAGAGCTGTACTGTGAGCCATGCTGTCCTGGCCATGTTCAGTCTCCTTGCTGTGGCTTCCATGGGGTGTAAAACTCCTCCTGAAGTGAGCTCCTGGGCACCCCAGGAATGGCTGCGCTTCAGTTGTGAAGGAAGTGCTGCTTATAAAACAAGAATGGCTTGAAGCTTCATTTAGTTAATGCTTGCAAAGGGATTTGAGATCCTCAAATGAAAGGCACAGGGTATTATGAATATTCTGGATTCCATTTTAGTGGGATTTAATGGAAGCTGTATATTATTCCTGCTTCTGTGCTACTTGTGAAGAAAGATGGCTCTGAGATGGCTCTAATGCTTCTGATGTGCTTTTGATCACCAGGATGGGGCTGTAGCAACAGCAGCAGAGCTCAGGATTGTTTATTACACTGAGGGTGCTATTCCCAAAAAGTGCTGGAAACTGGTGCAGTTTGGATGCACCATTCCAGTAAGCAGCTCTGCACAGAGACACTGAGATTTACTGGTTAATGTGGAAAAAAAACCACTGCAGGAAGCAGCCTGGCTTCATCTGCAGTCCTGGTCTGGCAGCTCTGGAGGGAGCTCGGTGCAGCTGTGCCGGGCAGGAAAAGGCCATGGGACCAGGGCAGCAGATAACAGTTCCAGAGAGGGACTCACAGCCCCTGCCAAGAGCTGGCCCTGGGGAGGGGCAGTGTGGCTGAGGAGGCTGCAGGGAGTGTACAGGGCAAGATCAGGACCAGTGAAATGCTGCAGCCTTTATATTCATTAGTGTGGTAGATTGTGTTTGCTACTTCATCAAGTTAAACTGTCAGAACAGAGAGGGGAGCTATTTAAAGTGCTCATATTTACAGAGCATTTGATGGGCTTACAAACCAGCTGTTCCATCTGCCTGACAGCAGGACAGGGCAGCTTCTGCTACCTAAGAAGGGCTCCAGAGGGATGGATGTGGTGGGCTGACTGGGTAAGGACAGGGAGAGGCCAGGCTTCCCCTTGCCCCTTCCCTTGAGGGCTTCTCAGGGGAATGAGGGGGATGACATGGTGGAGGGGGAAGTAGAGAAACCCTGTGCAGATGTGGAGGGTAGGAAGGACTTGGATGTGTTCAAGACCAGGCTGGATGGAGCTCTGAGCAGCCTGGTCTAGTACAAGGTGTCCCTGCCCATGGCAGAGGATTGGAACTTAATGATGTCTAAGACCCCTTCCAATCCAAACCACTCCAGGATTCTGTGATTCTATGAATATCAGAGTGTGGCAGAACATGCCCCTGGCTTTGGTTTGCACCACAGTTATGGTCTGATCCTGAATGGGGAGAACATCAAAGCTCCAAACTGTGTGTTCAGTACTCTTAGGAGCAGGACCTATGCTGCACCCTGAGCTGCCTGAGCAAGCAGCCGGGGTTTGCCCTGTGGTGTTGAGCTAAAACAGGCACAACAGTTGCTGAGGCCCCTGAGCCACAGGCTTTGGTATCTCCCACCTTTCCCATCGTTAGCCACAGGGAATAATTTGCCTGCTCTCATTTTACGCTGACGCTGCTGTTCCTCTCTGTCTCCACAGCACACATTTTGCAGAAGATGTGCCTTAACATCTGGTGAGTACAGAACTGTTCTTGTGTGATGCAGCCAAAACACTGTTATTTTCTGGTTTATTTGTTTTCACCTAAAGAGAAACTTGCAGAAAAATGTCCAAAGGGCTTAAACCAAGCTGTCAGTCAGATGTGCCACTGCAGCAGTGAGGGGCTGGGGGCTGATGGTACACACTGGAGCACGGGCACTGCAGAGTGCTGGGCCCTGCTCCTGGGCACAGGATGTTCTCAGATCCTGGAATATGCAGTGGATAATCCCAGGATAATACATGTCTCGCCCAGAGTTGACCCACTGATTTCAGACTGAAAGCTTCCTGTGGCTGCCCAGATAAAGAACCAGGGGCCACGTTTGGCATCAACCCCATCAAGCCCTCCTCCCCCATCCCCTCAGTGCCAGGGCTCTGGCCCCTGACTGAGCACCACTGAGCTGCTTTAGCTCACCCAGCTCTTCCAGAACCCTGGGAGAGCCCAAGTGTCTGGCTGCTGGCCTGGGCTAACCAGCTCCCACTTGGGTTGGGCTCTGGCTGCAAAAGAAAAGACTTTTTTTGGCATGAGCCTGTGCCACTCTTGGCGAGCTGTTGTTCAGCACAAAGCCAAGCCATTGGCATTACCAGAACAGTGAGCCCTGAGGAGGCTCCCTGGGGAGTCCTGCAAAGCAGCAGCTCTTTCTGCCTTAAGATTTTTCTGTTCTGTATGCAAGAGGTCCCTCCGCTTTGCATGTTAATCCCCTCACCGTGCTCTGCTATATCAACCCCAACTCACAGATCTGTAGCAAAAGGCTTTGCAATTGCAATCCCCATCCCTGGAGTGTTCAATAAACAACTGGACATGGTGCTCAGTTGACAAGGTGGTGATCGGTCCAAGATTTGGACTCAATGATTTTGGAGGTCTTTTCCAACCTAAAGGATTCTGGGATTCAGTGGTTGCTGGCAGCAGGAGCTGAGCCCAGGCCTGGATGAGGGAGCAGGTTATGGCTGGGGCATCTGGTGATTTGTGCTCACTGCCTGTGAACAGTCACACTTCAGCCAGCACAAGGTGGTCTGAAGCAGTGTGGGCTTCTTTCATTGGCAGCTTCCTCAAATCATTGTAGATTAACATAAACTGTAACTTTTCCAAGCCCCAAAACAAAGCAAAGATAGTAGCTTGCAGACCTTGGGTGAATATTCCTGGCTTGTTCCATGGCCACTGAGTTCCAGCTCCCACCTGAGAGTTGGCTGACTTGACCAGAGAAGGCAGAAAAATAAAATTTCCACTCAGGGACTCTTGCAAATGCTCCTACCCTGTATCAGCCCTCTCTGACTGTGTCATCCTTCCATCCCTGGCAGAGAAGTGCCCTGTGGACAACGCCAAGCTGACGGTGGTGGTGAACAACATTGCTGTGGCCGAGCAGATTGGGGAGCTGTTCATCCACTGCAAGTACGGCTGTCGGCCCGCAGCCAGCAGCAAGCCCACTGCCTTCGAGGTGGACCCCCGTGGCTGCCCCTTCACCATCAAGCTGAGTGCCAGGAAGTGAGTGCTTGTTGGAGCCTGGATCCTCTCCAGGGAAAGGGCTGTGCCAGCCTGGCTTTCCTGAGCTGCCCTGTGGCTCTGGGGCCATGCAGCTCCTGCCAGTGATGCTCTGTTTGGGTGTGCCGGGGGGATGGGCAGGGTGGCTTCAGGGGACAGTTCAGATGGAGGCAGATGGGCTGGTGTCAGGGGAAGGATGCTGTTTTCTGCTCCCATCTTACCTGAGTGCCAGCACTGGGACAGGAGATGCACTGTGAGAGCAGGCACCGCACATCTGGGATGAAACTCTGTGGCCATGGTCAAGAACTTGGGGTTCTTTTTGGAACAGGAATTATCTTAGTTATATCCTACGAATTTGAAATCTATCTTCCTCCTCATCCTAAAAGCATTCCCTGTTTTCCCTGTCCGTTGCCTGTTGTTGATGGCTGTGTGAAGGCTCAGCCCATCAGCTGCAGAAGTAGATGTGCCCTGTGAAAATGTGGCCTGTTATTACTCTCAATTTTCTGGCCAAATGAGAATTTAAAGCTGGAATTGCAGTCTCGGAGCAGGAGGCTTTGAATTACCTGACAGCCTCTCAGGGCTGGTTTGCTCTTCTTCTGGTGATCTGTGTTGTTCCCATTAATTTTTGCTTGTTGCTGATTTCCTCTGCCTTTGCTTCTCTCCGTGGGCAGGGATCATGAGAGCAGCTGTGATTACAGGCCTGTGCGCTGCCCCAACAACCCCAGCTGCCCTCCCCTCCTCAAAATGAACCTGGAGGCTCACCTGAAGGAGTGTGAGCACATCAAGTGTCCCCACTCCAAATACGGGTAAGGAGCTGATGCTTTTGGGTGGGGAAGATGCGCTGAGCTCATTACTGAGCTGCTTTTTGGCTGCTGCAGCCTTGGGGTGGCCCCGAGGCCTCTGAGCAGCTCTCCCCAGTGCTGTGCATTGGCCTGAGGCTGAGCTCAGGGTTACCGGGATTGCAGGAGGCAGCCCGGGAGCCTCTCTGTGGGAGCAGGCAGGTCACAGTGCCCAGGGAGGAGGAGGGTGAGTGCACAAGCAGAACAGTTACAGGAGAGTCAGAGCATGAAGAGAGGGGGATGAGGACAGGTAATTTGAGCACTATGGCAGTGTCTTGCCAACCAGTCCTTGTCCCAGGGCAAAGGAAGTGCTGATCCACCTCAAAGGGTTCCCTGTCACCTGAGCCCCAGGGCAGCCCTGCTTGGGTTTACTGTTGCAGGAAGAGGGTTCACAGAAAGTTCTTCCAGCACTGGCACAGGGCAGTGGTGGAATCCCCATCCCTGAGGGATTCAAATGCCATGTAGATGCAGAACTTGGGGACATGGGTTAGTGGTGACCTTGGGGGAATGAGTGGACTTGATGGTCCTTGAGGGCTTTTCCAGCCTCAACAATTCTATGATGCTATGATCCTAAGATATGTCTTGGCAGAAGCAGAGCAAGGCAAGTCCTTGCAGAGCAGCCCTGACTCTGTGCCATGCTGCAGGCCCAAGTCAGCATCTGCTGAGGTCAGCTGCAGTTTCTTCCACTGGATTTGATGGCTCCTGGTGAGCACAACAAACTGGCACCACACTCTGTCTCCTGCCCAAGATCTGCTTTTCCTTGGAAATACCCAGACAGACAGTCCAGTCTGAGGCCAGTGCCCTGGCTGGAAGAATGGGAGCTGCTTGGCCTCTCTTGTCCTGTAGTTGTCTGATCCCTGCTGGAGCAGGATCATAGAATCATTAAAATTGGAAAAGACTTCCAAGATCATCAAGTCCACCCTTTGAAGGATCATGAACCGCAGTATATCCCTGCTCCTGATAGGAGGAGCAGTACAACTGGGGACCCACACAAGCCTTGGAGCTCCACTGAGGAGCCAGCTGAGCAAGGAATCTCCATGTGAGCCCTGCTCCAGCCAGCATCTGCCTTCCCTTCAGGTGCACCTTCATAGGAAACCAGGACACATATGAGACCCACCTGGAGACGTGCAAGTTTGAGGGTCTGAAGGAGTTCCTGCAGCAGACGGACGATCGCTTCCATGAGATGCAGGTGGCAATGGCCCAGAAGGACCAGGAAATCGCCTTCCTGCGCTCCATGCTGGGGAAACTCTCCGAGAAGATCGACCAGCTAGAGAAGAACCTGGAGCTGAAGTTTGGTGAGTCTGCACCAGACGAGCTCTGTGCTCAAAGCTGTAGGGACAGCGCAGCTCTTTGGGTGGTGCATTACAGGGTTGCTTTCCTTGCTGATGGCAGCAGTGTGTTCCGAGGTTGGGTGGCAGTGGGTGCCCTCTGCCTGTTCCCTGGAATGCCGTCAGTGGCTCTGCATGACCGTGGGCCTGTCCCTTTCTCACAGATGTGCTGGATGAGAACCAGAGCAAGCTGAGCGAGGACCTGATGGAATTCCGCAGGGACGCCTCCATGCTGAACGTGAGGAGGGGCCTTGGGATGGAGTTAGCTGGCTCTGCTTCTAGCTAGGCTTCTCCTGCAGTGGGGGGGGGCTTTGGGGAGACCCTTCTGCTCCAAAACCTGGGCCTTTTACAGGGGCATTGTACCCTTCCCCCTGCCTGCAGAAAGCAGGGAGACAAGCAGATCCAAGCAGTCTGGTGAATGGTAGAGTGAGGACAATACATTCTGAAAGGTATTTGTGGGCCTGTCTGAATACTGAAGAGTTTAGTGCAGGTCTGAGGTACTGTCAGAGCCCTGTGGTCTCTGGAGGGAGGTGACAGAGGGATGTGGCAGTCATAGAGGAGAGACCTCTGGTCAGAGGATGAGTTGGCTGCTCATCAGAGGAAGGGCCCTCTGTGAGTCAAGAAGACAAGAGGGGTTGTAGCCATCCTAAAGCCATGCCCAGGACAGGCTGGCCTGGATGGCTCTGCAGCTCACACAGCTTGTTATGTTTTTCAGGATGAGCTCTCCCACATCAATGCTCGGCTCAACATGGGCATCCTTGGATGTGAGTATCCATGTGGTGCCATCACCTTGGGCTGGGTGGGGGGGATGCCCGGGGAGCCCTCCTGGGTGCTGTCACAGGTGTGCAGAGCAGCAGCACTGCTCTCCCTCCATCACCTACCTCTCCTTTCTGCAGCCTATGATCCTCAGCAGATCTTCAAGTGCAAGGGGACCTTTGTGGGCCACCAGGGCCCTGTGTGGTGTTTGTGTGTGTACTCCATAGGAGACTTGCTCTTCAGTGGCTCTTCAGACAAAACCATTAAGGTAAGAGCTTCCTTCTTCCATGCACCTTCTGCATTTGCACATGGAACAGAAGATGAGTTCATTTGTAGGGGGGGATGTCACTTCCTAACGTTTCCTCCAAAGAATCAAATGATTCTTTGTATTGTGGTTGGACAAAATTCTCTGCAAGTAAACATAATGTGACAGTGAAATTGAGAGACAAACAGAGATTTTTGCAAAGCCCTGATTAGAATCTCATCCCTGCTGCTGCTGGTTTTGCTTTATGTGGTGTTTAGGGTATTCAGGACTATCTCAGCTTCTGATTTTATTTTCTTTTGTTGTAAAAAGTCATCTTAGAACAAAACATTTGTCCCTGATCCAATGCGTCTTTTTCCCATTTTATGGCGTTTGTTTTTCTTTGTCCTGTTTTCAGTAACTCAAACTGACAGCACTGCCCCGGTGCAGCCTCAACAGCCCTTCCCAGTGTCACTGTGGTGGCTGCTGGTGGCTGCTGGCCAGGCTGGGGACCTCCATGGGCTGCCACAATCAACCCTGCCAGAAGCAGAGCTTTGGTTTAATTTCCTTGGTTTTAGAGCCACACGGAAGAAAATGGCTATTGCTCTACTTTAGGGAAGGAAGACAGATTTGTCCCCTGTCCTGGCTGCTCTGGGCATCACATTCCCGTGTTCCTCTTGAGAGAGCAGTGTGTGCTCAGGGGGAAAGCCTTTGCAGTGGCAGAGGAAGCTGTGCTGTGCCGTTGGAGCCCTGGGACAGGGTGGGAATTGCTAAAGCTGGAGCCTGAGAGCTGCTCCTTTGTCTCAGTGTGCTGTGTTGGCCTGGGCTGAGGGAGGCAGAGCTGGAAAAGCTGATTCCTGCTGCTGCCCTGTGTCTCTTTAGCTTCAGCCGGACCCTCTGCAGTACATTCCCTTTCCTATCCAAGCCCCCAGGCCCAGCAGGCAGTGCCCAGGTGACAGCCAGCCTGTTTCCTCCTCTGGGTGCTGATATCCTGCCTGGGGCTCCAGCCGCTGCCTTGTGTTTCCTGTTAGGTGTGGGATACCTGTACCACATACAAGTGCCAAAAGACCCTGGAGGGTCACGATGGAATTGTACTGGCTCTCTGCATCCAGGGGTGAGTGGAGAGGAACACCTGCCCCTGGGGAGAATGGGGACAGCCCTGGGGTTGCTGAGCATGCCCTGACAATTCCCATCCTCTGTCCTGCATATGCTGAATTATGCATCAGAGGCACATCTTGCTCCTTTGCTCTGGAAAAATGGACAAAGAGCGGGTCTCTCTGGTCTCCCCTGTGTCCTGGCTTCCTCCTCTGGTCACCAGCGGGGTGCTTGGCTCCCTGCTCCAAAGGCCAGTCCAGCCTGGCCTCCCACAGGAGCTGGGCCTGCTCTGGGGTGGGTGTGTGCAGCCTTGGCCCAGTGAGGCCATGGGGCTGCAGCTCCTGTCCCACCCCCAGTGCCTGGGAACAAGCTGGGAACCGTGCACGTGGCACTGTCCCTCGGTGACCCCGCTTTGTGTGCTGGTGTCATTGCAGGAACAAGCTGTACAGTGGCTCTGCTGACTGCACCATCATCGTGAGTACGGGGCATCCCCAGCCTGTGTCCCTGCTGGGACTGAGAACCCTCCTGTGCCTGCACTCCTGGCTTGGGTTTGGGGCTTTCCCGTGGGCTTCATTTCCCACTCCCAGCTCCTGCGGAGTGCTCTGAGCTGGGGAAGGGTGGTTGGTCCTGATCAGCCAGGACAGAGCTCAGACAGGTGACTTGTCCTGCCTGCATGTCATTCCCCACCTCCAGAGGCAGAGGAAGGGCCTCAGCACAAGGGGCCTGCCATGCCCCTCATGGGTGCTCTCCTTTGGTGGGCTGGACACTGCTGGACTTGAACTTAGAGGGCTTTTCCCACTAAACCATTCCATGATTCTGTGATTCCTCTTTGCAGGTCTGGGATATTCAAAACCTGCAGAAGGTGAACACGATCCGAGCGCACGACAATCCTGTTTGCACTTTGGTCTCCTCACACAACATGCTCTTCAGTGGCTCCCTCAAAGCCATCAAGGTACAGCTCAGGGGCTCTTCTGGGGCTGGCTGGGGACCAGGAGTGCAAACTCTCAGGCTGAAGCATCCAAAGAGGAAGGAAGTGGCATTTTGACCTGTAGGTGACCTTGTTGCTAAGCTCTCCTGAGCCACAGAGGGGCCAGCACTGCAGAGGTTTAGCCCATGCTCTGTGGTCAAGACAAAGCTGTTCTTTGGCTGCAAAAACACTATTTCTTCCAATTTTGTAAACCTGAGCCTGCAGCTGGATCATCCTGGCAGTTCCTGAGCATGTGTGTCCTCAGACCCCCAAGAGACATGCACAGACCATTGGGAATTGTGTCTGTGCTCCAGAACTGGCTGGAGATTCAGGCTGCCTGTTTTGAAACTGCCTCCAAAGGATCTTGAGTCTGCATTCCCTACCTAAAACATGCAGAAATCAGGGAACAGCTTTGCAGGCTGCCCTTTAAAGCCTTGGCTGGATTCCTGTGGTTCTGCTTCCAGCTCCTGCTGAGACAGCTTATGGGCCCGTCCATCTGTAAGAGGACTGTGCTGTTTGCTTTATCTGGGGCCTGGAGTGGTTCAGCTCTGGAGAGAGCTCAGGGCTGGAGCAGACAGACAGCACAAGGAGAATTTGGGGCCTTTTGGGGTTGTCATCCCAGGCCACTTCCTGCCAATGAGCTGAGCAGGGGAAGTGAGATCTGCCAGTCCCTGTTTGCCAGGGGGTGGGAGAGAGCTTTGTGGGAGGGGAAGTGCAGGGCAATTCCTTGCTGCAGCTGTGGTTTAGGTTTTGCAGCCCGTGGCTCTGCTAGGGCAGGGTTTCTGCCAGCAATAGTGCAGGCTCCAGGCTGGCTCCCTCAGGGAATGTGCTTACTCAGCAGTTACTGGGTTTTATTGGCAAGTCAGTGGGATCAGGCAATTCCCATCAGGCAGGAGAGCCAGCACAAGGATCCCCACAGGAGCTGAGGGTCTCGAACAGGGTGGGCAGGAGTGGGCACTGCTGGCCATGTCCTGCCCAGCCCCACTGAGATTCCTCTCCATGTGTGTGTGTCCCTGCTTTCCACAGGTCTGGGATATTGTGGGTACTGAGCTCAAGCTGAAGAAGGAGCTGACCGGTCTCAATCACTGGGTGCGAGCGCTGGTGGCTTCCCAGAACTATCTCTACAGTGGATCTTACCAGACCATCAAGGTGGGACCCTGGCACTGGTGACAGCCTGAGCTGGCTCTCCCTGTCCCTTCTCTGTGCTCTGCATTGGGGCAGCAGCACCAGAGGCAGCTGCTGGGATGTGAAAGCACTGCTGACATGCGTGATTTTCCTCCGCTGATTCCATCTCTGCAGGCTGGGCCTTGGGAGCTTCTGGGGAGGCTCACTGGGATAAACTGGAGCCTCAGCCATGGTGCCTCACGGCTACTGCAGCCTTATCTGCACTGACACTCCTGCTGATAACGGGGGAAGGTCACTGTCTGGCTGCAGAGTTACCATAAACCTGTGTGAGAGTTCGCAGTGCCCTCCCTCCTCTATGCTGGCTCAGATTTTGATGAATAGTTCACCTCAGCATCTGGGGGACACAGGAGAATTGGAAGTTGCCCTTCTCAGTGTTAATGAATCCCTGTTAATTTGGCTGCATCGGGTTTTAGTGCTATCAAGGACTGGGCTGTGTGTGCACACGTGTGTGCAGTCACACACAAAGGGTGTGAAGTCTCCACAGCATGTCCAGCCTGGATATTCAAAGCTGGGCAGCTAAATAAGATAGCAGGGATTTGCTCTTCAGTAATGAACATTCCCTGTGGGATAGGTTTGTCCCTAAAGGTGTGATCTGGGCACATGTGGAGCCAGGCTGACTGTGCATGGCAGAATGGCTGCAAGGGATCTCCCCTCTGGAGAAGGGTCTCATCCTGCCTTTGCTGTGTCTCTTTCAGATCTGGGACATCCGGAACCTGGAATGTGTGCATGTGCTGCAGACGTCAGGAGGCAGCGTGTACTCCATCGCCGTGACCAACCACCACATCGTGTGCGGCACCTACGAGAACCTCATCCACGTAAGGATCAGCTGGGATGGGCTCCTGGGCTTGGGAATGCAGGAGAGGGGCGTGGGCATGGGCACCTGGCTCTGCCTGTCCCTCTGGCACGGTGCCCATCCTGGAGGTGTGCGTGCAGGTGGAAACACCTCCCAGAGGAGAGCTTGGTGGCTTCACCCCAGTGCAGTGTCCAAGCCTGGCTCTCTCCCACAGGTCTGGGATATCGAGACAAAGGAGCAGGTCCGCACGCTGACCGGGCACGTGGGGACAGTCTACGCCCTCGCTGTCATCTCCACACCCGATCAAACCAAAGTCTTCAGCGCGTCCTACGACCGCTCGCTCAGGGTACGGGTGTGGGGCTGGGTGGCTGCACCCGGAGTCTGGGGCAGCTCGGGGATCCCCAGCCCTGCGTGTTACGGGGCCTCCGTGTGTCACCTGTGACACACAGCATCCCTGTCCCTCCTGGGGCTCTAGTCTGTGCTCAGCTCACGCTTCCCATGTGCCCACAGGTGTGGAGCATGGACAACATGATCTGCACCCAGACACTGCTGCGCCACCAGGGCAGTGTCACCGCCCTCGCCGTGTCCCGTGGCCGCCTCTTCTCTGGCGCTGTGGACAGCACTGTAAAGGTGGGTTTCCTCAGGCTTCTCCTGGATGGTTTGGGTTCATCCAGTGCTGGAATAAGGGCATTAAATGAATTAGGAGCCATCTTCAAACAGACAGAAAGGTGCAGCCAGGTGGGGGTCAGGCTCTGCTCCCAGGGAACAAGGGACAGGACAAGAGGACATAATCTCAAGCTGTGCCAGGGGAGGTTCAGGTTGGACATGAGGAAGAATTTCTTCACAGAAGGGGTTGCTAAGGCCAGGGAGGTGCTGGAGTCCTCATCCATGGAGGTGTCTAGGGAACAACTGGATGTGGCACTCAGTTCTATGGGCTGGGTGACAAGGTAGGGATTGGTCACAGGTTGGACTCTATGATCTTGGAGGTCTTTTCCAACCTTAATGCTTCTGGAATTCTATGAAACAAGGGGATGGTTCTCCACGGTGGGAGGTTTCCCTCCTGACCATGTTGTGGATGCTGGCAGCACAAAGGGAAGTTCCGTGGGGGGATGAAGAGAAGCCACAGGGCCGCTCAGGAGTCACTGCCTGCGGTGCCATTGTCTCTCCACAGGTCTGGACGTGCTAACGAGAGTGTCACACAAGTCCTGCACACTGAAAGACCAAAAACTCTCCTCTCCATCGGCCTGTGGGTGACCACACCACTGAAATGACTGCTGCAGCTCCTCCTGCACCGACCACTGCCTGCTGCTGCTGCCCCTTGGCCAGCTCCCCCTGGACCCTGGCTGGCAGCTCTCCAGATGGTTCTGCCCCATGGACACTCCAGATGTTCCCTCAGATCTGCCCCAGATGATTGGAAGAGGCAGCTGTTCCAGTGCCAGTGCCCTCCTCTGCCTGTGTCCCCCCCAGCTGGGGACACCCCCAGGCTGGGGCTGGGGTGACACTGGGCCTCAGGGCTCAGGGCCAGGCGAGCGCAGCCCTTGGCCAGCGCTGGGACCAGATGGATCTGCATGTCCCAGCGATGACACCGGGAGGCTGGTCCCTTGTCCGTGGCAGGACTGAGCTTTACGCCGTACCCTGGGTGGGCACCCGACCCCTTTCTGTCTCTAGTATTTAATTTTACTGCCAAGGCACTGGGCCGATCCATCGGGGAAGAGGTGTTTCCTTGAATAGCCAGGTACGATTTTTATGCCACAGCTAGTTCTCAAATCAAGTTCCACAAGCCCATTGTTCACCACCCTGTAATAATGGTCTCCACATTAAAGACAAAAAGCCTCCGTTGCATTTTTACTCACATTTTCTACTGTTTTTAAGATTGTAATATAGATTTGATTATTTCTTCATTGACAATAAAAGCAGAAAGAGTTGTTCCTGCCCAGTGTGAGTTATTGCAGGGAGCCAGTGGCCAGCACTGGCCCCATGGGGTGAAACTGGGGTGTGGGGCCCAGGCACCTCACTGGGGACCAGTCCCAGCCAGGCCCCAGCACCCCACAGAGGCACCCAGGGGTGCCCTCAGACCATGCAGCACCAAACACCTGGCACGACACCGAACACCTGGCACGCCACGGCCACGCCACGAGGACTCAGGAGGGCTTGGGGACACAAACAGTGGTGGCAGCCCGGCAGGGGTTTTATTTTTTTATTTTTGTTTAAATATTTGTTGCCAGACTTGGTATAGGAGCAAACGTCTTCACAGCACCACGAGCCATCTACAATTCAGAATAGGAAGAATAAAGACGAATAGAGGTGAAATCTAAGCACAGAAGAGCAGGGAGCAGCACCAAGATGCAGAGCTGGACAGATGGGATACAATACAGAGTCCATAACTTAATCATAAAAAATATATATATGTATATATCCATCATGTAGAACTTTATGGATTTTTTTTTTTAGATACATATTTTTTTTCTTTTCAACAGATATTTTCAGGCGGGTGATTTATTTATTTTTTTAATTATTTTTAAAGTATTTTTTTGTGTTTTGTTGGTTTTTTTTTAAAAGAAATTTCAAAGTTGTGCCAAACACATCTGGATTAGCGACCACAATGGGAGAAATGGGGGAGAGAGGGAAGGGGGTGAGTGGGAAGGAGGGAGAGACCACTCTATGTCTCAAGAAAAGAAAGGAACAGCAACACTTTTGTTTGGAAACCACAAGCAAAAAATGCATTCATCAGGACTCAAGCGACTGAACCAGACTCCAACTCCGGTTTATACAGGAATATACAGCGGTGCATCCTGCAGGACACACGCAAGCACACGCACCCCACACCACGCACACACACCCAGACAGAGACTGACAACAAAAGTCATAAAAAGAAACAAAACCAAACCCTGAAGACACTCCAAAAGAAATGAAACACCTCCAGTGTAAGAGTTAACAAAAACCTCCATAAAACAAGGCACATCCTTTGAGTTCGTAACGGTGGAAAAAGAAAGACGCGACACTGAATCCCAACGGAAAACCCGACCAGAACCGCTCGCACGTACCTTCCACCCAGAGAAAAGGTAAATATTGTGCTACTCTTAGAATGAGTTTGCCACAAGACACACAGCTTAGTATAATCTAATAGTTTTTCTCAAGCTAAAATCCAGTTTTCTCTTGATTTCTTTTAAACTGCTTTATATATAATTGCTAATATTTTTAAATCTTTTAAATATATATTTGTTAAAGTTTATTTCTTTTTATTATTTTGGGGGTGGGGGAAATCTGCTTTATATCTTTTTCTATTTTTTTTCCCCTCCAATAAATTAATACTTTTTTTTATAGCTTATCACCGTCCTGTCCCCAGGCAGGGGGGGGGCCAGGCAGGGGCATGTCCCGCTGCCCCCAGGGCCACCGCCAGCCCTGCCCGCCCCCGCCAACGCCGACTGAGAAAGAAAACAAAGTTTAAAAATCAAAATTAAAAACGAAGCAAAGAAACCCAAGTGCATTTGCCCACCCGGCCCTGCCACCAGCAAACGCCATCGGTGACACGCGGCTGGCGGAGCCACCGCGACGGGCAGGGCTTGTGCTACATTCGGGCCGCGGTGACCCGCAGCGCCGGGGCTGGCAGGGCGTGGGCAGCTGCCGGACAGGTCAGTCAGGAGTGCCCCAGAGCCCCGGCAGCGGTTCGGTCCGGAGCGTGTTGCTTTGTTTCTTCTGTCGGGTTTTGTTTCTGTGGTTTTGTTTTTTTGCTTCTGCAAAAGGGAGTCCTGCCGGAGCCGGCGCCGAGTCCGTGAGCACAATCCTGAGGTATCTTCTTCTTTGTGCAAACCCCGAGGGACGGGATGTCCGGGAGGGGACGGCTGTACAAAGGGGACGGGGAGAGGGCGGTGGGGCCGGGGGTCGTGGATCGTTGTGCCCTTGTGCCCACGTAAGCCCTGAGGTTCGCGGGGCCCTGGCGCCCCTCACTCCAGCATGGCATCCAGCTGGTCTGCCAGGTCGTCGAACATGCTGCCAATGTCGTCCAGGATGCTCACGGTGCTCTTCGACTCCACAGCCGAGCTGGAGAATGACACAGACAGGTCAGGACAGCATGTAGGATGGGGACATGGCACAGCCCCCTCCACCCCATAGCACGGCCCTCCTGCCTCTCTGTGCTGCAGTGCCATGGCAGAGTGCTGAGGCTCCATGTCCCCAGTGTCCCCTCTCCAAGACAGGCCCCAGTGCACCCACATGCCTAAGTCCCTCTGCCCATGCTGCTCCAGCAAGATGTCCTTCAGTATCACCTCCCCAATGTGGTTCCAGCCGATGGAACAGTGGACCCCTGATGCTCCACTCCACCAGTGTCGCCCAGCACCACCCCACTCCCACCGGTGGTGCCATAGCCTGACCCCTGCACATGGCCCTTGTGGCCTCCTGTGCTCGGTGGCGCAGAGTGGCCTCACTCCCTCCCCGGAGACCATCACCCACCCCTGCACCCCCTTACTCTGCCGCCTGACTGTCCTCCTGCTTGATCTTCTCCTCCACAGCCTGCAGCGCGGCGGCCAGGGACGCACTCGTCTCCTCCAGCTTCTGCTGCGCCAGCTCGGGGCCGGCACTATCGACGGACGGGCTGGCGATGGTGGAACGCGGCGGCTTCACCGGCACCTGCTGGGGCTGCGCGCCGGGCGAGAGGGGCTTGGCGGGGCTGGAGCAGAGCGAGGGCGGGGTGCTGGAGGGCTTGGCCGCGGGGCTCAGCTGCCGGGCGGGGGACGGGGCCGGCGTGGAGCTGGCGCTCGCCGACTGGATGACAGCGTGGGGCTTGGGGGGCTTGGGCGCCGTGG
>VZTX01035208.1:0-27959 GCA_013400915.1 Pardalotus punctatus | reverse complement strand
CCCGCCGCGGGCAGGGCCGAGCCCGTCCCGCACGGGGCAGCGGCAGAAGCCGCGCACTGCGGGGCCCCGGAACGGCGGAGTCCCCGCGGTTCCGGGCCCGCCCGGCCCCTCACCCGGACTCCCCCCCTCACCTTCCGCCATGTTAGCTCCGGCGCCGCAGCTCTCGCGAGACCGCTCCGCTCTGGCGCTGGGGCGGGCGGCGGCTCTCGCGAGAGCAGCGCGACAACATTCGCCCCAGCGGGACAGACCCGCTCGCTCCGCGTTATCCCGCTTTATCCCGCGGCTCCTCCCCGCCCCTCCGCCGGCACCGACCGCCGGCGGGCGGCACGACACCGCCCCGCCCCGACGGCGGCGGGAGGCAGCGGGAGGCCGGATGTAGCCGTCCCCGGGATGCGCTTCCCACGTGAAGGAGGCGCCCGGTGATCCCGGCCGGATCGCTGGGCTGGCGGTGAACAGCAAAGCGCCCATTGGCACGGCCGGGAGCGCTGGACAAAAACCACCCAGCACCGGGGAAAACGCACCTCTGCATCAGCTCCGTTCACTTGCCCCGGGACCGCCGTCCCGCGCCGCCCTGAGCGTGGAAAGCGCCTTCTGCCCAGCCCGGGCCCGCCCGGCTGCAGGAGCCACCGCGGGCGTGCCCGGGCCGTGGGAGCTCTTCTGCGCGCTGTGCTCACTCATAGCATCGTCACTTCAATTCCTGCTTTTGTTTCAGAGCCAACAATCCTGGACACTGGATCGGTGCCCCCTGGACACTGGATTGGTGCCCGATGGGTGAAGAGTGGTTGCGAGTCGACAGGCAATAACCGAGTACCAATAACAGGATCGTTTTCCCAGCCATGTGTACAACACAGCTGCCCCTCGGCTGTTGTTGCTCATCATCCGCTGCTGCTTAGGTGCAACAGAAATGCCGAATACTCGATGATGGTCCAACAGCAAATTTTTTGCTTGCTTTAAGGAGCAACTTTCGATTAAATGTTTGAAGACTTTATGCACAGTATTGTTTTACTGACATAATTTTTTCTGGACTGCCATGAAGTGACCTTTGAAAAGTTGCTCTGCATCGTATCTATTTTGGTGTTGGATAAAAAAGCAAATCCAGAGCTGGGCCCAGGAGAGCCACAGACTCTATTTTTCTAGACATACCATAAAACAACCTGTCTCATCTAGCACAGCTTGACAGCTGTGTATGACTGCTGCATAGTAAATTAACCCTGCTGCTCGTGGTGCTATTATTGATCCTCTTGAGGAACTCTGAGAAAAGAGTTATTGCTCCCTGATCAGATTTAGTTTAATTTTTCAGTAACAACAGAGATCAGATTTCAAACTACTGCTGTTTTGTATCAAGGGAATTGTAATCTCCTCTGAGGATTTGCCTGGGCAGGAAGCTGTTGTATGAGAGTCTGTCTTTAAACCCCAAACACTTTCTGATTGAATGTGGAATTGCTCGTGCTGCTTCGTATTACTGCTCTGTGTGCAGTGATGGCACTGCACCAAGAGCAGTGCACCAGATGGTACAGACGCAGTGGAGTCCACCCCCCATCGGCTTACCAAAGCTCAAAATACACTTCTAATCACTTCAGAATTCATGTGCTCCGCTTATCGATCATCCTGTTTCAATCAGTGTTTTCAGGCATTGCAGCAGAAGGAATTTTAGAGGGACAGTTGACAGCCCTTCTGAGTTTTAGGGATCTTCTCTGGTGCAACATGACAAACAGAAAAAATGAATTAAGATGGCTGCAATAATTAGACTTTTATTAATATTTGATGCTTTTCCTTCTCCCCCACTGATGCAGCGATATCTGGAATGCAGGTGACCATGTTAGGACAAAAATCAGCTCAAACCCTCAGCCAGGATAACAAACTCCTGGAGAATCTGCATTGTTAACTGAGCATCCAGGATGGCAGCAGCCTGCACAAACCAAACCAGATACAAGGTCTTGCTACAAAAACTGAGTAATGCTGGCTTAGTTCCTTGTTCACCAAGAATCCTCATACTATTTGTCCATACTGCAGCTCCTCAGTGGTGTTCCCATCTGGCTGTAGCAGTAGGAGTCACAGCTTTCCACCAGTGCGCCCCTTTCAATGTGGGGCGGGAACAAACAAAAGCCAACTGTGATCACAGAAAAGTCAAACAGGCCATTTCCTTGCCTGCCAGAGGCTTCCTATAACCTGGACAGCTGGCACCAGACCCTGAACTACCTCTTTTGTTCAGTCACTGCGCACCAGCCATACTTGCAGCTTGCACATCTTAACAGTATCCCACAGTACGCTCCTTCCTGAGGGACTATCTGGGTCAGATGGGATCACAAACCATCTGGGCAAGCCAGATATTTGAATTTACAAAGAGGAGAATGAGCAGTGCTGTGGAATTCCCAGTTCTTCATAGCACTTGAAGGAAGACAAACATTTTCAGGCCTACCCCCTAAAGAACAAACAAGCAGCAATTTGGGAGAGCAGAGAATAAAGTTTTAAACTATTTTGTGAAGTTACAGGTGAGTCCATGGTGAACTGCATGTGTTACTTTGGAAGACGAAACAGATCACTGTTGAACTTGCAGAAAGCAGCAAGTACCTTTAATTGCCTCAGCTCTAGATACACTGTGGAAATGGAAAATGAAGGGCAGCCTGTGGGCGAGTAAGTCCATTGCTAGGTTGAGGAAGATCAGCTTTTTTCCAGTGTTTCTTTTAATGGAAAGAATGACGCCATGCCATTAAAATTTCACTAGAGTACCAACTCTAAGTGGAAAAGGCTAGTCAGCTGGTGGGAAAGAAACCTACTCTGAAGACCTTTCGGACAAGTGGTCCAACAGGAACTCAAATCAGCTCTGGTCTGGGCACTGAAGTACTACACACACCTGCCTGGCTGCAGGAGCACCCAGCCAATTAAAAGCAAATCTGACTGATTTCACAAAAAAATTCATTTCGAAATATGTAAATGTGAATATTAAACATATCTGTTTGGCTAAACCACCTGTAGGAGGAAGTAGTACCTTTCCTTGTAAGTCCTCTTATACTAAATGGCTTTTTGTCCCTAAGGGCTGCCTCGCCTCTAAAAACTGTCACCTCCTTCCACCCCAGCATCCCCCACCCCAAAACCTGCAGTCTGTGCCTTCCAGCATAGACATGTGGCACAGCAACATGAAATGAAGTCCAGCCAGCAAATTAGGACTGAAGACTTCTTAAAAGCTGACTCAGTGACACTGGAACTCTTGATTTATTAGTAGGTTATCCTGTGTTGTGAAAAGAAAAGTTAAGCAGTTTCAAGTTCTTCTATTAAGTTTCTTTGGTCAAAATCTTGAAAACTCTTGTGAGCAGATACTCTTGAGATTAGTATTTGCTCACTAGAGGGGCAAAAGTATGTGTTTTGTTTGCTCTTTCATTATTTAAGATAAAGCACAGCATATCCAACTCCTCAAGCATTTGCTGGGGTTTGTTGTTGAAGATGTTCAGGTAAGCTGTGCACCAACTACAGGTACTCTTGCTATTGTGATACTCAAAACATCAAGTTTGACACATTATTATTGGAAAAAATTATATTTTGGAAGAACTCACTACAGAAGGTGACAGAATTCCAAAAATCAAATTACATGAAAATATACATCGCGACTTTCTTTGTACATTAGGCGAGGAAAACTGAAGTAGAAGGCAAAGCAGATGAAGGGCCACAGAAGAGAATAAAGGAGGGAAACTATTTTTGATACCAAACCCAGAAGTTACTCATTTGAAAGCCTACAGATGTGCATGCTTGAACTCAACCTTGCAAAAAAACAAGCCTCCCCCACACACACCCCACCCCACAAACAGGCAATGAAAAAGGCAAAACAGAAGTTTCACCCATTAAAAGCAGCTCATTCCTATCTTGGACTAACTTAGTCAACCAAACTTCCAAGAGAAAGCACTCAAGTCCTTGGAAGTTAAAAATCAATCAGGCTGCTCAAGGGTGCTCCATGGCTGGTTTTATTGCTATACCCAATTCAAGAAGTTTGGGTTTAAAAAATGGGGGGGAAGAAAAAAAAGCACCTTTGAGACTACAATAGTCGTCATAAAAGAAGACACAGGTAAGTGATAGCAAATCCTTTCAGGGTTTAATTAGGAAAATTTTAAGTTCTGATGGGGGAAAGAAAAGGGAGAACATTTCCAAAAACCAAAAAAAGAGATACTAAACTTTAATATGCAAGAAATTTTAATTAAGCCTTGGTGGGTCAAAGGAAAATTAAAGTGGGAGAAAAAAAACAAAAAAAAACCCCCAACTTTATCCTAATTGGTTTTGACATGCTTCACAAGTTGTTGTTTGTTTTTTTTAAACTCAGGAAACAATGAATAGGGAGAGAAAAAACCTGCTAAAATCTTTAGAATTTACACAATTCAATCCCTAACTACAGACAGCATTATTTGGTACAATGTGTATTTGTGGATGTACATGAACAGTATATATATTATCCGGATCATGTTGTGCTATGTACACATCTTTACAATTCTTCCTGAAGGTTAAAGCAGTTCATTAGATTTCAAAATGCGTAATCATCTTGTGTTGGCACTTGTTAGGCTCTTGTCAGCATTGATAACTGGCATGTTTTATTGCAGCCCAGTTCCAGCCAGTGTTTGCCAACTTGTAACAACAGAAGTCCAGCAATAGGTGGGTAGAGTGCAGGAAAAAAAACAGTGCCACGTTTCTCAATTGGAGACCTGCAAAGGAATCACAGGTATTAAAATAAAACCCCTCATCACCCTCCATTATTTTCAAGATGTTAATTAAATTTTCAAGCTGAAGAAGGTAACTATTACTTGTTCAAGAACTTCACATACCTCTGAACAGAAGATGGATAAATCCAAACTCATCACCTGAGAAAGACTGGAGTTAGTTCAGCACACTGTGTATCCAAGCTCAATTATCAGACTTTCAGGCTCCTGTTATTTTTGTTGCTTGTCGAGTACACAGTGTGTAAAGCTTTGATTAGTCACACACAGGGCTAAACACTGCAGATGTATTGCTGCAAAGTCTGTGCATTACTTATTGTGAATGGTAGGTACAAATGGCACAGCAGTGCTCAGCAAGCACTGACACCACAGCCCCCAGTCACACTGGGCTGGTCTGAAACCAGCTGTGGCCCCTTCTCACCCAATTCCCTGCCCATCGCTCACTTGGGAGGAGTCACCAGGACTCAGAAAAGCTTTCGCCTTCCAAAAAAGCAACACAGCCAATTACTTAAAATATTTGTCACGAGCATTGTTTCACTGCAGCCAAGTTCAACACGGCAACAGAGCTGAGGTTAGTTAAGGATACTCTGGAGTGTTACTCAGTTACTCCCTCTTCTCCAAGACAGGAAAAAAAATGTCAGCGGCATTAACAATTCTTGTACTCCAGTTATAGGCAGTCCTACAAGACTTTCTGTTCCTTTGCTTAGTCTTTTGATCAATATTAAGCATTTTTCATTTTTAATCTGTACTGGAGAAAGTTCCTTTCAATCAAAACATTTCTGCAAAGAGAGCCTGCAGAATGAGTTTGTCACAGATGGAGCCTTCCCCCCACCCTCTCAGTGCTTACAGAAGGGTAAGAAAGGAACTCTCTCCTGTACAACTGTGATGAAAAAAACTACCTAGCAGAAGAATGTTATAAGCTGCTCTGGTTCAGTCAGTAGAATCCCTCTGAACTACATACAGTGCTGTATTTCTGTCCCTGTTAGTTATGTATGCTGCAGATAACCAGTAAATACAGATTTGGGTTTTTCTAGCCAAATGGGTCAGAGCAGTTTATTTGCCAAACCAACCATTAAGAAAAGGCAGCTTCAACATGAAGCTCTGTTTTGCTTTGAAAAGCAAGAGTGAGAAATTATTGGCTCATGGAGGAAGTTTTTCCTTAGCAGACACTATAAGATAAAGTGACCAAAGGCCAGGGATTTAAGGGCCATGCTTTAATACAGAGCTTTCTATGAGAGGTTATTAAAAGAAAAAACAAAAAAATCACAACTGAGATGGGATTGTGTAAATTAGAGTATGTATCTTGACTCAGCAGGGTGGCATAAAACACAACTATCACATCAGCTGCTCTCAGGTCAAAACTTGTCCAAGCTCTCAGATATGACACAGTTCAGTTTCCAAGCAGAACACAGCTGTTTTTATGAAGCTATTCCCAAGCCTTCCTCACTAAAAATGCTATTTGGGCTGCTGAAGAGAACACCACCTTTCTTGATATTATTGATGGATAGTATCTCAACCTGATCCTTTCTGCTGTGCCAGGAGACTCTCTATTAAAACTCCCATAGATACCTGAAGCAAACCCTTCTCAGTGGTTCTTGATAACCTCACTGAAGTCTCATTTAAAACCTATGTGCAACATGCACCAATACTTGCAAGATATCTGCAACTCCTGAGATAACAAGACTTTCAAGATGCTTTTAAGATTCTAACAAGTGTTCTTCACAATAATGAATATCAAATAATTATCACCCCCTTCTGTTGCAGCTTCGGTAACCACTAAGCACCATTAATAAAGCAGGATGAATTCTGATAAAGAGAAGGTCAACTTCTGAACAGCATAAAATGCAAGAATACAAGAGAAGTTCCCCCATTTTGGCAGAAGGGGCTGCCAAGTGCACTTAATTCTTTTAGTCATTATTACTGCATACAGCCAAAGAGCTCCATGAGATCATGCAGCTGAGAAGAAAGGTTTGGGGGTTTCTTTTTGCTTTTGGGGGAGGGGGAAATAGTTCAGCAACACTTAAGCAGGAAATCCTCAACTCAGGTAACTGACTTGTCTTGAGAAGGATACTTACCCTGAAAAAAGTGAAGCTACTAGCTGCTGAATAAGTGTCACTCAAAAGCAGTTTCTTGGCTTTTTCTTACACAGCGGGCAACTTTTCTTTTAAATTCTCCATTTCTGTCTTCTCTCCATTCTTTCTGTAATTGAATAGACAGCTTTCAGATGTCAGTCCTGTAACAGTGTACAAGCTCTAGGAAGACTCTTGGTGTTTATGTTTTCAGACATTAGCCATGTAGTCAACACCTAAATTTGCTTACAAACATTGAGCTACTCACTGAAAACCTGTGATATTCAGGACTTTTGAAAGCTTGCACTGGGGGTTTCCATTGCCAGCTGCTCACAAGACTGTGAGGATGTCATTTTCCCCTTGGATTTTAGGCACGCTCCAAGAGTAACCTGGTGGCTTCCCAGTATTTCACACTGTCTGTGCTAGAATCTATTTGCTTCAGCCTGCAAAGTAGCAGCAAACTCAACCTGTAGATCACAAGCTGTTGTTATGCGTTAGAGATAACATCTTTAACTGCAGTGGTGAAAAAGTTACATAGGTACTGTGGAGCCAGCAGTTATTCTGAGATTTTTTTTAGGACAGTTTCAGTTCCCTTCAATCTAGCCAGGACTCTCCAGGACAGAAATACAGAAGTCACAGTATCCAGAAGAGGCACTGCAGTGTCCTTCGAAAGCAAACACCTCCTCGTTAGATACGGCTGCAAGATATTGGCTCTGTGAGAAAGGCCTTAGGAGAACACTCAGCTCACCTACAGGGCTGGTCTCTGTGACAGGGATCTGATTTCAGAACTGCAGAGATGAAGAGCAAAGATAAAGATAAGCAGGAAGATGGGTAAGAGGGAAGTCTGAACCCAGAGATGCACACATCAAGGTATCACAAAAACCTACAGGAAAAAGTGCAGCCAGGTTTTTTGGTGCCAGGCTCATGATGAGCTCAGATGAAAGCACAGGAGCATCAGCTGGAGTTAAGATTGATGTGCTGGGTACTGCCTTCCAATCAGAAGTTGTGGGGAAAATATAAAGAACCCCTTATTTCATAAAGTTCTACAGTTCTTAGTTTCTGATATAAGCAATATATTCTTACTGCAGGGGTGAGGGAAGGGGTTAAAAACCCCCACATTTTTGTACCTGATGCAATCTAGCACACAACACCTTTTCACGCCCACTTGAAGGTTGTAGTACATTTGAGTGATAAACGGCATATCCTCACATTCATCACCTTCAAGCTCACTGAAACAATCAGCACATTGGACAGCCCAGCACGTCTTAACTTTCTTATGAAAGCACAAGTAAGGCTACTAATTAATTTGTTCTTTTTTCAGCAATTCATGCAGCAAACATTTGGTTCCTTGGATTAGGACACAGGACAGCTTACACAAGATGGCTTAAGGCCAAGAAGAGCATTGAATTTGTGCCCTCCGAGCTTCAGAGTCTGGTTTTGTTTCTACTTTTTATAATTCTAGTTCTGTGAATTGTTCAGATTTGAATAGCAAGCTAAGTTTCCAATTTGACAGCTGAATCTCCAAAAACATAATTTTAGGTCATGAACTGTTCTATTTGCTTTTCAAAATATCTATTCAGGTTCCTGATCCTCATTTTTCTCCCACTCCAAGAGATAGTACTCCAACATGCATAGTTCATAGGTATCTTTGCTGCTCCTATAATACTGTGAACTGCCTGTTAACACCTTATACTCTAGGCTCACTTAAAAGCAGAAATTGATGACAGTAAAGTATCTTATAGTAACTGCCAAATTTTATTGCTGTAGTCAACACAGGAGCTGCTGATTCTTCATTACCCTGATGAGTATATTTTTGCTAATATGAAGACATCTACAATCCAGCAGGAGAAGCCAACTGCTCAAGCAGCACTTTCAGTTTAAAAGTTCCTTGAAATATCTAACACCACAGTCAGAAAAACAGTTTCTAGCATCTGAAGTGATGCCTTACTATCTTCATAGTCAGATTTGCATTTAAGTTTTTGTTCTTTCATGCTGGGCTAGAAAAAGCAGTTTTCATTTTCAACCTTTACCCTAAGGTAAATTCATTTTGTGTCTAACTTTTCTAAGGAAAAACAAAAGAATAAAAAACCCACTCCTAAAGTAGTTGTCAGAGTGGGGTACAATACAAGAAAAGCCTGATGTCAGGAAGGTGGCAAGCACAGCAAAAAGTATATGCTTTCTCCAGGGTTAGGCCAGCCACATTCAACTTACATGAGTTTGTGAACTGAGGAATACTAACTGCACTTTCAGCATTTCATTAATAACTTGCTCCTTCCAGTGCTTTCAGGTTTACCAAGCAGGAAATGTCCATGTTTCCTGGGTGTCTGTTTCCACCAGTAACATGACACAAAAAGGGGAGGCCCAACACTCAAAAGGTCAAATGAGGGAATTGTATTGAACAACTTTGCGTTTGTTTTCTGGTTTCTTCCCCTTAAATTTGTTCCACATGAGTCTGTTCCCATGATGACTTTTCAGCAGAGCCCAACCGCCTTTGAAAATACAACACAGCAGATCAAAGGCTCCAGAAAACTACTAAACTCCCACCCACTTTGGGAAGGTATGGTTAGGCTGACAGAGCAGGTTAACATTCCTCTAGAAAACTCTGCATCTTACAATTCCCATCTCCTTTTTTCTCACTCCCACAGTTAAAAGATCTAGAACTTCTCTTTTGTGAGAGGACAACACTCAATCACTGCTGAACTGCAGTTCAAGAGCATGTCAGTGCATATCACATGAGTGGTGCCTGAGGTCTGTCCCCCTATGCTCTTCCAGAACTGAGACTTTCTTCCCTCTCCACCACAAACAGTTGTCAGCCTAATTGTTATTCTGCTCTAAACACAGCTCTTCTAGAGAGCTGATAGCTGTGTTTATACACACACACAGCACAGGCCACGCTCCAGATCACTGTGCTGCATCAAACACTTGCATCTCACCTACAACTGCAGATTCAGAGTCTTTGTAAATCAGACCAGTTTTCCTCACTCCTTAGCCAGTCAGCCTACTCTGGGACAACTCTTCCTGTTGAGTTGAAGGCCAGATGCCCAGTGAAGCTTTTGAGTACCCTCTCAGAGAACATACCTACACAGTCAAACCTACTGCTCTAATGATCCAAGGGATGGGAAGACTTCTAGAGAGGTGGAAGAAACTCCCCAGGGCTAATTAGTAGTTCTGTTTGACATCACTCCTTTTCCCAACAAAAAGCTAACCTTAGCCTGTGATAGAAAAGGTTCTTCCCAAAGTTACTGGTTCCTAAACTAGAAACAGAATTCCATTGCAAGGTTTCTACATTGAAGACAATTGGTAGACTAAAGAAAGTCTTACCGCTGCATCAACATTAGCAGGAGAATCACCATTGGGATCTGCCAGCATAGAAATAACACTAATCATTATAGTTTCCACTGTGTGAATGGGAAGCCAGCGTTCCTCAGGTTTTTCATAGCCATATTTGTCTTCTCCAGGCTCATGAAGAATTGAAATGCAGACATCGCCATTCTTGTCAACTACAAAATAGAACAAGGCATATTTCAGTCATGAACAACACACTGGCATTTCTTCAGGACACTTGGAACTGTTCATTCCAGCTAGTCTGAAACATGTTAGCAAAGACACTTTATAAAGAAGGAAAGTAATTAACTATTGCAGAACTTAAACTGTAATAAACAGGGCTTGGTGGAAGTCTGAATGCACCTGGACTCCTGGCAGAGAGGGCACATGGGGGGGAAGGATTCAGTCTATCATCATGCTGCAACTCTCAAGACTATTTATTTACACAGGCTTCCACTACAGCTTTTTCTGTGAAGTTCTGTTAAGAGAGCAACTTTCTTCCACAGCAACAGCATCAGCAGGATATTACTGGAACATACTGAAATATGACTTAAACTGCTGGAATTAGAAAGTGCCTGACAAGTACTCTGATATTTCCAGAGCCGAAACTGACACAGCATTAAAATATTCCCTGTCCTTTTGATGGGAGCACTGTCTCCTCCCACCTTTCAGCATCTATAGTTTCTGAATTTGAAGAGCATTCCTCCTTCCCAGTAAAACCATCTTCCATTTTATTCTACCTTCCCATCTATCTCCAACAGTCCATAGGTAAATGAGACATTAGCAGTCTCCCTTGGAGAGACTAAAAGACTTCTTTTCACGCTTCACTAGATGAGGACAACCTTGGGCTTCTATACTGAACTGCCAAGTTCAAGTTAGCAAGATGAAATATTTGAAGGTATAACAAAAGGCAGCTATAGAAGTCAAGTTTCTCTTCAGACTAGACTTTTGCACTTAGGAAAAAAAATGGAGAAAAAAATCCCTCAACAGTTACCAAGAATGCAAGAACCTACTCTCAATAGCTTCTAAAATACTTTAATAGTATTTTACGCTCTCAGAGCAGCACTATTAAAAACTCTGCCGTTGTTATTACTTTTCTAAATGAGGATGGCAAAGTAAAAGCAGAGTTTTGTACTTGTAACATGAACAGAAATATATCTATTTGTCTTCACTGCATTTTAGTTCTGAACTGCAAAAAGAAATTGAAACTTTGACATTTCTTACCATTCGGATGCCAGATTTCTGTGATGAATTTCATTTTTGGCGGCCTCAGTGGGTAGTCTTTTGGAAAAGTAAGATGAGCCTTGAAAACACCACCTTCACTGGGGAATCAAAAATATCTTAGTAGAGTTTCTTGTAAGCTTAAGCTGAAGATTGGTACTTACTGATGTATCAAAAGCTCTAAGATTACACCTCACACAACTTAACAACATCATGTTGGTAATTAACAGTACCAACACTTCCATATGCGATGTAAAGGGTTTCTAGATTGAGAAGATCCTTTCACAAGATACTGCCAGTTCCCCAACAATCTTTTTTAGAACTAGGATGATGTTCCAGAGGGGAAAACCACGGGGGGGGGGGAAACAAACTGAAAACTGCCAAGGAATTTACCATCTGGAATCACAACTTGCAGCTTATATTTTTTTCCTCCCAGTGCATTTATTAACAGAAAAAAAAAGATATTGCCAATAACTGCCTTTCTCAAGTCCAGCCCAGCACACACCGATGTTCCTCTGTTAGAGACCTCAGTCCCAATTTTGTGGTCTCAGTCTGCAGCAGTGAGCCCCAGGGAAAAACTGCAGAAAGCTTTGGCTGTGTCTCCAGGATTAAATGTAAAAAGTCTTCCAATGCCATGTTTTCAACACTAAGCTAAAGGGACTCAGGCATGACAGTGAGGTGCTCTGCATTAGTTACCCATTCAACTGGAAAACAATACTAAACAAGACACATTCAGTTTTTATGGGGAGTAACAGGCCAGGAGTAGTCCCTTTTGAAATATGTGAAGGCCTGTATCAGATAGAATGATTTACAGATGGAATACTTTGCTAATGTCAATACTATAACATTTGCCCTGCTACGGTCATTTAACTGAAGGTTGTAACAAAATTTGGAATTGCAAAGGCAGAGATTACAAAGACTAGAACATAAACCTCCAAAGAAGATGGCATGAGACTGCAGTGTGACAAGCTACTCCTCAGCAGCCACACAGACAAAAGAATTGGTGTAGAAAACCATTCAGTGCAATTTTTCCCCTGTATTTGTAAAGTAGGAGCCAGTCTCCAAAGCCCACAGGCTACTGAGAAAATAATGTGTTTTACCACCACTAATCCAAAGGTGTGCAGTTCTAGCAAGTGTCTCAAAAAACCCCAACCAACCAACCCCAAAAAGCACTACCTTTAAGGAACTTGGCTCTTTGAAGCAGCTGAGGGGATCTGAACCCACAGCATTCATTTTTCACAAGTTTAAGAAAAGGCAGGCAGTTTCTGAAGAATCCTTCATATTGGGAAAGGAAAGAATTCCAGAAACACCATCTTAACATCCATAATGTCAATTCAAAGGAGAGTTAGATTGCATTTGTTGACAGCCCCAACGCTGTCAAATCCCTTCTTTCAAACTGAAAAAGTCCTTCTTTCCCCTTTTAAAGATGCAGATCCTAAAGCTACTAGGCTGTAGGGCATCCCCGGTCACCCCATATCAACTGCATATAAATACAGCTTTTAAATTGGATATACATTAACAATCAGTTAATGAAATACAGCTGTCAGTTAAGGAAGATCAATGAAATTTTTAGCAATATTCCTGATAAAAGGGTTTCTGTCAGTAGAGTAATGCACTAAGTCTAAAGTCTTTTCAAGTAAACTCAGAATAAATAAAGTGGGACCAGGAATGAGACTGAAGTTTGAAAATTGGTTAAGTTAAACTATTATGTAAGACTGTCCTTATCAAATAGCCCAGGAAAGAAGGATTCAGTGCAATACTACCCTGAAAAACAGCAACTGGGGACCATAACAGAAGACAGTTTCTTATCTAAAAAGCCTCAAAAAAAGCTCACGGCCTTAAAGTGGAGAAAAAAAACCCACAACTGCAACTTTCAACACCTAAGATGATGATCAATTAGAAACAGCATTTCTTTATTGACAGTATTTATAAAATGGCCATGACAATGTAACAAAACCACTACAAGACTGTTCAGAAAAGGTCAACAGAACTTGGAGAAATTATCTCATGCAAGACATGAGAACCACAGTGTAGTGAGCTTGAGGAAAAGCCAAGCAATTTGATTACTGGGTCTAAGTACTTACTCGAAGTCTGCCGACAGACATAAGCAACTTCATGCTGCAACCAAAACTGACCTCAAGTAAATGTCACTAGGCTTTTTGTACCAGTAATTTACCACTGCAACAGCTTAATGAAGAGAACAGAGTTCATCTTCAAGAGTACACTTGAAACTGACTTCTCCTGGGCATAGAACCTTTGCCCAGAAACAGGAGTAGATGATCACCCCAAAGTACTCCAGGTCACACTTGGAAGTTCTCCCATCTCAAACTGACAGGGTTTGAAGCTAATTCTATGATCTGCTGCAGTTCTATCCAACTACACCCAGCTTTAATTGAGTATTTTCCTACAATCACCAGCATGAAGCTGTAATGGTTTTAACTATCAGCTGAACTACAGCCTCCCAGCAGCAACAGCGAATAGTGGATTTTATCTGCCTTACTTACATGTGAAAAAAAACAGAAGCTGCCTCTAAGTGTGCCTATTCTCTCTTTCCCGTACAAGTACAAAGAGATCAGTGTTGCCTTTTCCCAGGGGAGCAAAGCAGCTTAGAACTTCTACATAGGAAATCCAGCTATGTACAGGTATTTTGCTAGCAACAGAAGAGCATTACCTAATTTAGCAAAAAGATTTTGCTTAGCTTCTATTCACTACAAGCAAACTAGAACTAGTAAATCCAAGTTCACTTAAGTTTCTGTATAAGTATCAGTACTTACTATAGTGTATCTGGAGGACCAATAATAAGGACTTCCCATCGATAAAGATCATTGTCATCTATTAAGCCCGCTGAAAATCCTTCCACTGGATTTTTGTTGAGCTCTGTGTAGGAAAAAGAATTTAAGAGTAACTTTAGGTGTCTACAACATGCATTTGCTGGTTTTGCTCACGTCTCTACGCAACCAAAAAACCCTGTGACATTTGGAACTTGCTCATGGAGTTATGGCCTGGGTGAGTACCCTCAGCTCCCCACCACAAACACTTCTGCCAGAGCTGGGACCATGTCTGACCCTCAAACTACACAAGTATACCGTGAGCAGAAGGGCCAGAACAATGCACAGCTGTGGGACACGGTCTCCTAAACTAGATACCAAGGAGTTGTTTAAGTCAGGAAACAGGTGTTCTAATAATAAAAAAAGCTTTACAAGCACCCCGAGGAGCCAGCTCAAACTAAGTCTGTCTTCTAGAAAATATTAACAGAAGACCAAAGTCATACTATGTTTTTATTTAAAAGTAACCTTCTACTTTACTGAAACTACTTTTTTTTTCAGAATCTGAAAGCATTTGACACCTGTGCTAGTGAGTTCTGGAGATAATGATTTACTATATTTTCAACTAGTAAAAGAGAACATAGAAAATAATCTGCTATGCTGTTCAGGTATGGGGTTGTGGGTTTTTATTTCTTCCTTTTGCTTCACAGTTTTTTCCATCAGTGATAAGCAATACAGCATTCTAAGTGTAAAGGCTACTTCATACAGTCACTGCCAGATAGGGGCTTCTCTGGAAATAGCTACGCACAAGTCACAGCTAGGTCTACACTCTACTGAACTTCTGTTTTCAGCCTGCTCCAGGGAAAAAAAAAACTGTAAGATCTGGAATTAAACACTTCAAATGAGTTTTGCCTAAAATCCAATGGCAAGGGTAGGAAGGGAAGAACTATTAACTGACAGCTTCAGGTCAGAAGTTACATTAAATGCCATATTTATGCCAAATGCAAATTCTTCATCCAGCATTTTCAACAGTACATACAAAGTCCTGATAGATCCTGGGATAGGAGAAGGGGGAGAAGAAGTTAATTCCTTCAACTGGTCAGAATTTCCAGATTGAATTAAGAATCGTATTTATTGTGAAAAAAACCCTACTTATTTTACAACCTGTCAGACACTATGCAGCCCTCATTGCTCTGTTCCACAGCACAGTTTGTCTACATATTCCCATTCTGTAAACCAAAAAGCTGTATTCTGCATTGGTTTCTCAGCATTACACAGACCTAAATTCAGAGTGCCTTACAATGCCCTCACATACATGCAGAGGAACTTCAAGTGAGAACCTTGTACTCTTCTGGAGAAAAGGCTGCCAGTAAGTCCAAACTGATTTGCCCATAAGCTTGCAATCACTGGTTGCCAATTAAGTTCTCAACTATTTAAAGAGTGGTTGAAACATGCAAGAAGAATCAATTCAAGCCCTACACAGAGGAGTCTAAGTCCACATGGGGAAAACAAAGCATTCAGCTCACATGAAGGACCAAGGTGCTGAAGAGGTAGATAGCAGAAACATCAAGTTTGGTCTCTGGTAATTTAGTCCAATTTATCAATGCCAAAATCCCAGGGAACATACAGGAAGGGGGTTTCCTAAGAGCTACTCAGATGGGTGTAATCAGGAGGTGAGGTCAACCATCCAATCTCCAAGGTGCAGGACAAAGTCTTGGGTATTGAGCCCAACCATGTTTTTTCCAGACAGTGCCTGAAAGAAAAGGCAATGTCACAGGCTCTCTACCCAAGATGCAAACTTCAAACCCAAAAACTACTGCATGGCCACATCTCCTCTAAGCAAATGAGTTTTCCCACTCTGGCATCTATGAAACTCTATGGAAACAGCGGCACAAGCCTAAGTAACTATTTAATTTTAGCTGAAAGGGCAGATAGTCTAGGTGAGCATCTCACATTAAGAGAGAGCTTCACCAGTCCCTTACTATCTCCTTAATACAACCATTCCTTCAGCATGGTGTATTACAAGTTCCACCATATTAGTAGTTGAATATAACCTGCTTTTTTCATGCAGGATTTAATTTTTAAAAGATTGCCTATTGCTTGTGAAAAGGTCATCTCTGCTCAGGACACTTATATCACCCTTTCCATATTATTAGCAATGTAATACAGAATATCCACCATTGTAACTACAGAAGTCAGAATGCAAATACTAGGTTTGAGTAGCTCACCTAAGACTTTCAAACCTTAAGCCTGTGAAACACAGGTACCATAATTTCTGAATTTTCATAGAGAAGAAATTATTCGTGCCAAGTTCTGTGTACTGCTGTAACTCAAACTGCTCACATTTACCTTCTTGTTTGCAAGTTATTACTGCTCGCTGACAAGACTTAAAAGAAGACAGCCAGAAGACTAAAAAATTCAAAATGCTTCTTTCTACTTAAATATGCCACACTATTTCCAAGGCAAATATACGTATTTTCTTCTCTATTTCTTACTATGTGCTATTTCAATTTCTTTCTACATCTGTCTCAGCCTCAAACAGCATTATCCCTAAGTAGTTCAAAACATTTTTGTGCATTTATTCCCAAAGAAAGACAGTTTTTACACTCAGACTCACACCTAGGACTGTGTAGCACTATATTGCAAGAGATCTTGTGAGGACTAAAATTGCTGGATGCCAACTCCTTTAGTGCAGAACACCTGTAAACTGTATGACAAGGACAATCATTAATGAAAATATCTAGCTAAAGCAGTTAAAGAAGTCTGCTTAGTGGATGTTGCCTATAAAGCAAATGAGCACATTACTTCTTTTACAAGAGGTGGCATCAGTCTCGGCTTGTGAAAGGGTTATTTTTCTTCCATGACAGCAATACTGAAGCACAGCTCAAACAACTGCTGATTGCAGAAACAATCTGAGGAAAAACAATTAATATAAGCTCATACACCTTCTCCACAAGAGGTAAGCAGAATTACCAATAGCAATTTAAAAATGAGCTTTTCCATCCAGATTATTTATACTAAACTAAACAACATAGCTGGTAGGCAGAAAAAAAAGGAGTCTTGGCAAAGTTCTGCACTGAGACATGAAAAGCATCATCCTTGGCTGCCTTACCATGGATAGCCAAAAGCTGCTACTCATTAAAACTTGCCAATGCTGAGGCCCAAGGTTTGTTTGGCTTTGTTTTTTTCCCTGGATATAGTCAGTGCTGCATATCGGGAAAGTTAACCAGTAGTACTACCTGTCTCTTGCCTCTCTCTTCTCTAGCTGAGCCTCACTCAGTAGTGAAATCCATGTACCAAAATCCCAAAGGAACAGAAATGAAGGTAGGGCTCGAAAGGAACACACACACAACGGCTCAGGTGAACAGGGCTGGTACCAGGCCGGTGTCACTGCCCACTGACCAAGCAACACTGACACTGCACCCAGAGCAAGGGACACCTGCTCCCTGTGCCTGTCAGTCCCCACCAACCACAGCACTGAACTGCCTGCAGCCTGAACAGGAGCTTCCCCAGACAAACATGTGGATAAAACAAAGGATCCAGTTCCCTTCTCCAGGCAGGGACAGGGGAACAAGCTCTTGGTGCAGGTCCTCTACAAAGCCCTGCTGAAGAACTGTCCTACAAGTCCTGGAAAAGCAGAGAAGCCAGACACCTATGAAGAATTGGATCCTTCCATGTTATTTTTCCAACAGCTTTACTTTGAGATTTCTTGTTTAGCTAAAGATATGCTGTACTTTTTAAACATAGATGAGTTCATTAACACATTTCCATCATGGCCATGCCTAACTAAATGCCATTTACTTGCTACTACTATGTATTACACTCTACGGTTTAGTATTTCTGGCAGTATTATTTGCATTTCTGATTATTTAATGTAATAAGCATTTTCCTACCCAGTTAAATAAAGAAAAAACAACAAAACATTCATACACTTAGTCTAGAAGCGGTTTCAGGTTGAATCCTCTGCAGACCAAGCAACAGCTGACAGCCAAAGCAGCACACACCTGGACAGCTGCCAAGCAACGACATACTTGGAACAGAATCCAGTGTCTGCTTATAAATTAGACATTCAGTTCCTTTAATCCCAGTCCTGAACCTGGAATTAAATCCAATACCTGATTTGGGAGGTGAGGAAGACTAAAGGCCCATAATCCAACAGAGTTGTTTAAATCCAGAACAGACTTTAAAGCCCCATGGCTCCCTTTCCACATGATGTGCCACACAACACACGGTCTGTCCCTTTACCTTTTACTAAAGCAGAACTAAATTACTATTGCCTTAAGCTTGAGCCAACACAGTACCATGGGCTGCACTTCCAGTTTCAGTGTTTAGTTTACATCAAGCTACTGATGTTCCCACACTCACTGAAACTGCCTTTATATAAACCAAGGGACTTCACCAATCCCTGAGCAAAACAGCATCAACAAAAATGACTAAGCAGAACGAGCCCCATGGCCCCATGGAACAGCTACGTACGGCATCCAAACTTTTCAGCCTGGTGTCTCACCCAGCCAGCCACTGCATATGAACACTTTGGAGTATTTTGAGCTACATTACAGTACAAAGCTTTCAAAAATATGAGCTCCTGTATTTTTTTAATAGCAACCTCTTTAGTAAGTTACACAGTGTTTGAGTTTTGTGCAGCCACTGGATAGAGTACAACACAGAAACAGAGACTAGTGAGCCCAAGTCCTGGCTAAGGCTTCTGGATAAACCACACAGGTGGCTTACACAGCTCTCAGAACAAGCAGGCTGGATCAGCTGCACCTTAGGCTTGTCTTGTCTCAGTTGTTTTTTGTGAGGCTCAGCACCAGTCCAGAAGCTTCTAACAACTGTTCAGACTTGAAAATCCTCATTCTAAACTCTCCTTCTCTGTACCCCACATGGTGACTTCCATATAGTCCTATTACTTCACTGAGGTCAGTTACGATTTCCAAAACTTTGCTGCCTGCAGACCCAGCTGTACATCTCAAATTCTAGAGGACTAGGGCTGAGATTACAATACAGTAATATGATCTCCCTGTAGAGATGTATTCCCCAAGCTCTTCATATTATCTTCTTTCATCATGTTCTGTCTTGCTCCACCAGCACATCCAAGAACTTCAGACAAAGCATAGCACAAAATATGCACACACTCCTGATAGCCACTGTGGGAGGGACAAATAGACAACATTTAAAACAGAACAGATTTAGTCTCAGAAGGACACTGAAATTACTTTGAAGGGAGACAGGATTGTCTTTACCACTTTAGTCTTAAGCAGTGATTCTACCAACCATTTCAGTGGCAACTTTAGGCTCTTAACTTTAGCCTGGCACCTAATTTCCACTGCTCCACACATCGCACCCTCTTAATAAGGGCAGTATTTCAGACTTCTACAAATCAAACTCTCTAAGCTCAGGGAATTTGTAAGAAGGGTTGCACCAGCAGCATTAACAGGCAAGCTGCATCTCAATGCAGCGCGTCACACCTTTGTGTACTGCTTCACCTGCCATCTCCTCAGCTATACCCCTGAAGTCTTTCATGGATTTGCACGGTGAAGCAGACTTTGAGAGGACAGAAGACAAGGTTGGAGATTTCTTGTTTGATTTTTGTGGCCATGGCCACAGCTTAGCTTTGCAAACAAGTGGAGAGCAATGCTATCCCAAAGTTCCTAAAACTGCCACTACAGGTTTGAGGATTAAGGTACCAGAGAAATTTGAGTAGACAGAGATTGGAATTCTTTTATGAGTAAGGTGTTGCATTATTCCAGAAATTAGGCTAAGAACTGAGTTTCTTGATTCTGTATATTCTGTAGCTCCACATTCATAGGAGTCATGGCATACCTGAGAACAGACATTTAGGAGTTCAAGTTAGTTATTTAATGGAAAACTGAGTCTTAATTACACCAACCAGGAGCTTGCAGGTCTTTGGTACTTGCCTTGGTTCTTAAGGAGCTCCCCATAATCCCTTAACCACATGGAGGTGGACACCAGTAGACACTGTCAATACTGCTTCAGATATCTCTCTCAAGGGTCCCAAAACCAGCTCTTAGACAGTCTCAATTAGAGCACAGATACACAGAAACTAACCAAACCTGGCAACCCAGTTCTACCCAGCTCACGATCTCTTACCATGCACCATTTTACCTGAGAGTCCCTAAGACAGGCAAGAAATCGTGATCTATTTTGAGATATTTCCTTTCTGCAGCACTCTTCATACACAGACCCTTCTGTGCACACACACTCAAACCAATCCTTTTCCAACATCCCATGCTACAGAAGGAAGGTCTGTTTCCTTCTTCCTCAATGCATTTGCCATTAAGCAAGTATCTAAACTCAGTAACTTAAGTAACTGTGGAGCACATTGTGCCTACTAAGCCCACAAATCATTCCTTTCAAAACAAACATGGTCTTTAAATTACTTTCCTGACTGAATCACTGGAAACACAAAACATACTCATCTGATGAAAACCTTTGAAACTCATAGTATTGTTTGAAGTTTTGAAAGTTATGCTTCCAGAATTAAGGTTCTCAGCAGTAAGTTCAGAACATATATTCAAATTACTATCAGTCATGTAATTTTGAAGAAATCAAGACAAAATGTTTCCTGAAGAGCCCTCTTTGACTAGACTGCTAGAAGCATGCTCAGTATTCCATTAGACCAGAATCCAGCACAGTTGCACCACCCAGATTAAAACAGAGGTTGAATAAGGTCTGTTAAAAAACCACAACAAAACTATTCCCAGTAAGGTCTGAATTTTGAGGGGAAGTGTTATGAGGAAAGGAAAAACAAGGGTAGTAAAAAGAATTGGAAGAACCAACTCTGAACCTGATTCTGAAACCCACATGTAAAAGGAAGCAGTTATGTCACTAGGGACTATTCAGCGCTTTGCCCATAAGAGTCAACTGCAGCACAGGGCCATGTTCATCTCTCATGTTCATCTCAGTGTGACAGCCACCTCCACTTCATCCTCGGTGTTTGATGCCTGCTTCCACTCTTAGGCGTGAGACAAGTATTCAATGGATATTTGCATCTGTCTGTATTTGAGATGGTCACCCTCAGCAGCATTCAAGAGATCTTATCAGGATAAGTAGTTTCTGAGACTCCATAATTATCTCATCCTGAAGCAGGTGTCAAAAATGGGTCAGATGAATCACACTCTACATGCACTTATTTCTCTCATCTACAAAGGAGGCTACAAGTTTCAGATACCTACTGCACACAACTGCTGGAATTTGGTAAGACCAGCATCATCCTAGGTGCCATTAATGTAGCTGAGTTTAGCATGACGAGAAGTTAATTCACTTCTTAAAAGCTATTTGCAAATTACCAGCAGACTAATGCTAAGAAAAAAAAAATAAAAATCCATCCAAGTATCTTCTGAGCAGTCATATACACACTGATCATGAAACAGCACTGCTGCACAGAGCCAGGAGTTCTAGGATGTGTATCGTTCACAGACAAGAACAGAACACTAATAGAAATCCACTGGAAAGTGGCATGCCTATGCCACAGGGTAATGTTAACATCTGAGGAGTTCATCAGGAGCTTTCCTCATCATATGCATAAGCTGTTGTGCAAGTCAAGGACAATTTTCCAACTTGTTTTCTCTCCTGCTTATAATATGAATAACAGGTCTGCATATCCTAACTTAAGCCACATTATTTATTCAGAACTGTTTTAAGACATTCCTTTAAATTCCTGACAGCACCATCTTCTAGATCAGCACCAAGTGCCAGCCAGCTAAAAAACCAGCCAGCTTGACCTATAAGGTGTGTGAGGACAGTATGGAAATAGGTTTCCCTTAACAATCCACACACAGAGGTATGTGAAAACCTTTACAGATGGTTTCTATCAAAAAGCCTTTACTATTATTCTAAACCTGCACAAAAACTGCTAACATTTCTCTCCAGGAGAGCAGTTATTTCTATGGAACACTATTTCAACTAGATTGCTGTACTTAGTGCTCTTACAAAGGTCTGGATATCTGATCTCTGCTCCAGCTGATATGCTTTGGACCTGAGAGAAGGAAAGAAAAGCAAATACGAACATTTACACTTGTAGGGTGGCCTAAAGCTCAAGCCTACTTGCACCTGTAAGTGAAAGATCTCACCAAGTGACCAGACACTGACAGATAGACACATGCCACTGAAAACTGAAGCACAAAGCAGGTGCAACTCAGTGATAGCACAGGGCTGCATGTGAAGGGCTGTCCTGATTCCGTTCCCATACACTGGAACAAAAAGCAGACAGGAGACTTTCAGGAGTCACATGCCCTCTTCCTCACCCAAGCCACCTGCTCTCCCTTTTCCAGGCATCCAACTCTGCACACTCATTTTAGTATTTGGTTAATTCTTGCCTTCAGAACAGCAGCCACCTTTCAGTTCAGTTCCACTTCATTAGAACTCCATCTCTATGCTGGGAACAAGCTGTTGTATTTTAGATCAAAACAGAAGTTGATTAAACACACTACAGGAAGAAAATTTAGAAGAATGCCAATTTGATGCAAATAAGTTTCATCTACAAAGGTCACTTATTTTCAAAGTGTTTAGCATAGGGCTTTGAGGGAACTAAAAACCAACGTGTACCAACCACAGAAGGTACCAAGTAATCCTATATCAGTTGAACATGCACGCATTGTTCCAAGTCTGTCTTGCATTAAAAAGAAATAAAGGTTATAAAGATTAAAAAGATATAAAAGAAAGTCAAGGCAGAATCAGTTATAATTACAACATGTGAATGGTCTTCAGATGAAACCACTCTACTTGACTTATCCCTATCAGTTTCTCTTAAAAAAAAATTAAGAGAATTTAAAATTTAAAAAATCCCCACCAAATCCTTAAGTTTTCAGTTCTGCAGCAAGTAACTACAGTACTGAAGTTGGAATCAATATCAATCGCACAAGGCAAGATATTATAGTTGGTTTTGGATGATTTAACATCTCCAAACGAAGCTCTTATCAACAAAGCAGGAATTCTTCTAATGAAAGTCTTTTCTCAGATGGTATTAATTTTGCTCCTTACTTCAGAGGATCTCCAGCAACATTCTCCCACTCCACTATTCTGAAACAAAACAGGAATAAATCGCTCTACTGCCAGATCCAGATATGCCCATACTTTGGTGTAACTTGCAATGCCTTGTTTGGGGGGCAGGGAGAAGAGAAGGAAAGAACTCAGAGTTCATGGTAAATTTGGTTCTTTCCCTGAAACATTAGTAAACTGAGCTAGGCAGAGCCAAGGCTGTGACTCCTTCATGAGGCAGCTAAAGTTTATGAAGCAGGTTATTGCTTCATTCTGTTCAAGCAATTGGTTGAGTCATCAAGCCCTTCCATTCTGAGGTTTAGCTAAACCTCACTTTCCAAAACTGCCAGCATCTCTGAAATTTTGCTGGTGACTGCTGTTATAAATACTCTTTTCTTTGAAGATGGAAAGTCCTGATTATTTCTGCAAGAGGAACATTTGGAAAACAAACACGCAGCAGGCAAAGTTAGCCTTCACATTTATCATGTTACAGTGCAACAGAAATTCAGGCTGCTTGTGCTGTTGTAGCGACTAGTGTCTCAGCAAGGCCTGTATTTTAGCAATGATATTGTCCATAAAGTCATCTGGAACAAGATAGCTTTTATAATTCTGTCAGCACAACCTCACAAGAAACAGGATTATCTCATCTGCTGTAACAGATGAGATACTACAGTGCTGGGGGGGGTTGAGTGCTACACACATGCTGTACCTAAGCACCCCAAAAAGCATCAGACGAGAAAGACTAATGGTTATCTAAAAACATGAAAGTCTTTAAAAAAAAAATGCAGGGAGGTTTATAATTTCAGGACCACTTAAAATGCTACTAAGTCTGACATGTGCAGGACCTTGGAGTCTTAACTATTTGGGATAATACAGAATATTATTGTCCATATGAATAGACCTTCACAACGGAAATAACATGCTATCTAGTACCAAATTAATACTTCACATCAGTGCCACTCAAATGACTATTTTACAGACAAACTTACTGTAAGCCAGTACTCAACTGTAAACACAGGATTCTTATACACCAGCCCCCCCAAAACTATGCATCTCAGCTTTGATATATAAAGTGATCTTCACTCTGCAATTCCCTCTCCATTCACTACTCAAACAGATTTTTTAAAAAGTCCTATCTAATTGCCAAAAATGCAACTAGCTCAACATTACATGGAAAGATTCTTCCACAGAAGAAAGTAAAAACTGTTGAACTATCACATTAAGTATTTAATACAGTTTTCCAACTTGTTAATTTTTAATTAGACATTTCTGCTTTGAAATAGAACCTGTGTACACTTTAAACTGAAATAATGCCATGTTTCTCATGTTTAAGCAAAGCGTTAGTGTGGCTTTTTCTGTATCCTAAATTGGAGATTATTTACAGCCCAGCACAACTTCAGCCAACAAAGGCATGGTTATTCCCATTTCCAGTGCTCCATGTTTATGTTAAAGAGAACTCGCACTTCTAGTTCCACCGTGCACTACTGATTTAACTGCGTCCTCCCTCCGTGATTTTGCTGGTTGAACTAGACAAGTCTGCCTACTCTGAAGTCTCTGTGTCAGCAAGAATTTGGCAGAAAGATGAAATAAAAGTATTCAGAGAAATACCTCCATCTGTAAAACCCTTGGGCTTCGCAGCTCTGGAGACTGGAAGAGAAGCTTTATACACTCTTGTCTCAATCCCTTTTTAAAGTGCATAAAGTTTTGGGGTTGTAAAAAGAAAAGTGTTTATCTTCCCCCCACCCCCCTGGGGGGTGAACTCTGCTAACCCAGTGCCACCAATCTACAACTCGCTGTAGACTTTTTTTTAAGTTCAGAGGCACTTTTTTTTTTTTCTTTTAGTTTTTCTTGCACCTTGCTTGCAAGAAATGGTCAGGTCATGGCTTCTATTTAACATTATTACCAACCCACAAAATGCCCCTCTCCTTTAAAAAAAAAAACAACAAAAAAACAAAAAAACCGAGCAAATATGTTTGAATTTTAAGATATTTCCAGAAGCTGCTTCAGCTCACAATTAAGTTGATTTGAGAGCAAACAGCATTTAGTTTTACAGATATCCATGGATATCTGATCCTCCAGCTCTAGTTAGACTACCCTTTTTAAAATGGCTTTGGTAGTAGGAGATCCCCACTCAGCACTTCCTTAAAACTCTAAAAAAGCCCCAAACCAAAAACCCAAAATCATAAAAACTACTCAAAGTTCTAACTACCTTGAATTGTTCTTGTGCCTAAAAGCAGGCAAGCACATGTCAATATAAAAACAACTACTATGCTAAGTCCCTGAAGATCCAGCTCAATATTTCATTAGCAAAGGCACTGTGAAGCCACAGAATCTGGGAGATTAAAAATGTACCCACATCTAACTTGAAGTTATATTTTGTGACTGTCACTGAATGTCCCTTCTCTCAGAGCATTATCAGCATCCAGAACATGACACTGAAGTGCACAAGCATGTTGTACATATGGTGCTGCCGGTACCAGCTCCCTGCTCAAGTTACAAGCCAGCTTGCTTTGGAGGGGGGGGAAAGGGAGTCTGCCTTCATACACTTATTGCAGCAACTTCAGGTTATGTTCTCAAGTTTTGCTCTGTTTGATAAGACCCATTGTTTTACATCTCACGGACAACCAGCAGCCTCACCACTTGACTTATACTTTGACAAAGTACTCAGGAATTAAAACAGCTCATTAAAGTACTCCATGCCAGACACCTCCTTTCCCCATAATTAAGAACCAAAGCATACAGGGGACCAAACACATAGCCACTCTGAGAACTACTGTTCAACATTCCTCCTGCCATTTATTTTTCTCTTGGCATCAAAGATACATCCTGGGTCTCACCATTAAAGAATTTTTATAATCCTCAACTGCTCCACCATTATACAAGGCTTCAAATTCTCACTTCAACCTCCCCCCATTTCTGGATGTCTTGCTCAAAAGCCTAACAGCTTCCACTTCAGATCTCTTGTGATTACTGAAGCATAGCGAATGATCTAAAGCACTTTAAATTAACTTAGATAATATAACACATATCAACTGTCTGTTTACTGTCCTCCAAAACCCAACCACCAGGTACAACCCCATGACTCACCACACTTGATACAGGCAAAAACTTCGTGGAGTAGAGAGACTGAATGAATATCAGTCCCATCAGGGCAAATACCACTACAGTGTTGATTTTTGGTTTGAGGTGGAGAAAGCAGTGTGGGTATAAACAAAGGGACACACTGGAACAGCTGAGACTTGGAAGAAGACAGTCAGCAGTAGGGAAGGAAGATAATGAAGCTCAATCTCTGCACTGCAAGTTGAAGCAGCCTGACACCAGAAAAACCAGTGTCAGTCCAGTTCAGATGTCACCTAGAAAATAGTTTCTTCCATACATTATAACTTTCCGGGTCAGTTACTTCACACTCCTGAAGCATTCAAGACTATTCTTCAATGCTCACCACGCTTCATACACAAAGTTACTTTTAATATGGTTTCAATTTCTTTTAGTATGTGTAAAGGGATACCAAAGGTGTTGAGATTACTCAAATCACAAAATTCCCAAAAGCAATGGTGTAAGCAATGGCTGCAGTCAGTACAGCTGAATCGGTAATAGGGGCAACTGGAAAAGCTCACCAGTTTTTACCAGTACACATGAAGCCTGCAGGAGTTAAACAGAAGTCCTAGATCTAGTAGTCTACAACTCTACTTACATATCCAACCAACCTGTGCTTACACAAGGTCTTACGACCTCACAAGACAACAAAAAATACACCACAGAAACTGAATCTTTATCATCAAGAGACTTCAGCTTTATGTCCAACTTTCTTTTGTGAGGCACAACTAGTAGATTAAAAGAAACTCCAGACAGCTGAACAACTATTCTAGGTTACAAAATGCTTGTTTTTATCAAGTTAGAGAGCAACTACTCTACACTATTGTTTTCCCTTAAAGGATCATATATAGGAGAGAAGCTTCACATCACATCCAGTCTGGAGCTCCTGCAGTAAGTCCACACCAAGGCATTACTAGCTTATCTGAACGTGCAGACACCTCACTGAGTGTCACTATTAACTTCAGCAGTTACCAGGGCATTAATAGGTGCATGTTGATGTTCAGGACTAAGGCCACAGTATGAGACTTTTAGCCACGGTTATGAGATTTTTTTTATTTTTTTTTTTTAAGAGCGTCACCTTAAAGGGGTAAAACATTCTGTGCTAGCAGTTAACGACACTGAAGTTTCTCAAAGCGATCATCAACCAAAACCAGAAAACAGTGCTGGAGATGCACAAATACACAATCCAGCTCACTATACCCAGTTATGCAACCTTATCTCCTTACTGCTAACAATGCTGTTTTCCACCCTTAGGCTTCCAACGACATTAAATGAAGTCTCGGGCCAAAATCCTCCTCCGGGAATTCGTGTACCACTCAGTGACCCTGTCCCTTTTGTATGGCTACTCGGCCAACTCCAGCCAGCGCTGTAATTGCCCGAGTTTAGGTACACGTAGCACACATTTCCTTATCTGGGTACGGAGCAATTTTTACGTAAGGGGTGAAAAAGGTGACCAGATTCTCCCAAGGTGCCAGGCCGACCCGTGCGCTTCCTCGAGCGGATCGCCGTATCCCGGCCCAGCAGGCAGAGGATGCGGCGAACATGTGCGAGTGGGGGAGGGAGGCAGCGCTGCCGGCTCGTTTCCCTTTAAGTGTGGCCGCGCACACATGGAGCCGCATTGTGCGGCCCCGCGCATGCGGGTCCCCTCGGCGGGGCCGGGCCGGGCCAGCTCGGCCGCCCGCCCGCCCGGGGACAAAGGGAGGGGGCGCGGCGACACCGAGTCCGCCTGACACCCCGCTGACACCCCGTTCCCCTCCGCCGTCGGCCCGGGCCCGGCGCCCCGGCCC
>VZTX01035197.1:0-11398 GCA_013400915.1 Pardalotus punctatus | reverse complement strand
TATATATATATTTATAAAAATACGAACTAAAGGGCTGGGGTGGAAGGGATGAGATGCAAGCCCTGGGCCAGCAGCAGCTCCGTGCACATGGCAGGTTTTGACCCATTCTGCTTCTGCCTGTCCTCAGTCCCTCATCAGCCCACCAGGGCAGCAGCCAGCAACAAGAGCTCATCCTGCCAAGTTCTAGCCCAGGGCTGGGCAGGGTGCTGAGCTGGTCCAGAGCCTGTCCACCCACCAGCCATCCCTCCCTCCTACATCACCCTTTCCTGAGGCTCCAAGGCCTGAAGTAACAAACACACAGCTCTTCCCAGGCGCCAGCTGTGCCCCCACAGGGATGGGTACTCCAGCACACACTCCCTGGCCAACAAGGACTCGTTCCTGTGGAGATGGACAAGACCCACCTCATGCCTCTCCCCCTGCCCAAAATACCCCACAGGAGGTTTCCCCCTGCCTGGAGGTTCCTGCTTTCTCTTCCTCGAGTGACTACGGTGCAAATGGCACAGGGTGACGTAGTCCAGAGACACCCCCCACACCAGAAATGGAGGATGCTCCTTGTTCCCAAGGCTGCCCTTCGGCTGTTCCTGCTACCTCAGCCGCCCGTCGGGTTTGACGGGCCCCAGTTCTGATTTGGGGTCCGGGGAGAGGGAGCTCCAGGAGGTTTTGCTGCAGGTCTCCAGGGAAGTGCAGGTGGAGGAGCTGCTGACACAGACATTTGCCACAGACCAGAAAGTGCCGATGGCAGCGTCTGCCCAGTCCTCCAGCTCCTTGCCCGTCAGCCGTGCCTTCTGCAGCGCATCCTCCTCCGCTGCCTCGGAGCGTGGCAGGTTGAGGATTCCCCCCAGGCCCTGGAAGTTCTGGTCCATGTACTCGTTGTGGGGGGGGCCACCATGCAGCCAGTTGCTGTCGTCTGGGCAGGACAGGGAGAGAAGAGAGAGGGGATGAGCAGCACAGCAACATTCTGGCACCCTTGCAGGTCCTATCCCCACTCCACCGAGGCACAGCACTCCATCCCTTTGCAACCCCAGCTCCCCTCCAGCACAAGACAAAAGGATGTTGCTGCAGAAAGGACCTGACTGCCCTGCCAAGAGGCCCCCCACAGCTGCCCAGCGAACAGCCCAGTCTAAGGATTCATATGGGCAAGGGGCGTCAGTGGAAGGAGGGCTCCTGCCTGGTCACCAGCTGCAGCCCAGCAGCCAGCACAGGGGGAAATGCTTTGGACTGCCCACAGGGAGACCCTCCCATCCAGTCGCAAACTCCAGAGCATCCTCACCTTTCCTGAGAGGCTGCTTGCGGTTGAAGGTCTGGGGCACCACCAGGAACTGGTTCTCCCCCAGAGGCTCCCAGAACTGGAGGAGGCGGATGGTCCAGATGCCAGGGCGCAGGGGGTGATTGAGGGGGGGCTTGTACTGGGTGAACTCTGCCTCAGCATCTACCGTGATGTCGTAGGAGGCAGCAATGACATAGGTGGGGTCGATCCACACTACCGTGGCTGTCAGGTTGGGGCCCCGGGACCACTTCTGCATGGCCACTGGCTCATCAAAAGGCCCCATCAAGCCTCCAAAATTGCGGAAGAGTCTTTCCTTGGGGTCCCACTCCGTGCCCACCTGGAGGGACAGGACGTACAAGCAGTGAGGACACGGGGCAAGGAGACACTATCAGCTGAGGTTTTGTGTTTCATCTTCCCGAAACAGACAACGCATAAACTCTGGAGTCCAAGCAATGGACACCCCACCCTCCAAGGATCATATGCCAGCACTAATTCAGCTGTGCAAGGCTTCCTGCAGCTGCAGGCACTGGGCACTGCAGCCTCAGCTGCCCCTGAAAGATCCCCTGCAGGCCTGTTCTCCAACGATCAGCTTGCCACAAAAAAACCAAAATCCCGGACAAAGGGTTGTTCTCAGACACAACGGCAGCACTGTGTCCCTCCGTCCCCATGGCATGCAGGTCGGGGAGAGGAAGAAGAGCAGCAAGGTGTGAGAAAGCCAGGGAGGAAAGTGCCTCATTTACCTCAAGATTTTGCAAGCGGTTTGCCTGCCCTCCATGACCTGACAGCTTCAGAGCTCCTTGGGGCATCATCCACACCTCCAAGGACTCTGCCTGCCCAGTTGCCAAATTCTGCACTTCCTGCATCACCAGGTAACCCTGGAAATGGTCGTCATAGAAATATAAGTGCACACTGGAGGGGAAGCCTCGAGGCTCAAATCTGGAGAGATAGAAAGAGAGGTTTCAAGTCTGAGCATCAGCATCCTCCCAGCAGAAGAAGGCCACCACTTGGAGCCTGCATTGAGACCACAGAAAATACCCCACCTGCAGAGCTTGTCAGCCTTGGCTGCCGGTGTGGATGCAGCTTTGTGGAGCCCCAGCCTGGAGAAGGCTGTGTAGAAGGTGAGGGTGACATCGCTGAGGCCGCTGAGCCCATCAACACGGTCATAGACATTCTCCCAGTAGGCCTTGAGGGCCGGGGTGTTGGGGGGGTAGCTGCCATAGAGGTGCGTGTCCAGGATCTCCAACACCTCCTGATTCACCGTCGATTCAAACTTGCGGGCGAAGAAGGTGGGTCTGGAGAGTTGCTGGAAGAGCACAGGCATTTCTAACAGTGTTGGCTGTACCCACTCTGCCCTCCCACTCCAGCAGGATCCATCCTGCCCACTTTGAGGACACAGGCTAAGGAGGAGCACAGTACAGCCAGCCTGAATGTGGGATCCTCTATGACAGGATCAGTGGGAGCACACCAACAGTTACTAGTAACGCAGATGGGTTCCCATCTCTCCCACTGCCTCCCCCTTTCCATGCCCAGAAGCAGCCATGTGTCATCCAGCTCCTTCACTGCAATCTCTATTCTACAGGCCCCTGCTCCCTAGAGCCATTGCTGAGTCCTGCATTAGCCCTGGCCATGTGGCACAACCTGTAGGAACAGGGCCTTGAGCTCTGCAAGCCTGGGACTGCTGGAAAATCCTGCCACAACTGCTCTTTTCAGGGTTGGCTCTATCTCCCCCAAATCTCCTGCGTTCAGTCCACATCCCCACGCACTTAGAGCATGGGAGACGTTTTGTCACAAGGCATTTTGACCTGCCAAAGAAACAGAACTCTGAAGGGGTGTTATTAAAAAGGTATTTGCCCCAAGTGATAGGTTTGCAGGGAAAGAGCAGGAAAACAGGAGAGAAAGTTTGGGAATAGGAACAATGCTGCAAGCAGAAGCCTGTCTGCAGGGCAGGACAGTCAGGATAATCCCACTGCCTGTTTACAGACACATCTACACTGAGCCCCACAGCAGCTGGGGACCTGACCCTCCTTCAGTCCCTTGTGGGGACATGCACAGCAGCTGCCACTGCAGCCTGGGGTGTTCTTGGTGCAGCTTGGAGAGGAGAGGACAAGACAGGGAGGAGGAAAGAGAGCAGGAAGAGAAAGGAGGATCTTTTTCACCTGTAGCCGAAGGAAGTCCTGGGGTTTGAAGTCATTTGGGGAGCACCCGCACCAGTCGACTATGTGTTTATATTGGCACTTACAGCCCAGCTTCCGGTTCCAGTTGGTCACTCGGAGGTTGTTATCGACCAGTGTCTCACAGGCGTGGCTGTTCTCCAGGACCGTGTGGAAGAAGGACTGTGCAGGGCAGAGAAGGGACAGGCACCCAGTGGGATGGAGGACAGGTGGTTGATGGAGATCCCCTCTCACAGAAGAAAAGGACAGATCTCAACTGCTCCTGAACTGAAACTTATCCCTGTTCCCAGCACAGGGCCACACTTAAAGGACCAGGCTTGCACCAGTCCTTATCTGGCCCACAGGGTGACTGAACCTAAAGCTGGGCAGTATGTAAACATGACCCCTGACCTGTCTGCTCCTCTCTTCCCTCTTTCATACCCACGTCTGGAAAAGGCGAGGCACAAAGCTGCCTGAGCAGAACAAGAAACAGTCTTTGCAGCTACCCAGAGTAGGGATGAAGTAGGACAGAGATGTTAAATATGATGGGAAGAAAATCTGACCCGTGGCCCACAGCTAGCACCCACCTCAGCTGGCAGGAGTGTGTAGGTGTAGAACTGGCGCAGCTGGGACACCAGCTGGTCGTCAGCATAGACCACATATTCCACAAAGCTGCGTGTCAGCGAGAACCAGTCGGAGCCCCCATCCACCACGATGCCCTCAGGGATATGGCGTTCACCCAAGCGCCACATGTGGGAGTCACACTCGTGGAACAAGCGGTCCAGGCCCTGCTTCTTGATAAACCTGGGCATGGGGATGAGGATGAGATGTTAGAAGTGTCAACCACTTTTCTAAGTGCAGCTACATGCAGAACATCCTCTCCCTGCCACAGCTGTTTCAGTTCTTTTCTATTTCAGCTCTGCCTCTAGCTGAGATTACCTGGCGTTGTCTCGGCCGTGGGACTTCAGGAAGTTCTTATCTCGGTATTTGGACAGGAACATCACCAGTTCATCATTGGTCCTGAGGTGCAAATTAAGAATCATTAATGCCCATGGGGCGAACCAGCCCAGTAAACATTCATTCTGCAAGAGCCATTAGACACAAGGAGCCCAAAGCTGCTGACTCAAACACTTGTCCCATCACCGGGCAGACACAGACACAGCCTCTTTGCTGTCTGGCGCCTCACACGCATGTTCCCCGGCAACACCCAGACCGCAGGAAAAAACGGCCTCCGAGGTACTGGCTCTGCACGCATGGGACCAGCCTGGCCCTGGAGCATCATCACCAGCATGTGGGTGCAATCTCCAACCCCATCTCCCTCAGCTCCCTGCTCCTCCTTGCCCCTCCCAAGGCTGCTGCAGCATTACACAGCCCCAACACCTCCAGCACCCGCCCCTGTCTCAGCAAGGTCCTCACCTCGTGGGGTAGTCAGTAGCACTCAGGTTGATGAAGAAGTCCCAGGGCCACTCGGACAGTTCCAGCAGGTCCTTCATGCTACGCAGGTACATCTTCAGCAGGCTGGCACCTCCCCAGATGGTCACCATGCGCCAGGGCGTCACACGGATGTTGGGGTAGTGCCGGGCCAGCTCCACGGCCTCGCGATGGAGGTAGTTGGAGCGCTGCCAGGGAACATGGCTCACCCTCAGCAAGGAGCTCATCCTCCTGGGGCTCTGCTTTCCTTGCCACCAGCTCAGGGTCAGCTCTTGCAGCAGCCTCCACAGTGAGGGAGGCAGCAAGCAGGGTAGAGGGAAGAGAGCCTGCTTCCATGGGGTTGCAGAAATAGGGGTGGGAGAGTCACAGCTCCACAGCAGTGAGGACTAACCCTATCCACCCACTTTCCCCACTCACCACTGCCTGCGCCCCAGCTCTGCTCCCTCTCCCAGTGACAGATGGAGCAATTATCACCCACCCCCTCACCCCTGCCACACACCTTGTCGACGTGGATGTAGAAGAAGTGCTGCTGGTGGTACACGGCCTTGATGAGCCGCTTCAGCTGGCGGATGGCCCTGCCATGCACCACCAGCATGTAGGCAATGCGCACAGGCTTGCTGGGGGGCCCCTGCTGCAGCCGGCTCTCATCCCACTGGATCACAGGGCTGACCTTGCCTGCATGGGGAGGGAGAGGGCTGTCAGCTACTCCTGGCCTTGGCACCCACTATCTGGAGCTCCTGAGCAACGCAGGGGACAGCAGAGAAGCACTCAGCCTCGGGCAAAGCCAAAACTGGTTGCAGCGCCAAGGCATGGCAGCACACTCAGCCCCTTGTGTTACACTGACAGGGGGCTTTGGGAAAGGGGGTGTCCTCTGGTGCCTCAAATCATTAAATGCAGCAGGGCCTGGCTCTGACCCCTGCAGCACTGCAGGCTGGGATGAACAGCCCAATTTAAGGAGGCTGGCACAGCTTTGATTGGATTACAGAGGCAGCAGTAATCTGGGAATCAGTGACACATTGAGGCAGCTGTGACACATTGAGGCCGCTGTTTGCCAGGTGGTACAGTTTGATAACATAAGGAAGGTGGCCTACGCACCCTGCTGGGATATTCCCAACACCCAGGGGGACCAGGAGGACCCCAGCAGGACTCACCTGAGAGCTGGCAGTGGCGAGGCACGGACTGGGGCATGAGGCTGCCGGCCCGGTGCAGACACACCACGTTGGCGATCTCTTGTTGGCACTGTTTGCTGCTGGCCCGCGCCAGAGCTGACAGGGCATCCTTGCCCGTGATTTCGCACTTGGGGGTGAAGCTGTTCTCAGTGGGCTGGGGAGCCCCCTCCACACTGCCTGTATCACCCTGCTGGAAGATGGCCAGCTGGGCCTCCCTGCGCAGCTCCGTCAGGTTCCTGCGGCTGGAGGAGTCTGGCGCGGCCGGCAGCCTCCAGCCCGGTTTGTGCCTGGCTGTGACGGCTCTCACCACCTTGGACACCATGGCCCCGGGGCTGTCTGGCCGGCCCCGCCATCGGCCGTGCTTCCGGCCGGCACTGCTCCGGCGCCCAGCAGAGCTGTCCGAGTCCTTGGAGCCATCGCTGCTCTCGGGAAACCCAGTCTTTTTCTGCCGCTCCTGTTGCGGGTCCACGTGGATGCAGAAGAGAGGAGAGACAGCATTAACTCAGTCCTGCTTCCCCCTGGCTCTGCCAACACGCTCCTCGGAGCACCCATGTTCCCAGTTCCCATGGAACTCAATGCTGCAGCATGGCAGGTGCTCCAGGAGCAACCACCATGCAGCAAATGACATTACACAGCCCTTTCACCACCTAAAACCCCACGCTAAGACCCTACAGCACCCCCCTGCCTATGCCTCATCATGGGGATAGGCCCCTGTATGCCAGCACCCCAACACACCCAGAGGGTCCCACTCTCTCTCTGTGGTTTAGCTGCAGACTAAATGGCCACGATGGGTCATGTCCATACCACTCATCTCCAAGGTCCTGCCCACACAAGGACATCCCTGAAGCTGAGCACTGGGCTGTATTGGCTGGTGGTGGTGATTTCACTAGCAGGTAACTGGACCAGCTCTTCCCTGCCATGACCACACTGTGAGCCCAAGCCCAGCACAGCCAGAGTCCCAGGTGGCTGAGCTGCGCTCTCTGGGCTGAAAGCACCGGACAGGAATCGATGGAGGCTCCTTTCCCTGGGCCATGGCTCCCTGCACTGGGCTGGGGCAGGCACTGCCATCACCACCTTCCCTAGAAATCCATTCACAAACCCTCCTGTGGAGCCAAGCGGATGTGTAAAGGGAGCTTCGTTACCTCTGCCAGGCTGGCTGACCAGCAGAAACAGTCAGCCTGGGGAAGAGCAGGGAGCTGGGAAGTTTTCCTGCCACACTCGTGGGAAAGAACTTTCCCAGTGAGTGGTGCCCATGAGGTTGGGGCCACGTGCCCCCAGCCCACCACACGTGTTCCTGGATGACAGCCTGGCAGCTGCCTGCTCCAGCCCGGCCACCCAGGGCTCTCTCACAACACCCCCAAACCCTGACTGCCCAGCAGCTGTGCCAGGCACAATGGGGAGCTGTAAGGAACATCCAGGGGAATTCCTGAGCAGCGGCATCTCATGAGGATGGACAAATGCCTCACAAGGACAGCAGGACTGAAGCAGCTCCTCGCACAAGACTCCCCTGTGGGTGTAGCTGCTGGGAAGGTCAGAGCCAGGAGAAAGCACACAGTGAAGAGGCTGGAAAGTATTTGGAGTGATCTGCCCATTCCAGAGTCCCCAAACTACCCATATTGTGCTGCAAACCACAGCCAAACCGCTGCTTAAATCTCGAGGGGCTGGTTCAGTGGGGATCAGCCAAGTCTGTTTCCACCCAGACAGGCATCACGGGCAGCCCGAGACAGGCAGGGAACCTTCATTAGTCACCACACAAGACCATCTGTTCCAGAGCTATAAACCTGTTTTCCCCAGAGAGCATCACAAGGGAGGGCAGCCGGGTAGCAACAAGTGAGGAGAGAGTCCCTTCCGTGGGCTTAGCCCCATTCCTCCAGGATAAGACTGACTGATCCCACTGATATCCTGCACTCCCCAACACACCTGACTCTGGGGACACCCCCCAGTCGATGCCCACCCTTGGTTACAGTCCTGCTCATCCCCCTGGAAGGAGCCCTGTTCCCAGCTCAGGAGTATGCCTGGCTGCCTCTCCCAGCAGGGAGGTTGTTAGAAGCATCGCCAGCCTTTCCGGAGCTGCCAGCTAACGAACTCAAGGGTTTCTAATTATTGCACCACAACAGAGTGATCCCTCCACCCCAGTCTGGCAGGGAATGGTTCCGGCCACGTTGTTCTGCTGTATTTAAAACCTTTGTGGGACAGTTAGTGAGGCTCCCCATCCCCATTCCCTCCTTCTGACACACACAGATGACTTCAGGTGCCAGGCAGAGCTCAGTTCAAATCACAGAACAGCATCACAGAATCATTTAGGTTAGAAAGACTCACTAAGATCATCCAACTGTTAAACCACTGTCAAGGCCACCACTAAATCATGTCCCCAAATGCCACATCTACACATCTTTTAGATACCTCCAGAGAGTGTGACTCCACCACTTCCTCACCCAGCCTGTTCAAGGGTTTGACAGCCCTTTTGGTAAAGAAATTTTCACTAATATCCAACCTAAACCTCCCCTGGTACAACTTGAGGCCATTTCCTCTTGCCCGGTCCCTTGTTACTCGAGAGACTTGTCCTGTTCCAGTGTGACACTGCCACCCCAGAGTGATGCAGAGCTGTGGGTGGGTATCTACCTGTACCCCATCCCCAGCACAGGTCCCACTGTGCCACTGGGAGAAGCAGAGCTAACAGCACCTGGTGTTCTGCAGGATTCCCTCCCTGGCTGTCTGACTCTGGTGTCTGCACATACCAGCACTCATCAGGCAAAACCAGCACCAAAACATTCCAAAGTCACCAGAGGAATCCAGAATTAAAATGGCTGGAATCAGCCCCCTAAAACCAAGCTCTTTGGCAAGAAAAGTAACAATCAAGGAATCTCTCCTCTGGAATAAAAGACATTTCATAGGAAGCTTCTCTGGCACCCATAGCACGCAGAGGACACCAACACACAGAGCCCAGAGAGGTGCCACCTCCTGCCTGGAAAGACTAAGACAGGAGACCAAGTGGCTAAAACACTTCACTACAGTGACAGAGCCTCTTCTCCACCCACAAGGAAACATTGTGGTTTGGGTTTTCCTGGTGCCAGCTCCACCATGGACCAAGAGCTTCAGGAAACCCATGTGCTCACACAGGAGATGTTGGTGTCACAATGGCAAAGGCAGAATCACTCTGGTCCCTCAGGCTCCCATTTATGTAGGGAGACACTCACTGTCCACAGCAGGAATGGGAATTTTCTTTCCCGTCCATCAGCCTGGACAGGGATTGTGTTGTTTGATCCCCACAGAACAAGATAATTTGGTTTCTAGGAGGTAGGAAACTCGGTGTTGACTTAGGTGAATGGAGACAGATCCAGTTGCTCCTGGTCTGCACCCCATAAAGCATCTGCTTGGTGAATACAGGGAGGCTGCAGGACCCCAAAATCAGGCTTGGGAAGAGAACTGATGGATCCAACAGGCACAGCTGGCTCCACAAAGCTTCCAGGACTTGACAGTTTCTTTCTCTCTCCACACCCAGTCACAGCCCATTCGTGGTAGGGATGAGCTGTGTCCATTAGTGGGAAGGAGCCATTTACTTTGGCAATTAAGAAATTCCAAACTTCCACAAATCCTTCCAGGCCTGCAAGGTCAGACTCTCCTGGGAGTGTTCCTCTGGCTTTACCAGAAATGTCCTTAGGGGAATGGTGTCTCCTCTAGGTCTGGCCAAAATCAGAAGCTGCAAGAGGGCGCAAAAACCAAGAGCTTTGCATTTTATAATAAACAAAAGCTAACTGGACTTTTCCCAGCTTGCTAATGGGTCTGGGCTGTCTGTGAAGTTAAGGCTGGTGTTTGCCTTCTCCAAAGAGACTTGTCAATTCCCAGGACTGCTGGTGGCGAACCAACCACTCTCCATAAAAGGTGACCCATGGCCAAACCTGTTCAGCTGCCCAGCTCAGTTTTGGGATGAGACATGGGGAAACTAGGCAAGCATCAAGGCAGAATGAGCCAGTCCAGGAGACTGTGAAGGGCAGGAGCAGAGAACAGCAGACAAGCAGTGCAGGATGGTGCAGAGGGAAGGAGAAGCCGGGACGGGTGAAGTAATTTGATCAAGGTCACAGAACAGGGGAAGGAGCAGTTGGACGTTCCTTGGTGCCAGATCAGTCTGTTCTCACACTTCCATTGTCTCCAGATCATAAGCAACCCCATGTCCCCTCTCCCTGCCACATTCACTCCCCAGTTCTGTGTTGGTGATGGGTGCATGGCAGCACATGAGGATGCTCATGGCCATTCTTCATGGCCCAGGAGAAGGCCTGGGGCTGGGAATTCACCTGCTGAGTGAGTGGTGTCACCTTAGAGACCCTCCCCACTAAAAGGGACTGCCCAACTCCCCTTCGCACCTCTTTGCTCTCAAGGAAAGCTTTCTAGACCAGTTGGCCATAGGATCACCCTCCACACCCCGGAGGCACCAGGAGGCTTTAGCTTAGGTTCACCCAGACATAGTGGACCTAGACACAGTCTGGGCAGTTCCCAACAAATAAACAAATACAAATAAACAATCCAGGGGGCAGAAGCTTTGTTTGGAGGTGGCAGCAACGTGTTTCAGCAGCCTGGGTCCTCCTTGATACCTGCTCTGTGTCTGACCTTGGGCAAACTCCTTCACCAGTCCATGCCTTGGTTTCCCCACACTCACAAGAAAGAAGTGACACATTTGGCCTTAGCAGAGTGCTCTGGTATAAAGACATCTGTAACTCAAAAAGGTCTTTGTACTCTCCCACTTCACAGGGATATCCCTGATAGCCCAGAGCAGCTACAAAGGAGCTGACATAAACTTCCCAGCTGTCTGAATTCTGTATTTTCTGGTTTGAGTGTCCCCAGTCCCAGCTTCCCACAACATCCCCCAAACCACAGAGAACTGCAAGACCCTCATCAAGCCCCCACACTCCTCATTCCATGCCAGACCCCAACGAACTTCCATTGGGCCATAAACCCCACTTCTCAGCTGCTGTGAGCCTGCACTGCTGCAGCCAGAGGCTCCCTAGACGACATCCCACTGCCCACCCCACCGCGAGCACCCCCGGCAGCCTGGGGCTGCAGGACCCTCCACCCCAGGAACCCCACCCTGGGACGGGGCCTTGCCAACCCTACAGAGACCACCCTCTTTGTCTCCTCACTCGCCCCTGAGCAAGGGAACACTCCAGCTCCCCCAGGGCACTGCCCCTCCCAAGGGTTCCCCCTCAAAAGCCCATTTCCAGCACCCACCGCCCTCCTATGACCCCCCAGGCGCTCAGCCCACTTCGAGCCCCTCAGGCCTCCCCTGTCTCCCGCGTCGTCCTCAGCCCCCTCACGGCCCCCCCAGCCCCTTTATGGCCCTCCTTCAGCACCGCCCGACACCCCCTTCACCTCCCCCCCTCCCCTCA
>VZTX01035182.1:0-18694 GCA_013400915.1 Pardalotus punctatus | reverse complement strand
CTCTGGATCGCGCTGCGAGGGTCGGGCACCGCGCACCCGCATCCGCATCGCCTCGTGGAGGGGACACACAGCCCACCGAGGAGCTGCCAGGCACTGGTGACAGAAGGAGCTCATCAGTCAGGTAAGGGTGTGACTGGGGACCCCATGGGTGCAGGGAGTGAGGAATCAGGCACTGTCCCTGCAGTGTTGGAGCTGAAGGGAGAAGTCCCTGCCCAGGCAGTTTCCTGGGGCAGTCACTGTCCCGATGGGGAGCAGCAGCTCTGCATCACACCCCACTGGTGTTCTTGAGCAAGTGAACCTCATCATGAGGTCAGCAGGCCTCTGGCCTTTGACTTGAGGGCCAGGAAGTACCTGGGACTGCAGCCACGGGTGATGCAGTCCAGCTCCTCAGCAAGTCTTCAGCTGTTACAAATGTTATGTTGTGATAGATTCTGGTGGTGATACTCAGCTTGCAGTGTTTGAGGGACAGGTTACACATTGAAGTTGGCCATTTTTTCTGAAAACATGGGGTAAAACTTTTTTTTCTTCTGTACAGGTGCAGTCAGTTGCCTCAGCTGAGAGTCCTGTGCTCCATGGTCATTTCAGCATGGACACTTGGGGTCCATCCATGCAATCTTTTGTCACTCCTTCAGTCTGGCAGCATGTGACAAAGGACACTGGAGCAGTGTCCACAGCACAGACCTCCTGCATGGCCTCAGGTGTCCGTGCTACTCAGCTCACTGTGACCCCAGCACAGGCAGCCTGGGACACACAGCCCTGCAGTTCAAACCATGTGTTCCCCACACCTGTGGCAGCTGTCAACGGGTCCTGGGTTCTGCAGTAAAATGGTTTTGGCCAGGTTTTACAAGGATTCAGCATGCCACTGAATCTCTGGAATTCCATGTTTGTTTACATGTTTGGCTATTTATGATGCTGCTTTTGCAGGAGCTGTATTCGGCAGTGATAATATCTTACTTTTATGACTTTTAGCAGAAATTATTTCCTTTTTCTTTCTGCTGGGAGAAGGTTTGAGATGGAAATCTGCACCTAAATTTTTTTGTTCTTGAGACGTAGCAGCCAAAAACATGTTTAACTTGTCACATGGTTTGTAGGCCCACCCCACAACCAGTAATATGCATTGTCCCTGAGATGTAATGTCCTATTGCCTCAGTGAAATTGATATATAAATATATATACATATATAACATTTCAGATTATGTAATGCCACCATCTGCTGCTTTACATAAACAGTGTTCAGCTTCCACCTCTGCTGCTTTATGCAACTGTGTCCCCAGCCAAGCCACTGGGGCAGGGGCTGGAGGAAGGACTGTACGGCTTGTTCTGCTCCAACTAAATACCCCTCCCTTCATGTAGGCCAGAGGTGGGGAACTCGCAGCCATAAACACCACGTATTGCAACGTTGCCTGTTTGTTTCCCACTTACTGTCCTTATTCTTCCATATGCAAACCAGGCAACTTGTGTTTACTTTGATAGGCACACTTACTGCAGGGTCAAGTGGAAAGAGAAGATGGGCAGGAAAGGAGCAAATACTCCTTATACAGAAATGTCTGCAGTAATTAACAAACATTGCAAGAATGAGCTGATAAACAAGCAAAAGGTAAGAACGGAAAGGTAAGCTTCAGGGCAATTAATTAAGATGGTAAATGAAAATAGACCCAAAATTTCTGCAAGCATTTAGCAGATGGGAGGCTATTCTGGGAGCATGGTATTTGTTCAAGCAGGGAGAAAAAGCTGGAAATACAGGGATTTGGGACCATTTCTTAAAGGAACTGCTTTGTTTTCCAGGAACAAGCCTCAAGGAAAGGAAGGCAACTTTTGATTTCTTTGCCTGCATTTGTATTTTTGCTGTTCAGGGAGTCCAAAGAAATGGAAGTTCCTTTGCAAAACTGGAGACGCACACCCAGCTCTGCTCTTCAATCACATATGCCAAAACAGTGTTTTAATTAACCTACAGTGCAGCACACCTGGACGGTTGGGTTTGGGATGTAACCTGGATCCTGCTGTGGAGCTGAGCCTTGTTGCCTCTCCACCCTTCAGGGGTCTCTTCCCTCCCACCCTCAGCACCAGAAGGAGCCAAGTATTTGTGCTGGTGCCCGAGTTCCCTCTCTACCACAGAAATGTGAGAAGCCTCTCAAGGCCAAGCCCCAAGTGCTCAGATGGGCTCAGTCATCCTCCACATGTGTCAGAGTGAGTGGCTCAGGTGAGACTCTGCAGGAGGGGAGGGATTAGTGGGTGGATAAATGCAGGGAGGTGACTCCCCCTCTCCCTTTGTCACTGTCTGTCCTGGGGTTCTGTAGCAGGCTGAGACTACACAAAAGATTGGGGTAACGGGAATCTGGCTGGTGAAGGGGCACTGGGCTTACATCATCATCATCATCATCATCTAAAGCTCTTCTGAGGACTCCTAAAAGATGCAGCTTTAAACTATTTCCAGAACTTTCTTGCTCCCAGTCCTGGGAGAAGTCTTACTTTAATGACTGCATCATCACTCCAATTTATGTTCTTTTCCTGACTGAAGCATGCCTGACTCTTTGGGGTGGGCAGATTTTTAGTAGTTATTGTTAAGGGTTTTGCAGGGAAGGGGATTGGGATTGCTCCATAGATACAGGGCTGCCTTCTGTATTTTGATTTTTGGTGGGTTTATTTTGATGAAGAGCAAGGCAGTGATGTATGCTATGAGGAAGTGATCAATTACCTGGCATGTCTGGAGCACTGAGGATTTTATCACATCAGGATGATGGTGATTGATTTTAATTTTTTTTTTTTCTTTTTTTTTTTTTTTTTTTTCCCAGATCTACAGCAAAGCAATCCCTGGATGCCTGATTGCAGCCGACAGGTAAGCTGTGGAGCCAGCTCACTAGTGACAGTGACTGGCCTCCCTATCTCCTGTCCCCACTTCTCTTCAGACTGTAATGGCTTGCTGAAGACATGCTGTCAGGGTGATAGAGATGCAGGGATTATTAAATGAGGACTCCTTCGACTTGCTAAATTACTTTAATCTTGCAGGAGGCTCTATTAGCTCCTATTGGCCCCCCTTTGTAGGGGTTAGAGAAGAAAGCAAAGGAGGCGGGCTGCAGAACTGCAGCCGTGTTTGTTTTCCTGAAAAGCAGAGCCCAGGAAGGAAAGCGGGAATTGCACCTGGCTTTGCCTGCGTTGCTGGTACCGTGCTGGGCAGAGGATTGATTTAATTGATGCCAGCAGGTGTTGGGTGCAGAGGGCTGTTTTTGGCTTTCAGGGGGTGTGAAGCACACCACATTTGGTGTCCTGTCCCTTGCTGGCCTTGGAAATGATGGAGAAGTTATTCTGTGTCAGGCTATACCCTGTTGTGTGGGCTCCGTCCTGCTCCGAGGGAGGAGAGGGTTGTGGCATAGGGCATGGAGTTCATATCCAAACCTCGAGGATCTGTTTCTCTGGTAACAAGGCTGCAGTTGCAGTTTGTATAAAATCACTCTTTGCCGAAAGAAATGATGGAGCTGGTTTGGACTAATTACAGAGTTGTTCCAGTATCCTTGGTGTGACAGCGTGACATGAAATCCTGTGTGCTCTGTTTGTGATCACCCGTAGGGTGGAGAGGGAAGGAAGCAGAAAATAGCAAAAGGAGCCCAAATTAGGCAGGAAGGCACTGCAAAAGGAATGAAGCCAAACAGAAGGGAAAAAGTCTGTTTGAGGTGCAACCAATGCAGAAATGCAGCCGTCCTCAGTATGGATGGGAAGGCACGTACCTGCATTCCCAAAGTGAAGTGGGCAATGATCTGTGAGTGGCTGGTGAATTACTGTGTGTGTTGGCTGCTTGCTGCATTAAGTTCTCTTTTGGTTGGATGTCACTGCAGAAAGGGTGGTAGTCAGAGCTGGAGTTGGACTGTGGATGTCCAAGGCATGGTTGCTGTAGTCTACACTGAAAAATTGTGCTGGAGGAGAGGAACTTCTCCTTGCCAGGTAGGATTGGCTGTACAGACCGTTCACTCAGAAATGGTCCCAGCTCCTAAGACACCTGTGAGTGTTTTAGGGTAAATGCTTTCTGGTGAGTGAACTTCTCAGTGTGGGTTAAAAGGAGCAGCTGAACAGAAAGAAATATTCCATGTGGTCCCATCTCCCTTCCTCTTCCCTAGTGTCTATACAATTAAAAAAACCCAAAAAAAAAAAAACCAAAACAAAACCACAAACCCAACCCAAAAATAAAACAAACCAACCAACCAAACAAAACATACACCACTGAATAACCTCTGACAAGACTGGAATTAACAAAGCTGAATTTTTTAAGAAGATCTTTGCAATGAAATGAGCTGATTACCAGTAGGGAGAAACTTAGTTTATTATCTGATTTTTAAAAGCTTGAATAATTTTAGCCATTGGCTTTATCATCAGGCAAAAGAACTATTTCAGTTATTATCTCTAATAACTTTGGAGGAAATCTTTTAAGTTCTTTTCCATGAATCCTACTTCAAATGCACCTGCAGAGATAAAAGCAGCAAACTTAACCCAATGAATAGCTGATAAACCAGAAATATCACTGCTTTGCCTCAGAACATCACAGCTCTGAGCTCATCCTATGCATGTAATCAGTGTCTGTGTTCTCCCTGGCCTCTATTGGTGGTGAAGCTCTTTTATGATATTCTGTCATTTATGACAGCTCCTCCAGAGAGTTCATTAGGGTGAACATTAATGTGGCTGAATCCAGGAAACTGCTTTTCCTGACATAATGCCAACATCTATTACAATGCTGTGCGGTGCAGGGGGGAGCTTTATGGTTGTTTAATGTGCGTGTGTGTGTTGCAAATGGCATCACTTTTTAAGTCTCTCCGTAAAGCAGTGTCTGTTTTCTGGATTGCCACCACTATAAATACATGTAATGGAGAGCCTGAGCAGCTGTTGTGTTCAGCAGTTGTCTGTGATGATTATGAATTCATGGGTTGTGGTTCCCAGTACTAGAGCCACAATTAATCTATACTGTGCTTCAGAGCATCAACGTGAGTGCTCGTATTTCCCCTGCTCTATTGGCATTTCTTAGAGTTCCTCGCATGTAAAGTCTGTGTTAGGAATTGAGGCAAAGGAAAGCAGCAAAGGCAAAGAAATAGCCAGTGGCTTTCCTTTCTTCCATCTGTCTCCACACAGCTGTGTTGTGCAGGAGCAGCTACTCAGAGTCTGAAGTCACTTGTTTCAAGCATAGTTATGATGGAGAGGGGCTGGTAGGATGGGTGCTATGAACTCGCTGCTTCCGTGCAGTGCAGAGCACATACGTGCTTGGTTTTAAAAGAAAAACAAGAAAAACCAAAACTAAAACCCCCAAGTCCACAGAAGAAAACAGTGCTTATGACAGTAGGAGAAACATCTGGCTGAGGATTATCATTCCATGCATGCTTGGCTCAGATAGAAAACATCGGAGCTAGAAACTACCTCATGCTTTTTCCCACAGCCTTATTCTAATCTCCTTTCTGGGTCAATTCCCAGGTAAGAAGAGAGCTATGCCATTCCATTTTTAATTGTTTTCAGCTCAGTCTCCTGATTGCCAGCACGGGGCTGGCAGAGCCACCAGGACACGCTGTAACGCATCGTGTACAAGCATCTTATCTGGTCGGTGCTGCCGTGGGTACTGTGCTGGGGAGGCTGCCACGGATACGGGCATTCATCTTAGTCAGCTGTAATGAGCCACGGCTGCCAGGAGGGAGAGGACAGCTGCACTGGATCCAAATTAGCTCCGTCTGTCGCCTGCCTGCCCTGTGGGCTGGGGTGGAGGGCTCTGAGTGGGAGACTTGGCTAACCAGCAGGAGCACGACCTTCAGGGCTGCACTGAACATGAGATGAACTTGGGAGTCCCAGTAGTCTTGTGGAGGCAGGGAGCCCCAGGATTGTCCATTTGAGGTTTATCAAGTTCAGATCAAAGCAGCAGGGTATTAGAAACTGCTGATGGCTGCTGAGGAACTGGGGTCCTGATACTTGTGTGGGCGGTAGGAGACTGAGCACAGAAAGTCACGTAGGACTGGCCAAGAGATGGGACTGGGAAAGAAAACCTCTGAATCCTGCTGCAAGATGTGAACCTAGAGCAGGATTGTTCCTGGCCGATCCCAGGGATTACACGACTTGTATGGACAACCCCTGCTTTGAAGGGGCTGTGGTTTCAAGGGAGGCAGAGCATTAGGAATCACCTAATTGCCTAATTCCTCATTACCAATAGGAATGGTAATAGATGGGCAGATGAAATCCCAAGGGAGCATGAGAAAGTCCTGTGCATGTTCCTAGCCCATGCTAGTGCTCAGCACCAAGGCTGCAGGAGCCGGTGTGAGCAGTGCTGCCAAGAACTGGGCTGGGGGCACAGCCAGGGGTGTCCCTGTGTTGGAAAGGAAAGGGAACACACTTGGTTTTCTAACTGCTCTCTGCAGCACTTCCAATTTTATCAAATGGATTTTATTTCCTCTTTCAAGTCTAATGATGTCAGGAAGAGGCAGCCAGGTTATAGCTCTATTTTTAATAATTAGGAAGATTGGTGCAGGACTGTGGAGAGGTTTCCAATAGCTAGTTATTTCTTTAAATGGTCTGGATTAGTATCCCATATAGCTGATGAATATACTGGAGAGACTGGATTGATTGATAGTAATTTCAGGATGTGATTGGGAATTCAATTATCTCTTAAAAAATGCTGAAACAACCACCTTCACCTGAGTTGGTTTTGCGAGGTTTTAGCAGCCTTGAGATTTTGCTCCATCCTGGAACAAAAATACCAAAAAAAGCCAGATTTACAGGGCTATTAATGTTTCTAAATTATTTTGCTTTGCTGCAGAAAAATAATTTCTGTTCAGCTAAATCAGTGCTTCAGTCATTTTCATTTTACATGAGTATTGATACCTGCCCAGCACAGGGGTCTGGCTAGTACGATCTTGTGTTCTCTGATGGTTTGAGTGATAACTAACAGCACAATTGCCTTCAAGATAAGAAACACTTCAAAGCCAACCCCCTCCAAATCTCCTCTCCAATATAATACAAACAGAACAATTTAACAGGGTCCAGGTACTGTATTTTGAGAGTTTTCTTCTGGACAGGTTTGTTTTCAGCAGCAGCAGCGGTGCTGGGTGGCTCGTGGCCCTGGCGCTCTGTGCCAGGCACGTGGCAGCGGAGGCACCGCGGTGCTCTGGGGATGCACAGCGAGGTGTGATGGATTCACACGCTGTCAGTGCCGGCTGCCAGGCTGGGGGAGGAGGGGAGGCACAGCCCCACACGTCCCAGGGTCAGCGCTCCCTGCCCTGCTGTCCCGGAGGGCTGCGGATACGGGGCTGTGGGAGGGAGAGAGGAAAAATACCAGAATAAAGAAACTCGATCAGTTAATCGGTGAAATCCTCTTTCTCTGGTTGACTGTATTCATTTTGACAGGAGCCTCTCCTCCTTCCCTGGAGTGCTCTGGCAAGTGAGACTCTTGCAAATAAAGCAAAGGATCTGCTGAATGCACAGCCATGCATAATTTAGGAATGCTGGAGCCTTCTGCGCATCTCATCACAAAATGGCATTCAGTAAGTGCTAACACAACTCCTTTGTGGATAGGGATTTTTGTGAATTTTGTGTTTTTCAGTAAGATTTGGATATCAGACCCCTGCCAGGAATTCAAAATTGACTATCAGGAAGTACGTTAGCAGGGCTAATACTTAACTGGCATATTTGTTCATGTGTGCCCATAGTAAAAACAAAGAAATGGTTGGGGATTCTTGAGTGGGTTGGCTTTGAAGGATAGTATGAATAAATGATGGAAGGCTACGTTTTCCTTGAATTCACACTTTTCACCCATAAGTCATAAAACCAAATTTGATGCTCGAGAAAATAGCTGGAAGGGGGAGACAAGGACATCTCTTTCATTCTAAGGGTGTGGAGGGGAAGTGTTTTATGTCTCTGTACCAGGTGTGTGAGAGGAAACAGCCATAACTCTTTAACTTATGTGTGTCTATTCCCATCAGGTAGATGTTTCATGCAGGGAGAAAGACCAAAAAATAATTAAAACTAGTGTTGATATTTACTTGGACTAATAGAATGTTGTGCAACATCACCTGAACGAAAATCAAGTTTGTGATTAGTAGGTGGTTCATCCTGTTCTAACAATGCAGAATGATTAATTCTTCTTTTTCATGCCACAAATAGTAATTAAAGAGAAATATTACATAGCTGCACCTGCTTTTCATTATACAGTTGCAACAGTGAGTAAACCAAATCTTTTATTGATGAGAACAGCCATAAGTTTGAAAACTGAGTGAAGAGCATGAAAACCCCTCTGAGGCTCCCTAGAGACATGTGAGAAATCTGAAATTATTAAAACATATGGTGGCACATACTGATTACTGACAGCTCCTGCTGTGGCTGTGAGCCCTCATTTCTTTTTGACTTCCAGCTTTTCTAGGGATTCTCAGCTTGGTTGGTTCTTCCCCTTCCTTTGGTAAATCTCCTGTGACAGGGAAGCCCAGCCCCATGCCATGGACAAGTGTGACCAGGCTGATGGACAGTCCTGCTGCAGGGACAGTTCACTGGTGTTCATTCAGCAGCATCCTGTAAGCCCCATCCCTGTGGTGTGATGGGCAGTTTAAAATCCCACTTACGTCCACAGCCCCCCTGAATCACAAGGCTTTAATTCCACTGCAGTTTTAAAAAACAATTGTTGTGTATCTGATATTAAAGCTGAGTGTTTACACCTGGTATTTGAGCCCCAGAGAGGGAGGGAGTATATTTATATTTGTATATCTGGTTGACATATTTATGCAGTTTGCCAAGTCCCTGTGTGCAAGGATGTTCACCACCGTTCAGTGGCTATCATCTATTGCCATTTGCTCTTTATGAATGCATATGTATTTATTTATATTGATTAATATTTATTTCTCATAAATAATACATCACTGCGATTTCATGTGTGCCATTGCAAACAATGCAGGGATGCACAAAGGGTAATAAATGTGGTGGTAAAGCTGCTCCATCCCTGCAGAGCGGCCCTGGGCGCCGGCTCCTGCCCTCACATCAACAGCCTGCCCACCGAGTTCTGGCTTCAAACACAGCCCAGCAGAACCTGCTGGGGTCTGGGCCCTGCTGCTGCCTGCTTTAGGAGGAAAAACTCTTTCCTCTGCCCCAGCGGAGCCAGCCAAGAGGGAACATGGCAGCAGCTCCCTACATCAGCTGCCGGTGCCTGGTGCCAGACTGCAGGGACACCAGGGATGTGGCACAGGCACGAGCTGTGTGCTGCCATCCTAGTGCCTCGCCAGTGCCATGCCCTGCTGGCACACGGGGACAGAGAGCAGGGCTTGAAGCGGGCTATGGCTGCTCTGAGCAGCTGCAGTTATTCCTGTCCAGTACCTTTTTGCCCAGTGAAATGGGAAGATTGTCCCCAGATCTCACAGCCCCATTGTACCAACCGCAGCATGAGTAAACAAGATAAAAGCTGAGCCCTGGAGAGCCCCTGGGCCCAGGTTCAGTCAACTCTGATGGGAGGGAAGGAGGGGAAACAATGGTAAAGGGTGAGTGCATCAGCAGTTCCTCTGCGGGGAAAAGTAGGTTATTCTGAAGCAACAAACAGCAGAAACATAAAACGAATAAACAAAAGAAAGAGAAAAGAAGGAGATGGGATTTGGACAAAGACTGGTTTGTCAAATTCCAGCTGAACAGTGATGCAGTGTGGAGCGTTCTGCAGTGTGTTTGGCACTGTCCCCCAGTGCTGGGACAGGGACCAACCTCACTCTCCCCAGTGAGTAGCTTGTGTGCCCAGCTAGGAAATTCTGGAGAAAACTGGCTTTTACCAATGGGCTTTCAGGGAGCCCATGTCCTTGTGCTCACAGCTGAATCCTGGGCATCCCTGGGAGTCCTCATCTGAGTGATTATTTGCCAGCAAACCCCAGTCAATCAAGTGCAGCCCAGTCCTCCGCCCTGCTGGTTGTTATTGCTGTACAAACGGTGGTCTTTGTCGGAAAAGGCTGGTGCCAGAATGGTTGCCTTTAGGAAAAAACATCCCTGATAAATGGGGGTGCTCTGCTTTGAGTAACATGATGGGGCTGGGGGCACAGCTGGAACCTCTCACCATAGCAGGGAAAGGCTGACCTTGCTGTAGCAGAGCAGCCTTGCTGGCAGGTTCTTTTTTAGCTCCCCTTTCCTTTGGTAAAAATACAAAAGGATGGAGGGTTCTGTGCCAAAGCCAGGATGCTGAGCACTGGGGAGTTTTGGTTTGGCCCATGCCCTAATCCTACTGATCTGTTCTTAAGCTTGTGCTTTGATGATCAAAAGGCAGTTCAGATATCAAGCAGCACTTTGCTACCCCAGGTCTCCAAATGCTTTTTAAAGAGGATGGGAACATGTGTGATGCTTACGGCACGGGCTCAGGGAGCTGGCTGGTGTGGGAAGTCACTGTGCAGACCTGAGGCAGGATGGACACTGAAGGTGTCTGTGCTGCAAATGCATGAAAATGCCTTCTGGGTAGCCAGAAATGTGTTTTACAAAACAGAGTGATTCTTCCAGGCACAACCTGGCTATTGTTAATATGTAGTTATATGCTATAAACACAGAGGACCATATGTCCCTGCTTTTGGAAACTTGTGTAGTCCCTCTTCTTGGAAGCAGCTGTAAAGTCAATATGTTAATGACAGTCACTGCCTGGTTTGTCGCATGGAGTTATCTGCCACCCCGATGGGGCTGGAAGTTCCTTTTGCAATGATTTTTGGTGCTCTGTCAAAGTTCCTGGATCTAAAGCAGTTTGTATCAGTTGCATACAATTATTTACAGATGATTTTCAGCAGAGACTGTTTTTGCAAAACACCTATTTCAATAAAATCCATCATTTCCTCCCTCCTGGTACCTCTTTGGTCAGCCCCAGAGCTGACCATGGCCAGGCTAATGCTTCTGTTCCTGGCATCTCCATAGGGATGCCACAGCCAGCATGGCTCAGGGGTGGCCTCAGGAAAGTGTCTTGGTGGGGCAGAGAGAAGCTCAGCAAGCCCAGGCTGCCTGCGGGCATATGGGATTCCCATCTCTGCTGTCCCTTTTTCTGACAGAGTACTTACCCCCTTCCCACACCACCCAGGCTTTCTCTTGGTCATGGACGATGGAAAGACTTGGTTATCCTGGATTTCTACTTAATTTAGTGCCCTCTGGTTTTCTGGGCTTGTCCTTGTACATTTGCCTTATTTTTACACTTGTCCTTAGTAACCTGACCCAGTTTCCACTCCCGTGCATTTACTCCCTATGGCAAACCCCAGAGTCCACAAGACATCAAAGATGGTACATATCATCTTCCAAATTTGTTGTGAAATGATTGTCTGGAGGCAAATGATAATTTTGTAAGACTGCAAAAGATTGAGAAAAGCCCCCTTTCAGATGGCAGCAGCCTCAGCTCTGCAGTAATTGCTGTCTTTGGCCACACTACATAAGCTCCTGATGGCTTCTGCTCCCTTTGTTTTTCTGAACCACTGGCTAATAGTCACAGCTTTGGTGGGCACTATTGATGCTCTAGCTTTGTCCCTGCCCCGTGGCTGCAGAGGGGCATCCTGGTCTAGGAGAGGTGACACAGAGCCCTCGGTGCTGCCTTGCCCAACGTGAGAAGCGTTTTAAGGGCTGGGTCCAGAGGGGCAATGTTAAGAGTCAAATGAGTAAGAGGAAATGTTACACCAGTGGGAGTCTCTTACGTATCTGATGTTATTTAGAAAAAAATGCAGAGAGAGATTCTCTGTCTTTAAATAGAGTTGCATATTTTATCTATCAAGAGAGCATGTCTGGTGTGTCAGAATATGTAAATACGTTGGGTAGCTCTGAGGCTGGCAAAAGAGCTGATATTAAAAAAAAAAAAACCACCAGATTTGAATTTCTGGCTGCCTCATATCCTCTGCTGCAGATGCCTGCCTCATTAGGAAGTAAAAGATATTGTTTAACACACTCTGAGCTGTCAGCGTTAAGTTCAATACCTCCAGTGTCTAGTGCTCCTGGATGTAATTTGGATGCTGTACATTTTCCTAGTCATTATGTGGGAATGATGCTCTACAAAATCAAGCTGAAAATCAATTGGAAAGCTGACTTCTTGCAACTTCCACAGCTTCTTTTCTTTTCTTGATAGTTGAAGAATTTTCCTGCAATGAAATTGCATTGACTGAATCACTGTGCTTCCCTGTTTTGTCTTGCTTTCTGAGTTCATAGCTGCTCTGTCTTATCAGTGGAGATTTCATTAGGGAAATTTTGAGGGTTTTTCTTTTAATTAAAGGAGGTATCATACTTCCTTGGTCAAACTACAGCTGCTAATTCCCAGCTGTCATTGTGGCATTTGTTTAATTAAGAACAAAATTATCTGCATGACTGGAGAACCATGAGACATGAGAGACTTTTGGAGCATTTACAGGGTAGGAGCTGTTTCTGGGGTAAATCAGCTCCATTTCAGGTCCATGGGAAAAGAGCACCTTCTGCTGACTGGGGACAGACTGGAGTAGCAGGAGAGGGGAAAAACAATCCCACTTCTTTGTCTCTGAGCTGACAGTTAGGCATTGCTAATGATGCTGATACAGATGCCTTCCCACAGACCTCCTCCTCCAAGATGCACCCTTCACCTTGCTGCCATTCTTCAAGACAAAATTTTTGAAGGAAGAAATCCCTGCGAAACCGCAAACAAACAGCAGTGGTGGATGGGTGGGTGCTGCAGGGCTGCTGGGGGGCAGGGGAGGCAGCCTGGGAGATGGCTCAGCTCTCCCCTGCCTCTGGCAGCTCCTCATGTTCACAGGATTCATTTGGGCACAGGCAGCACTGGCAGGTTGAACTGGATGAATTGTGACACCAGGAGAGTCTGAGATGTTCATCACAGCTGTGCTTGATGGGAAATTCCTAAGTGACCCAAGGTGATGATTTCTGACAACCTTCCTTTTTTTTTCCTTTTTTACCAGATAGACAGAATGGAAAATTGATGAGTGCAAACCACACTTTTTATCCTGCTTCTGAGCAGACTGCTGAATCCAGCTGATCATAGAGTTGATGTATTGAGTTTGCCCAGACCTTCATTCTTTGCTGTCAGTGTCTGGTTTGACTTGAAACCATCTCCAATAAACTCAAGGCTGTAAAACTATAGTAGGACCCCACAGCAACCTCCAGGTCCTTGAACAAAAACATGTTTTCAGAGATTTTTGGAAAGTATTGATCTTCAGTGTACTTAATGATCATTAACTTCAGAGTTATGTATGGCAAAATGAGAAAGAGAAGGGAGGAGGGAGAGGCAGAGAAAGTTTGCACTGCTGGATGAGAAGACTGATTGTTCTGGGAAGAGGCTCCCGGTGCCTGCGTCCCATCGTGCTGTGGGCGTGGGGCCAGAGGGTGCAGGGACAGCAATGCAGCCATGGGGTTTCTACTGTGAGAGTCCCCTTGGCTGCTCTTCACTCTCTGAGGAATCGTCCCATGTAGGGGTACAGGACTTTCGGCATAATTCTGCTTTGTGAGCACCAGTGGGATGAAAACAGCAGAGCAGTGAGAGTTGGGGTGCTTGTGGGGGCTGTTTCCTCCTCCCTTGAGGAGTTTTTAAAGCCTAGAAAGGTATCAGCCCATTAAAAATCTCATGACAAAAGGTGAAAAATTCTGAGAAAATTTGACCTGTTAATAAAGGATTTAGCTAAACGTTTATGTAAATATTTATACTGCACTATACTATTAGCTTTTCCAGTTAATCTGCTTTCTGTGCTAACGGCTCTGAGTAAAATATGCTCCCAGACTAATTTACAAAAAAAGTTAGGGCTCTATCTGGCCTATTACTCTTCTGTAAATGATTAAAAACAGAGAGATGCAAAAGTCCATTTCTGAGTGGCCTTTCCTGCTCCCCCCCCCATCATCATTGATCATTCTTCTCTCTTATGGAAAATAAACCCACTAAAAGGCAACAGAAGGGGCCAGTTTCAGGGAAGTCTGCTTGGTTTGCTTGTCATTTTGCAGGACAACTTCTACTTGCAAATGGAAAATTCTTAAGAATTTAAAATGTCACTTAGAGCATCTGCAATTGCCCTGTAGAAGAGTTTGTTCACCTGTCAGCCTTTATAAGCATATGAACATGAATTTCTTTTACTCCTGGGAAATCTTGTCCAATTCTAACACTTTTCAGTGTGGTTGGTGAGGGGGTAGCCTGAAGTTAAACACAGGAATATATTATTGTAGTTGACACTTTTCACAAACATTGTGCTTAGTGTATTTTGAATATTGAATGTGGACGACGGGCCCTTCAGCCCATGGATAAACCTGGTTCATGGCAGGAGTGCACTCAGTACCAGCAGAGCAGCTTCTGGGTGAGAGGCTGCTGAGGACCAGCTCTGGGCTTCTGCCCCAGAATAATGAGATGCTTCTTCGCTTGCATGAGTTGAGCTCTGGCCCCTTTGCTTCTCTCTCGATCTGTGCTCAGCTGCTTTGTAAAGCAGATACCAATGGCTCTTCTGGTGTTACAGGGCTCTGTCACAGCAGCACTGAACGTTAAACCTACCAGGGCCCATGTAAAAGCCTTTTGTTTTCCACATTCTGCTCAGTCAGTCACAGCTACTGGTTGAACAGGAGTAAATATTTTTAGAAATGCTGAGACTTGTAAAAATCCTGTGTCACAAAATCACCCAGGGATCACTGGGAAGACTTTCTTGTGGCCACAGGAGCAAGTGAGGTGAGTGCAGCCGAGGTGGCTGGGGGTGGTAGAATGTATCGACATGAGAGAGAGCACTGAGGGACCCCGAAACAAGACCCCAAACCATTGCAAACACGGCAGCACTGTACAGTCCTGGTTGAAAGCAAAAGGTCTTGCTCAGTCTGCCTGGAGCTAGAGCATCTGGGGAGGGGGACAAGCAGGGAAGGATAAAGACAAGGAATTTGTGGCCCATCTGATTTGAAATGCTCCTTTTTGAAATATCAGAATATTCTCAGAACTGATCCCTTGGCTGCCCTTTGGTATCTCAGGCTCCCTTGGCATTGGTTGTGCTGCTGCTGCCAAGCCTGGACTTCCCCCCGCCACACCCCCCAAAGACAGAAAGTGGCTTTCAGTTACACCTGTCTGTACTTCAAAGGTTCAACCTGCAGATCCTAACAGCAAGAGCATGCACTAAAAACTAACGCTCGGCTTGAGTCGTCACTGAAAGCAAATACTGAGGTTGCCTCTGCAAGAGGCACCCTGTGTGTGGTGCTGGAGGGATCTGTGTGGAGCCAGATAAACAGGTAACTTAGCAACAAAGAGCAAATTGTGCAGCTTTGCAGGAAATGTCAGAGCACAGGGCTTACATCAACTCGTACCTGTGAGGAGACCGCTTGCTCTGCCACGGCATCCGCCCCTGCCCCGTGCCAGAGGCTGCACTGCGCGGGCTGAAGGATGCCTGGCTCCGACAGGTGGCTGCTGGTTTCCTGAGCTTATTCAGTCACTTCCGCTTTTCCATGGGTCTGAGAAAAAGTGATTATGTCCATTTCCTGTCAAAGGGACCCATCATGAACAAAACCCTCCATGTCTTTATCCACCTCTTTCTCAAAGTAATGAGCAGTCCATTCAGCCAGCAGTGATGTACCATGTGTCTGCAGGAATTCTTGTAACAGATGTGCTGAGGCTTGGAAAAACTTATTTTAGATAAGCCAAATAATCTTTTCAATTATCTTTTGCTGAAAATATTGTATTTTTATAGGCATTCAAGAGTGTTATGGTATAAAATACCAGTCTAATTATCATTATCTTCTCTATTATGTTTGCTGAAATATTTTTTGGAGTTGTCAAATATGCAGCTATTTTGTTATTTGGGAAGGAGGTTTTAGCAGCTGTATAGTTTATTTCTTGATTGTGTAATTTGATCTACATATTTCATTTCAAGGAGATGTTGTCTAAAAGGATAGCAGTGGCAGCAGCTCATACTTGTTTATTCGGATTATTCCATCATGGCAGGAAAAGCTTCCTTAGATGGGTCCTGCAGTTCCCAGGGCTGGCACAGCAGGTGCTGGGGGAACAGAGCAGTGTTACCCCTTCCTGGCACCCTGCTCAACCTCCCTGGCTGGGTGATGCCACAGGCAGGTCCGGCATGGATCTGGGCTCTGCTTGGAGCCGAGCCTGGAATGAGCAGCAAGGTTGTGCCCTTGCTTCACAGGGTGTGCGCACATCTCAGGCTCCCCGAGCTCCTACCTGGCTCCTGGAGCTGAGCTCCTCATGCTGAAAAACAGGTTTTTCCCACAAATTTGGTCATGATGTGCAAGGCTGATGGAAAATCCCTCCAGCTGCTGTTGCAAAACACCATTCCCCTGAAATGAACAGAAGTTTTATTGCACCAGGGAGCCAGCAGAGGGGATGCATTTACAATTTGTTCTGGTTCCTCCAGGAAATTCTATTTGGCTGTAGTGTGTCAGAGCTGTGTCTGCTCTGGGGCTGCTGCAGGAGAGGCACTGTGTGTGTGGGTTCAGTCGAGATGGGGGGGTGAAGCATTGTGCTTCAAGCACGGGTGTAGCCATATACTTAAATTATTGCTAAACCTAATGTCACCCCATCTCCTCCATTGCCTGTTATTGAGTGCTCCAGCTGAGTAATCTCATTAGAATCTGTCTCGTTCTCACCTCCGGCAGCAGCCGTGTACACAGCCTCGCAAAAGGTTACTCACACAATATTGCATGACCTTGATGAAAGGCTAATTTGATAAGAATTCAATTTAAAATTCCATTTGTACTGACAAACCAGAATTTTATTGATGTCACAAATTTTCAGCAGTGGAAGTGACATTAGGAGCGAGACTGCCTTGTTTGTGGGCCTGGAGGTGGAGAAGGTGGAGGATTTATATCAAAGGGTCAACGTACCTTGCAGCAGTTTAGTCTAAACGCTTCAGTAAACTGTTCTTAAGTTTTCTTTCCTTTATTGTCCTATTTTTCTTTTCGGTTTACTTAAAGAGACCTTTGCAGTGGCAGGGATGAAGCAGCGGCTGATAAGGAAGGCTGTTTCCCTGTGCATTTTAAAGCTCATTTCCCGCTTGCCCTTTCATCCTTCGGTCTCTACCAGGTTGAGCCAACAGACAGAACAAATAACCAGGCTGATCTGCTCCCTGAGAGCGGTGTTCACACTGAGTGCAGGAGCCACGGCGTGGCTGTGGGCGCACGGGGCTGTGCCGGGCGGGCGGATCGGCCCCTGCTCGCCGCAGCCACAGTGCCCAGTGTGGGCACTGGTGTCTGTCGTGTTCTGCGAGCCCACGGGGAGCCGCTTGTCCATCAGCTGCTGCTGTCCACCCCCTTGGCTTGGTGCTGAGAACCATGTTTAATGCTTCCTGTGTGCGATCAGTAGCTGCTGATCCCGTGTCCTGCCTGTGTCCGTCACACTGCCTGCATCCCTCGTTAAGCTTTCTTAATGAGAGCCCATGTGGGGCACAGCAGAGTGAAGGGCGTGCTGTGGTTGCCTATTGCCAAGGGCAGAGCAAGGGCTGTGCCCAGAGAGGTGAAGGAGGGGAGCAGAGGAGAAAACAGCAGGTTGCCAGGGGCTGTGGGAGTCAGCGTGTGCAGAAGGAAACAGCTATTGAAGAGTCACAGCAGCCCCTGACTGTGTTCCCAGCCCAGCAGGGCTCAGCAGTGTGGCAGTCTGTTGTTTGTATGAAATGTGTCGGCGTATGGCAGGGCAGGAGGCCTGGTACAGGCAATTAATTGAAAACAGCAGTGCCCCAACGTGGGAGAGCAGGGGTGCTGGCACCTGGCAGGGGTTCCCCAGGTCTGCACCCGCTGCACGCAGCAGCCTGGCTGAGCCACTCCTCGGCACCAGGACCGCTGAAGCGGTGAGCCTGTGCCCCTGCTGCCCACGTGTGACAGCCGAGGCTGCACCAGGCTCTCTGCGGCACTTCCAGGGGGCAGGAGGTGGCACAGAGCAGGACACAGGATGGGACTCCCCCCAAGAATGACAAGTGCTGTCCCCTCTTACTATAAGATGCATATCAGCAAGTGCAGCAGTTACAGCATCTGGAGAGTCACAGCTCTACAGCAGATCCAGCATTATAATTACTCTGAGTTAGTACCTTGGAAAAATCAAATGTGCTCTGAAAGGAACGATATCCTCAGAAAAAAAACTGTGCAAAGTAAAAAGACAGTCTTATCTGACTTAATTTCCTTTTGCTTTGATAGATTTTGCAATAAATTACTTATTTAATGGATAGCATGAAACATCACACAGTGGTATTTCAAACATTCAAATGCCTTGATCATTTAATACTATTTTCCCTTTTTTATTATGCCATAGGCAGAATTTTAATTATAATATTTATGCAAATTATGTTTGTATAATCGTATTTGAAAGACTGTGTGGATCAAATTTTCCAGCCAATTTATCTAAATATAAGCCTTAAACTTTCCCTTTATCACTGTCACAAACACTCTTCCTCCTAATTTGTCATTTTAGGCACTTCCTATTACTGTATCACAGAAGGCTCAGTGTCATTTGTGGCCTCCAAAAAAAAAAAAAAGCACTCAGGATTCATAGTTGGAAACCCCAAGCCCATGTTTATGTACATGGGGGAGTAGAAAGTATGAGCTCTGTGCGCAAAATTGCTTATTTTTGGACTCCTTGGTTTTCCCTTTCCCAGCTGGCTGTACAAAGTCCTGTCTCAAAAGGGGAGCTTGGCCTGGGCACGAGGGAAGCAGCAGTGCTGTTTGAGGAGAGGGTTACGGGCAAGTGGAGAATGAGCCACCGTGTCGTACGGCAATGCCAGCCCACTCCCCGCGTGTTCCCTGCACAGCCCACGTGTGTGTGTGTGTG
>VZTX01035179.1:0-11564 GCA_013400915.1 Pardalotus punctatus | reverse complement strand
CCTGGCTCCTGGCTCACTTGATATCCCCCCGTGCTGCCATGGGGATGTGTAACTGTGAGCATCCTGCCTTTGGAGCCCTATAAAATCTTTATTCTGTGATGGCTTTTTTGGAGACAGAATTACCACGAACTTGGCAAACTTTATTTCTTGTAAGTTTCTAAATTTAAAATCTCCTTTGAATCACATGAATTTTCCCTCTTCTGCATTCACACCTCTGTAGGATGAGTCACTGTTTTCACTTCTTCAGGGAAATCCATAATGAATCCAAGCCCTAAGTGGATGACAGCATTATATACTCCCTCTGTGTAGGTGTAACTGATTGCCCAGGTGCAAGTGAGCTGCTGCCTCTGACTCAGTTCCATACTCAATCAATTTCTGCATTTATTTGGCAGCTTCTCTAGGACTATTTTTACACAAATATTTTATAACTTACTTTCTGTCAGACTTACAAGTATTAGAGCTCAATAAATGTGAAGAATAATCAGTATGTGTTCAAAGAAAACTGAATTAATTTAGGCACCATTTGCTGTACACAAAACAGTCAAGCAATGAAATTTATCAGTTAGAATGTGCAATAATTTTTTTGGAAATGATTGGTTACATAAATCATTTAGTGAATCATGAATGTGCGCAAAAATCAAACATGTTGCTGCCTGGGCTGAGTACTTGCTACTGTGTAGCTTTGTCTGGTCTGCTGTAAATGATTTTAAAAATTCTGATTTAAGGTGCTGAGTGAATAATTCAGTAGAGTTTATCTTAAAAGGCAGTTTTAAACTTCCTTGATTAAAATTTCTAATTGGATGCATTGGCTATAAAATAATTGCCCCCTGAAATTCTTCTATCACATGCTTAGGGTTTTGAAGGTGCAGTTTTTTTCATTTATCACTTCACTTCAATCATTTCATGCAGGAAAAAAGTGATCTGTGGTTCAGCCAGTGTGCTGTGGTGTTGCTGGACCTGAGACATGTAAGTTCAAATTTTCAAAGGCAGGGATAATTTAGTGGCTGAGTGACTTTGTGATATTTTTTTTCCCTTTTTTCATCCTATAACCTGTGGTTACTTATTACATTCTGTCAGTCTGGGTAGGAGGGCATTTATCTAAGTCCATTATTTACTACTTTTTTCAGCAGATCTGAAACTCACAGGTCTCCTGCTGCTGCTCAGGGTTTGAGGGAAGTATTTCCCCAGCCCCCTCAGCTCTGCTCTGCAGTTCCTCCGAGTGATGGAAGGAGGAAATGCCTGTCTCAAACTTAACCATGCTCACAATCCCGAAAAACAATCAGGATTTTCAGTGCACTGCTTTAAACTGAGCCTGTGTGGATTTTTTTGATGTTATCATCACCATATAAAATGAAGTGAAAATTTTAAAGGATGGTGGGAGTGTCTGCCGTGCTTCTTAATCACAGAATCCCTGGTAGAACAAGAGGGATCAGCAGGCACCTCACCACCACATTTCCCAGTTTTTCCATGTGCCAACATGAGAGTAAAAGAAAGCCATGGCCCAAAGGAAAAAACTGAAAATCAAAGATTTGGGAGTTAAAGACTGAACTCCAGTTGAATAAGAACTGGTGGCCAAGTGGAAATTTTCCATTCTTTTGGTAGAGAGCTTGTCTATTCACGTTGATGCTGTCCCCATCACCTGTTTTATTATACTGCCTTGTCCCTCTGTATTTTGGATCAATTCAGATGCAAGCACGAAAAACATTTCATAAAGTTGTCTTCTAATCCATGATACAAACTAAAATAAAAACAAGCAAGAAAATGGCAGTTTTTCATTCTAAGAGCCTTATGTAGGGATGCAGAGTGAACAAAATGACAGTGCAATATAAATATAGATAATATCTTATATATTGGAATAAATTTTGAAAAAGTATATTGTAAAGCTAATATTAGTAAAACAGCAAACTTTAACAAAATATCACAGATGAAAAACCCACAAAACTGAAGCAAAGCTTTCTTTCGCTATCACTAGAACAACTAAAATATAAAAGATGTTCTAAATATGCATCCAACCTGCTTCAAAAATACATAAACCAGTGACACTTGAAAGTATTTCACATGTAATTTATGTTTCTAAGCACATTTCTAAATCCAAACTAAGATTAATACTTAGAAAATATGGATTTTGTAGGCAGATGGGACAAAAGGAGGCAATTAATAGGTTTTCCTGCTATGTGGACTTTATTCTGCTATCTGTTAATGCTGCCAGAAAATTCCCTCATTAATCATTGAAATCTTTCCTCTTTAATATAGACGCTGTCCAATGGGGTCTCATGACAGCTTAATGAAAAATTCCTCTTCACATATTTAGATGAAAAATCTGGTGTCTTTTTTCCCCCCTTCATATCGGTTCTTTTTGCGGTGCCTTTCTGTAGATGCAATGCCATAAATTACACTTGTCCTATATAACCATCAATCCCATAATTTGCCTTATCTGTGCTCCTCACTGTAATCCATAATTTATATGAGGCTCCCTGACATCAGACAGATCCACGTTTTGAAGAAATCCAAAAACACCCCTCAATTCATCACTCTCAATTTGGGGGCAACTTCTGCTTTTCCAGTTTTTTGGGACAGCAAGGGTCTAATTTGCGCTGAAATGAGCTGTGGCCCTCAGAAATTTCTGTCCTGTGAGAGGAGAGAAGTCAGTGTGAGCGCTTGAAAGTTATCCTGAGTGATTGATAGCACCCTACTGTAGTTAATAACAGCTTTTTCTTCCAGGTGACACATTAGCTTAATTTTCACAAGTAACTTCTTTGCTCTGTACTGTACTCCCAAGATATCACAGCTATATTTCATATCACCACCCAAGTGGCCAGTAAAAGACAGAGGCTATTATGACTTTTTTTTTCTTTATTTCATAAAGCAAGCAAGTGTATTCCCAAAGAGTTATTTAACTTGGTTCTTCCTCTGGTGCTTTCAAAATGTGATGTACAAAATCTGTCTCTTCTACAGCTCGAAAATTTGCATCCAAGAGTTTGCTCTTCCTTCTTTTTCAATTTCCACAAGGCTTAGGCTGGGTAACTTTTCTGTCCTTGATGGCATTGAACAGTGTAAAATGATGATAAAAATACAATAGGTTTGTCCTTTTCTAGAAGCAGGCACACATCCTACCAAATTAAAGTGATTGTGTTCCTCACAGAGCATTAATTCCACAGCAGTGCTCCAGCATCAGCAGCCCCATTACCTATGGGGTTGCAATGACCTGTCCTTGGCTTTCCAAGATGTTCACATCCCAATAAATGGAGATTCCATGGATATCACACAGTTAAAGTCATGTCCCATCTGGTTGTCATTCTCTTTGGGCTTAGACTTCAAATCTCCTCCGCCTTGAAAAAAAAAAAAAATTTATTTCTTTCCATCACATTTTAGAAAAAAAAAGAAATGAAAGTGAAAAAAAACAAGCAATGAACAAACCTCCCCATCCATACAAAGAAAATTATTCCTTTTCAAAAATAAATGAAGTGGCAATTTAGATTCAGATCTTCTATGTTCCTTTCTGTGTTTGAGCCTGTTATTACTGGCTCCATAACACTTAAAATGAGACAACAACACTGTGCATAATCTATAGAGATATTGAGTATGTGGTTGTCATGGCAACAGACAGAAAGTTCAGGAAAAACTTCCTCCCTGCCCTTATTTTTTTCTATTACTTCTAATGATCACCAAAATTATATGTTTTTAAGTTTTAACTAAATGACATGTTGTAAATCAGGTATATGAAATTTTTTTTAGGAATGCTGGATGTCTTGCCATCAATTCAAATAAAATGGAGTTTCTGACAGTAAGGTACCTGACAAAATTGATGATTGACTGTCAAGAATGCAAATGAAATTGCAGTCTTGTGCCTTTCTTCACTTTGGGGAAAAGTGTCTTTGTCTGACAATTACACAGGTAGTGATTTATATATATATATATATATCTATTATCCATATTGAAATGGATATATACATATAAAATAACATTCCTAGACTGGAAGCTGGGCTTCTGAACTAGAAACATCTTCTTGGCCCAATATATATTAGTTACAATAAGTCAAGAACTTTCAAGGTCAACCTTTTAATCAGTTTTATAGGATCAGGTTCACCTAATTTTTTAATGCGGTCTGATATTGCATTTTAGGCATGGTAATTTAAAACTCGCTAGCCTAATGAAAAGACTAAATGTTTATGCTGCTTCAGGAGAATCATTTCACAGTACATTAACAGTGTTTATATTGGAATCAACTGGAGCACTGCATCTGGCAGGTCATGGGTGCGTGCAAATGGATGGGAGCAGAGTTTAGGACAGAACGAATTCCTGGGTGCTTTGGCCTGTCCAGCTCTGAAATTTGGCCAATGAATCCTGGTTGTGTCTCCTTGCTTTTAGACAACAGGAGAAAATGTCCTACATGACTGGCAATTTCTTTTCCAGAGTGTTCTTGCTGTGGTTTGTAGAGGAATTTTCATGGGATTCCACAGTTCCTGCACTGTCAGACCAAAATCCACTGGAAAAAGGGGGTTTTGCACTCACTGATGCTCCACTGTATAAATCCACACAATAATTACCTTTTAAAAACACTCAGTTAGCTTGCTAAGCTACCCAGCAAAGGAAATCCCTCCCCTTGGTGTGAATCTGTTGCTGTAAATCTGAAACTTGAAACATGGTGTTCGATTTAAGTGAAAATATTACAAAATAGTGACAATGTCTAAAGAAAAGGACATCAATGAATCCATTGATTGTAATGATGAAAAAATGTCCATTTTAAAAAGTTTTTCACTGTTTCATCCAGCAGTTTCATTTAACCTTAAAATTACATGAACATTTAAATCAAAGATAAAGAAGAAAATAGTTTTAAACAGTCCAAGAAGTGCTATTGGAAACTGTTTCAGGAAAAAGAGCTCACAAATCTCAAAAATGTGCTCTAATCTCAGGTTATCAGCTTGATTTAGGTGTATCTTTCTCAATTCACATCAAGGCTCTATCACAGGATGATAATTTGATTTTCTTAAGGTGAAAGGGAGAATAACAGGAAGTGGGCTGCAGCTCAACACATATTTTAGTATTATTCTGTGCAAGAGGGGACGTATTTAAAGAAGGAAGATTGCTGTGAATTGCAGAACAACCTATGTCCTGGCCATTTTCTTAAAATACACAAAAATGCAATTCAAAGGCTTGTTCTAGACAGGAAAAAGGGATTAAATTCAGTGGAAAGAGTAAACCACCCCTACTTTTATCCCAAATATTCAGAATTTACCCATGGAAAGGTTTTTCTTCTTATCCACTCGAATCATGTTGGATTGAAAAATAGATGAACAACGTAATTTATTTTATAAAATGCAGGTAATATCAGGTGGAAACAAGAGAGGAAGGAGTACATCGATGAATTTTAACTGACAACAATTGATGCAATAACGTGATTCTGAAAATGCAAATGAATCGTCAGATTCCAACTGAAGAAGATAATTTGTGCAAAGCAGTAGTGGAATCCTGTGAATTTCTTTGGAAACAGTAGTAGGAAATGGCATCTGAGTAAATAAACATGGGAGACAGCATTTTAGGAAAAAAAATATGTTGTTAACCCAAGAAAAAATTACTTTAAATGCATTGTTGGTGCAGGAATTAGAGGCATTCCTTTAAGGATGAGGTCCTGGAGAAGGTTCTCATGGTGACTGGTTTGGAAGTGTGAGGGGTAGAAAAAACAGTGACTTCTCAGAGATTTTCAAGGAAAAAAATTAGCAGTTCATGATAAAGATTATAATTGTGAAAAATAATTGTGAAAAATAATTGCTACAAAGTATTTATGATCGCATTTCCTCAGTTTCCTGCAGCCAACCAGAAGAGGATTGAATAGATTTATTTTAAGAATATCCTCTTACCTGATGCTTTTTGCTGGACAATTCCACTTCATGCTGTATGATGTTCTACTGAATTCACTGACTAACTCCTGTTGATTTTTTTCCCCTTTGTTAAGTGCTTCAATTTCAATTTTAATTTGCATTTTTATGATTTGAGCGCTTGCAGAGGGAGCTGAATACGTCCAGAAGGCCTAGACTAAGAAAACCAAATGTTCACTGGTGCCCTCACCTCTGTGGAAGCTCTTGTCACTTAACTCTTTATCACATAATTTACTGCTAATTAGCTCATTCCTCTGTGATGCCAAGTGTCCTCACTGGGGGTATTAGGTTCACAATTTTTCCACTGATATTAACTTAAATGGAAGGTATAGAACCTCTTAGGGAACTGAAGTCATAATGGTGAGTTCTGCTGTTGAATGCAAACTGAATAATCCTAAAAAAATATGGGTCTAAAAGAGGATGATAAGCACTTTTAATTTTTTTGTTGTTGTTTCTTTATTTCTTAATATTTGTGTTAATCCGTTGTTTTTCTCAGTGTGTTTCCATTTGATGTGGTCCTGAGCAAAAAAGCAGAGCACAGGTGGCAAGCTAAGCCATGAAGTATTCAATAATTCAATAAAATTAAACTACTTTATAAAATCCAGAGAACTTGAATATAAGTGATAGTCTTTATGAAAAGAGATTAAATTAAAACAGCTACATAAATTACTGCATGGATGTTAACACTCCAAGTGAAATAAGTTGCTGCAGTAGACCTTGAAAAATATTTCCAATAAGGCATGTGATGCCAGATAGAGACGGCCCTGGGAATGTCAGAGGTGAAATAAGAAAGCAAATTAAAGTTTTTATTGTAAATGAGAAGAAACATTCAGATGTTAATAAGCAGGAATGGGCAACGCAGAGGAAAGAATAAAAGCAGTATCTGTGCTGGAAGTTGAAAGAGTGATGTGATCAGAATGTTGTGGGGAACAGGGCAGAGATAATGTGACGAGAATTTACAAAGCCAAAAATAAATTAAATGTGTGACCTTTGGATAAAGCAGATATGCTGCCTCACGAACCTTAAGGAGCACTCTTGGAGCTGCTTTCTTACATTTTGGCAAAGGCAAAAAACGAATGATCACGTTCTTTTGATTCCACAGTTTAAAGGGAGGTGTGCTGTGTTCAGGTGGTTTGTTACCCATCACACAGAAATTCCTTGAGATACTTTTGAGCAAGAAATGATTGACAGTCTTTCAAAGTTTATTACTTTAAAAAAACCCCAACCTATCAGGATATATTGGTGTCAAAATAAAACCTGTCAACAAAATATCAAGGAAAGGAAGAAAATAAAACAAGACCCATGAATACCACTGAAAGAGTTTGCACTTTCCCCTGAGCACCTCTAAGCATAAATCTGAATTATTTTTCTGGGTTCCTGTTTCCTAGTCTTCTCCCATAGGACCTTAGTCCAAATTCCTTTAGGAAAATCCATGTCACTGGTGCTCTGAGTGCTTTCCATTTGCGTGGTGGGGAAAAAAATAAAATTCATGGGCTGAAACAAGCAGTAGAAGAAAGGAAAACTAAATCATGAACATGAATACATAAATTTTTCATCTGGCTGATATTCACACTGAGATTCTCTAAAACTCTGCTACCACCATTACATTTATAATGTAATTTCACTCCCAAAGAAGCCTCGGTGTAAACCTGTGCTCATGATTTCTGAGAGAACATGATTTGGGGGCCACAATGACACAAATTAGAGTGGCACTTGTTATAACAGCAAGATTTGGGTTTGTGGAGCAAGGATGTTGCATTAACTCATGGTCTGGAGCAATGAATTTAACTCAGAACCTGAAGCAGAGCAGCCAACACAAATTCTGCTGCTGAGCACCCGCCCCTCCCTGACCCAGCTGCTTTCCAAATTTTTGTGTTCCTTTACAGGTGAAAAGTGAAATGACAACATCAGGATAATTCTTACAAAATCCTACACCTGCCCTCTGACACAAATTCCAGTTTTCCGCTCACAACTCTGGATCAAGAATTTAGCCTTTATGTTACTGCTGTGCTAAGACTGACACAACATTTGCAAATACAATTTCAGGGCATCGTTGGCAGAGGTCTCAAAGATAATGTGAACATGATGGCTGTGAAGATGGGGGCTCTGAAGGGTGCCTTGGGCACAGGAAATTGGATGGTGCCACCAAAGCAGGCAGCAGTGTCCATTCAGCTGGACGTTGTGGGAAAAAATGTCATCAGGTTTGTAAATAGATTTAATTTCTCATGGGTTGCAGGGAACCTCAAACCCACACAACCATACATGTAATGTTACATGTATATACAATAGGAAAAATTAATATTATGAGGAAAAATCTGGACATATTGTTATATATATATTATGTAAATATTCATACACATGTACATAGGCACAGATAAATTTATTATTTTGGACAGGGCTTGGAGCAACCTGGTGTAGTGGAAGGTGTCCCTGCCCACGACAGGGTGTGGAAAAAGATGAGCTTTAAGATCCCTTCCAATCCAAGCAATTCTGTGATTCTGTGACATGAGTGTGTACAGGTTATCATCACAAACCTGGGCTTCTTGGACAAAAACATTTCAAATTAATGTCACTTTCAAGAATGTGAAACAGCTGAATTATGGAAAAAAATGTGGCAATTGAAAATATATATGAATTGAGATTCATAATTGCTGCAAACCTACATAATAATACCCAGTGCTTCTTCAGCCTTCAATTACCTCAAGAATAAAAATAAATGCTCTAAGTGTTTTCTTTTGTTATGTCAATTTATAAGTTATTATTTAAACACAGTGTACCGAGTTATCTGATTACAATTCATGTGTTTCAGTCTCTTCTCCCATTCAAGTTCATGGCAAAGCAAAAAAAAAAAAAATTAAAAAAAAAAGAAAGAAAGACTGAAATAACTTATTGAGAAAGATTTTACACGGAGATTATTCTCCAAGTCCTGTTTGCATAGTTGTGAGCAGGATTTTGGTATTTCAACACAGGAATGAAGAGCTGTTTTAGGTGGTGTGGTGCAACCCTGTGGGTGCAGGAATCACCTGCTACCCCTGCACAAAATTTTGCATCTGGAACATCTCCAGTGACACCAAACACCCACATTGGGCAGCTGGATTGCTCACAGGGTGTCTGCTTATTAAAGCCCATCTAAATAAGTCTAGGGTTTAATTTTGAAGCTCCAGTAACCGCTGGCTGTCAGGGCACCTGTTGCCTTAGATCAATTATTTTATTTCATTGTGTCAACTCTGATCCCTGAACCACGTCTTCATTTTCCCCATCAGAAGCTGCCTCGGGAAACAAACTTTTTAAAACTGGTAGTTGCCATTGTTAGTGCTAACACTTTTTTCATCCCAGAATCTGATTTATTTCTCGGTGTTTCTAGGGCTACACTGGAGCTGATCCCGATGGTCAGGCCGGAATCATCCCCTCCCCAGCCTGGGAGTGTGGTAAAACACACTGCAGGTGCGGTGGGCAAAGCCAGTGCACACAAAGAGGAGATGCTCCTGACAAAAAGTGGACCAGATTTCTGCCCCATCAACCTCTGCTCCTGCTGGGTGGGTTAGCAAGACCTGGAAAATTTTCCACATCACTTTATCAAAGGGAATGGAAAAGCTCAGGCTGGCTCCCCTGTCTTCTTGAGCAATCCTCCCTGGCTCTGCTGGAGCACTGCTGGAATAAAGCTCTCCCCATGCAACTTTAAAGCTCTCCCCACATGACTTTTTTCCCCACATCACTGGCAAGCAATCCCATGCCAGTCTTTGAAATGCCCATAGCAACGTTTGGCCCATTATTCTACATTACTCGTGCACATTTTCGGCATTTGCTCATCTCGTCCTCAAACTGCAGAGCGAGGAGCTTAATTCCAGGACTTGCCTATTTCTCTATAAATCTGCTCTAAAATGGATGACTTAACATCTTTGATTGCTTGTTGCAATGCAGCTTATGAAGCATGATATCGTTTGGAGTCTCAGAGCCCTGGCACAATGTGTGCATAATGTCCTGTAAATCACCTGCGCAAAGCCCTTGAGATAGAAAAATTGCAAGCAGGCATGGGGAGCAGTGCGCTCTCCTAACTCCCTCAACTCTCTCCAGAGGGTTATTTCATTATGTCAGTCCAGGCAACGTGAAGGCTAAGAGCTGAACCATGCAGTTGCTACCTTCAATTATTCACAAATCCACCGCAGAACTCGTGGAAATGCCCGACAGCCTTGTGGGAGCGCCGCCGCGGGGGCTCTGTTCTCCAGGCTCGGGTTTTCATACCTGGTGGAGCCATTCATGTTCTTTAAACCAGATAAATTATTCAGTGTTCTGTCTCCACGCCCTGTTCTTGCAGCTGTGCTGCCTCCTTCCACTTTCTTTGAGAAGTTTGCCTTTAGAGATATTTCTTTCTCTGCATCAGCTGTGAGGGAAACATCAAGAAATAAAGGTGGGCACAAGGTTTCCAAATGTCAGCTTACTGATGTTTTAGAAACCAGTGAAATGTGACAAAAAATTAGCCCATTGTTATTAAGACCACAACACCACCTTATTAAGAAGAGTGAACAAATCTGGAAAATTGACACATTATTCTAATTCCTGTAAACTGCTACCATTTAAAAGGTGTCCTGGGCAGAGATCACCCTTAGCCTGTGTAGCTGTGCTGTGTCCTCTAACTGGCAAAATATCTCTGTAATCTGCTTTGACAAGTACCATTTTCATAACACCCAAACCTTGTTTTTCAAGTAACAAATAGGAGAATTGAAAGTAACATAATTAAATTTAATATTTATTGTGGACAACTATAGTTTAAATTCTTGGTTGAACTTACAAGTTGGGTTTATTTTTTTTTTTCTATCCAATTGCTACCCTTCGTTTTGGTGACAAGTTAGGCTTTTTCTCATATTAATTCCTTTTGCTTAATGACTGAGGATCTTGTATGTGTTTTACCAGCTACATCCTCCTTCCCCGGGTCATTTCTTTAGCCTGATTGCTGAGAGAAGGCATTTGCCTGTAGCAAGGCTCTGTCATCTTTGGGAATGATGGAAAATAAATACAAAGGTTCTTCAGTGTTGGATGTAGCTGGCCAGGTGAGCCTCTTGCCAACAGAAAAACCCACAGACTTTTCCTTTTAGAAAATGTGATAGCAAATGTCAAACACCAAGGACCCAAGAGCTTTCCAGGCATGCTATTCCTTATCCTTAACTTGGCCTTTCCCATTAAAAATAAAAGGCTTTAGACAGCTGTTTGGGCTTTGTTTGTTTTCCTTATTTATTTAATTATTTACTTTAATCTGTGATATGTTGAGTTTTGTGATGTTTTCTACCAGTTTGGCAATCTCGTGTTCTCACACAATGTCTTGTTCTTCCAGTTCTATTGCATGAGCAGAGCCATCACAGCTGATCTTTCCAGGCATCTCTGCTTTTAATGTCTTTGACGATTTTTTTTTAAAGTTACGTTCTTTTTCATTCAGATGAACAAGGAATTGATTCTGACACTATTCTGCACAGGAACCCAACAGATGCATCTTCAATACAAGTTATTTTTTATTTCAGCCCCATAGCTCTGTTTTTTGGGGTTTTTTTTTTGTTGTTATGTGTTGCAGTGTGTATTCATGGTCAAAGAATTACTTTTCCACTTACATTATTTTCATGATCCTTCAGGACTGTTTATTACCCTAGTTATGCACTTAGCTTTTCTTATCTGTTAATTTTTTAATTTTTCTTTTTT